>JAOTOL010001593.1:0-437500 GCA_034440575.1 Imbricaverruca yamaguchii
ACACACAGCTCCCACAGGCGTCACTCGTGCTGTGGACATTGCCGCACACAGCTTCTCACACGCGTCACTGTGCTGTGGACATTGCCACACACAACTCCAGCACACGCGTCACTCGTGCTGTGGACATTGCCACACACAGCTCACACAAGTGTCACTCGTGCTGTGGACATTGCCACACACAGCTCTCACACAAGCGTCACTCGTGCTGTGGACATTGCCACACACAGCTCTCACACAAGTGTCACTCGTGCTGAGAACATTGCCACACACAGCTCTCACACAAGTGTCACTCGTGCTGTGGACATTGCCACACACAGCAGCTCACACAAGCGTCACTGCGCATAACGGCTGTGGACATTGCCACACACAGCTCTCACACAAGCGTCACTCGTGCTGTGGACATTGCCACACACAACTCCAGCACACGCGTCACTCGTGCTGTGGACATTGCCACACACAGCTCTCACACAAGCGTCACTCGTGCTGTGGACATTGCCACACACAGCTCCAGCACACCGTCACTCGTATTGTGGACATTGCCACACACAGCTCACACAAGCGTCACTCGTGCTGTGGACATTGCCACACACAGCTCTCACACAAGCGTCACTCGTGCTGTGGACATTGCCACACACAGCTCTCAGCACAAGCGTCACTCGTGCTGTGGACATTCGCCACACACAGCTCTCACACAAGCGTCACTCGTGCTGTGACATTGCCACACACAGCTCTCACACAAGCGTCACTCGTGCTGTGGACATTGCCACACGCAGCTCCCGCACACGCGTCACTCGTGCTGTGGACATCGCCACACACAGCTCTCACACAAGCGTCACTCGTGCTGTGGACATTGCCACACACAACTCCAGCACACACGTCACTCGTACTGTGGACATCGCCACACACAGCTCTCACACAAGCGTCACTCGTGCTGTGGACATTGCCACACACAGCTCTCACACAAGCGTCACTCGTACTGTGGACATCGCCACACACAGCTCTCACACAAGCGTCACTCGTGCTGTGGACATTGCCACACACAGCTCTCACACAAGCGTCACTCGTGCTGTGGACATTGCCACACACAGCTCTCACACAAGCGTCACTCGTGCTGTGGACATTGCCACACACAGCTCTCACACAAGCGTCACTCGTGCTGTGGACATTGCCACACACAACTCCAGCACACACGTCACTCGTACTGTGGACATCGCCACACACAGCTCCCACACAAGCGTCACTCAGTGCTGTGGACATTGCCACACACAGCTCTCAGCACAAGCGTCACTCGTGCTGTGGACATTGCCACACACAGCTCCAGCACACGCGTCACTCGTGCTGTGGACATTGCCACACACAGCTCTCACACAAGCGTCACTCGTGCTGTGGACATTGCCACACACAGCTCTCACACAAGTGTCACTCGTGCTGTGGACATTGCCACACACAGCTCTCACACAAGCGTCACTCGTGCTGTGGACATTGCCACACACAGCTCTCACACAAGCGTCACTCGTGCTGTGGACATTGCCACACACAACTCCAGCACACACGTCACTCGTGCTGTGGACATTGCCACACACAGCTCTCACACAAGCGTCACTCGTGCTGTGGACATTGCCACACACAGCTCTCACACAAGCGTCACTCGTGCTGTGGACATTGCCACACACAGCTCTCACACAAGCGTCACTCGTGCTGTGGACATTGCCACACACAGCTCTCACACAAGCGTCACTCGTGCTGTGGACATTGCCACACACAGCTCCAGCACACGCGTCACTCGTATTGTGGACATTGCCACACACAGCTCTCACACAAGCGTCACTCGTGCTGTGGACATTGCCACACACAGCTCTCACACAAGCGTCACTCGTGCTGTGGACATTGCCGCACACAGCTCTCACACAAGCGTCACTCGTGCTGTGGACATTGCCACACACAGCTCTCACACAAGCGTCACTCGTGCTGTGGACATTGCCACACACAGCTCCCACACAAGCGTCACTCGTGCTGTGGACATTGCCACACACAGCTCTCACACAAGCGTCACTCGTGCTGTGGACATTGCCACACACAGCTCCCGCACACGCGTCACTCGTGCTGTGGACATTGCCACACACAACTCACGCACATGCGTCACTCGTGCTGTGGACATTGCCACACACAGCTCTCACACAAGTGTCACTCGTGCTGAGAACATTGCCACACACAGCTCTCACACAAGTGTCACTCGTGCTGTGGACATTGCCACACACAGCTCTCACACAAGCGTCACTCGTGCTGTGGACATTGCCACACACAGCTCTCACACAAGCGTCACTCGTGCTGTGGACATTGCCACACACAGCTCTCACACAAGCGTCACTCGTACTGTGGACATCGCCACACACAGCTCTCACACAAGCGTCACTCGTGCTGTGGACATTGCCACACACAGCTCTCACACAAGCGTCACTGTGCTGTGGACATTGCCACACACAGCTCTCACACAAGCGTCACTGCATTGCACCACAACTCCAGCACACGTCACTCGTGCTGTGGACATTGCCACACACAGCTCCCACACAAGCGTCACTCGTGCTGTGTACATTGCCACACACAGCTCCAGCACACGCGTCACTCGTATTGTGGACATTGCCACACACAGCTCTCACACAAGCGTCACTCGTGCTGTGGACATTGCCACACACAGCTCTCACACAAGCGTCACTCGTGCTGTGGACATTGCCACACACGTATTTGGACATTGCCACACACAGCTCTCACACAAGTGTCACTCGTGCTGAGAACATTGCCACACACAGCTCTCACACAAGCGTCACTCGTGCTGTGGACATTGCCGCACACAGCTCGACAGGCTCGACTACGGTAGGCTCGAGGCAGACAGGCCGCGCCCCCGATCAACGGATTGTCAGCCGGAGGCTCTCCTCCAAACGTTTACCCCCCTCCCACCAAGAATCCGTATATCCGCTCTGGAGCGTGTTGACCCGGTGTGTTCCTCTGAAAGTTGTTCCGGCGTGCAGTCACCACTCCGCGTCCTGTCCATCTTGATTTGGCGATATCTTGGCCTCGTGCTTCTCCTATCAGGGCGAAACCTCGTTTGTCGCTCCGCACTCACACATTGCGGCCGCCAGCTAGGCGGCAGCGGCCTCAGACCGCACGACTGATGCACGGTCTGGCTCTGACGCGCCTCCCTCCGTCGGCAGATGGGCTGGCCGGACGCGGCCGCCGGCGCCGGCGTGCTGCGGATGCCGCCGCCGCGGCGCGCGCCGCTGCCGGCCTACGCGCTGATCGCCGTGCTGATCGGCTCGCTGTTCGTGGTGTGCTACCTGTTCCGCCAGTCGCGCCGGCCGCGCCGGCGGCGCGTCAAGCCGCGCCGCGTCGTGCTGGGCGCCGTAGCGGGCCGCGTGCCGGCCGTCTGAGCCGGCGCCGGCCGCCCTGTGGCGCCTTCTGTGTACAACGAAGAGACGGCGGTCGCGGGGCGGGGCCGGTCGGGCGGTTCAGCGCCGGCGCTCTGTGCCGCTGGGCGCCGCTGCGGCCGGGTCTGGGGTGCGGTTTTGCACCGGCCTGGGTGACGGCGTGCCGCCGCCGCCGCCGCCGGCGGGCTGGTTTTACTCGACGGACGGCGGCGGCGTGCCCGACGGCACTGTCTCGTGCGTGTTTGTTTTGCGAATCTTGTAGTGGAACTTGTGAAGTCGTGCGCGCTGGTGCAGCATCGGGTCGGCCGGTGCGCCAGCGCACGCGGGGCGACGTTTTGTGTCGGGTGTGGCCATCTCGGTGGCGGCTCGTGCCCGCCTTTCGCCTGTGATCCATGCATGATCCACACATATGCTCGTGCATTTGTAGATGTGTATGTGTGTGTGCGTGCATGTGTATGTGTATGTGTTTTGCATGTGTGCTGGGTGGTTGTGTGTGTGTGTGTGGTTGTGTTCGAGACAATGTCATGCGCATACACGCACGTGTATTGACCGTCCCACGTGCTGCATTGCTATTCCGACTCGCACGCCATCATTATTTGCATCTCATACTTCACTGCATGATCAAGCCCCCGGTAAATACTACATGATCATCGTATTGTACAGCGTTTTTAATAGCAATTGTGAATAAATGAATGATGGAATATTACTCATGGTCTTTGTTTTCGTCAGCACATCCGTTCTCATACAAACTTTGTCCAGCTTACGTTTCGACGCAAGTGTTGTAATTTGGTGCGTTTTGGGTCGTTAATGACCATGCCATTAGCTAGCGGACCTGTTCCGCGCTCCTCCAATATCGGCGTGGTGCAGCTACGAATTTGATTAAGAATCGCTTCTAATTGTTTTATTCAATGGGAAAGTAGCACATTGTTGACCTGGCATTGTTGACTCGGCTCAGACTCCTTCAGTGAATCTTCCGAGCGATCCATTATCTAAGCAATGGCAAATTGATAAACATTTTCGATAAATGTGAACCATTCATATTTTTGGCGTGGAGTGTTGCTAACGTGTTGTACTACAACTTAACCTTTTACCGTATGCTGCTCATAGCACTCCGTACTATGACCTAGGAAGCCCTCACCCCCTGAGCCACAAGGCCTGACCGGACTTCTTCTCGGATCGTCTCCTCTCTCGGGTTTCCAGCATCTCCCGTTTGGCCGATCTACTGGAGACACGTGACTGGCAAGGCCCTCAATCTCCCCCAGGTGAGCCAGGGGTCCTTCAGCCCTGTCACTGTGGCTGCGTCACCTCAGTCGGCAGGTGGGTGGGCTCTCGATCGCAAGATCGTGGGCTCGAATCTCCCAACCGGCGGCATTACCGAATCCACTCGCGATCAATCGGCGTGAGAAGTTGGCGAGGCCATATCACCTAGCAGTTGAATGCGTCGTAGGCAAATCCAAGATTGCTCTTCTCCAGCTCAGCCACACGGACATTCATGTGCTGCGATGTGTGCTGGCTACATTCTGCCTACAGGCGCCATGCAAGCATTGTACCCCGTCCAGTTTGGGCGAGCACTTGACGTGTCTTCCGCGCAGCGAAGGGCCTTCCACGGCCGCATACATGCTCAACCTGTTCCCCTCTTTCTCTTCCAACATGCGTCTGTCTGGCGTCCTCTGCTGCTCTCGGCATGCGATCGCTTGAGCTGTCCGGGTGGATCAGTGTGCGTACTGCACAGTCTACTACATAGTGACAACATAGTCTGCTCACGCGGCGAGCATATGTATATTGTTTGGCTCAGTGTACGTGTACTGCATAGTCGGTCAATGCGGCGTGCGTATGTCAGTTGGTTGGATAGGACAGTGGTTTCTTCTGCCCCAAAGAAGTGGCACCACTCGAACGGAGGTGAACATCTGTGTCGGCTGCGCACAATCATGCATTGTGCGTCCGCTCAGCTGTCCGGAGGCATTCGCGCGACAGTCGCCATTGTTTGACTGATCGATGGCTTCGGACCTTCCACTTTCACCGGTTCGAATCGCGCTGCGTAGTATGACGTGGGCGGAATGCCGTACAAGGGGCGCTTGCACTGCGTTCAAGTTGAAGCTTCTCGTTTGGTCCGAAGCCAGGCGGTGAGCATGGCTGAACAGATGCACGCCAACTACGTCTGATGCCGCATTCGTTCCCAATGAGGCGCCACCGAACAGACTTGTGCCCGACTCGAGTTGAATCGAGAATCGACTCATGGATCAATTGTTTTTGATGAGTCGCGAGTTGAATCGATTATTTTCTCCAAAATATATCTTGAGTCGTGAGTTGAATCACATCTTTCTAAAAGTGAGTTGAACCACGAGTCAATGTGTCGGCAGTGCACACTGAATCATATGGCTCATGAGTCTGATACCACTGAGTCGGATCTGAATCGATTCAAATTTATGTCAGTCTGTTTGAGTCCCAAGTTGAATCAGGTCTCAAGATCTACGATTCACATGGGAGTAGACTCCAAACATTCGAGTCAAGCACAAGTCTGCCACTGAGGACTTGTCTCCGAACCGATTATATGGCATGGGTTACGGAAACTAACCAATTTATATAGCATGAAAAGCGAACCGTTCTCGCGGCTGCTGGATGGATGGGAAATGGTGATGTGGTGGGCGCATTCTGTACCCATGCCTTTATCGCGAAAGTGGACTGTTCGGCCCCCACTCTGTCATCAGTCACTCCGCTATCAGCCATTCAGTGAAGCAGGATATCGCATGTAACGCGGTGCGAATTGGGATGGCGGTGGCTACGATTGACTCGTATGTGTTCAAATCCCAGCCTTTCGAGCTCCCCTTTCAGCAATGTTTGAACAGTGGGAAGTGGGATTTGACCGGGGAAGGGGCGGGGCACGCTACCTTCGCAGTTAGCGTGTTTGAGGAGACACTCTCGAAATGCACAATCTCCCGGACCTGGAGCCAGTTTGTGACTAACGTTCTCTCTCAAAATAGACCAATATTCTAACCCGGATGCAAAATGCCAACCACCGCCTGCACGTTACCCGGGAGCACCGTCTTGGCAGCCGGCGGTCAACTGCAACTGCGGCTGGTAGCAGTCTCGGGACGAATGGCACGAGGACACGAAAATGATCACTACAACGATGAACAGCAGTGTCACGCTGTGCAGCTGATCTGCGTATGGGTGCGGCTTTCGCCGCGACCTTGCCCCGGGCGCCACCTCCTGACCCAGCACAGGCAACACTGGGAACGCGTAGGTTACTGAAGCCGGCGAGGGATAGGCGCGGTTCTCTGGTGTGAGCGCAGCTACGTCCGCATCCGCCCTGGTCGACAGTCAGAGCGGTTTGATGTTCGGTGTTCAAACAGTCAGATGGCCAGACAGACAGGCAAACAGACAGACAGACAGATAGACAAGCAAACAGATAGACAAACAGATAGACAATCAGACAGTCAAACCAAACAAACAGTCGGACAGACAGTCGAACAGTCACACAACTAGATAGATAGACAGACAGATAGACAAACAGATAGACAATTAGACAGTCAAACAGTCCGCCGGACAAACAGTCGGACAGGCAGTCGAACAGACAAACAGGCAGGCGGAAATAACAGACAGCCACCCGAACAAGCAGACGGTCAGACAGGCAGGTAGCCAGTCGGACAGCGCCGGTCGGTCACAGACATGGACCGTACGTGTATCGACGTGGACGGACGAACACTCTGGCCGGACTGCCGGGCCGGTCGGCACGCTTTCGTTTGCGCAATGTCACGACGTTAGCGGTGGCGTCCGCGACTGCGAACTGCGGCCCATCACGCGCCCAAATGGTCGGCCGCCCCGGCCAGCCACTCGGCCGTGCCGCCAAACACGGTCGACCTGAATGATCCGCACTTTGCGTTGTCATCGTGACGCTGCGCTCGCGGCCTGTCCTGTTGGAGGGTCCAGGGCCGGCGACTGGACCGACCCACTGGAGGATCCAGGGCAGCTGCGCGATTTTCGAGGGGCTGCAGCGGGATTTTTAGAGGAAAAACGCAATTTTTGCGAACCTCGGCCTGATTCTTGAGGGTCCACAACCTCTTTAAAAAAACAGTGCAAGGGGCTACGCATTTTCCCTTCTCTTGGTACGCTACTGTTTGACACCTTGCTAACGTTAAGTTGTCATTTTCGCTATTCAGTCGGGAAATGTTCTGACCTGAACCCCTGCTTTGGTGGGAGACCACCAGTCTTGCAGACGGGAGTGGCAGGCGCGAAAGGTAAAGAGTACTTCTACCCCTACCCGCGCCCTACCATGAACATTCTGTTTGTTATTTGTTTGTTTGTTTGTAGGTATGCTCATGATCAGCTTTGCTACCAGCCATGCTTGTCTTCATGTGTGTTGCACAGGACGGACCTCAGGACATTTATAAAGTGAAGAATACCGGGTAGTGCTTGATGCAGTCGGTGGGGAATTATTCTGACGGTAATGATATATGTCGGTGGCTGATGAGAGAAACAGGCTTTGTGCAGATTCTTTCACGTTCCTGTGCAATATTCATAACAGATGCAAACATGGGGGAGGAACTGGGCCCTTCTTTAAATTTCACAATCCTACATATTTTAGCATTTTCAAATTGTGCATACACAATTTATGGTCGTGTCCCCTTCCCATGTGGACCAAATTCTTGCTGCACCCGCTATCCAAAGGTGCAATTCCGGAAAATAAACTTAGTATGGTGACAGAAGCCATGAACTAAAAAAATTAACCGATGCGCATTGTTGATTAACAGTTCGACTGTACAGTCAATACTCAATATTGTGTTCAATTTTATGTAAGTTTGTTTTCATTTAGATCGGCCCTCCACTCAACTATACACGAATAAACTACAGGACACACCTGTTCACATAGGACACACCAGCTCAGCCGGCCGGTAAGGATTTCGACTCTTCATCGTAAGATCGCTGATTCGAATCCCACAACCGGCGGGGTTTTCAAGTCCACCCGCGACCAACCGGCGTGAGAGGTTAGCGACGCTATGCGACCCAGGAGTCGGATGCGTCGTATAGGGAACGTACCATCGATACACCTGCGTCCCCTCGCCCCACTATCACTGCGTCCTTGCAGATCGTCTTGCACACACATACACATATGTATGCACTATTGGCGCCACGAATAGCTTCGCAGTCAGGCTGGACGTCCTGGCGCCTGAACATCCTACATAGGTGTAGGTGTCGTGGGAAGCAGCATACCTATCCAATATATGCAAGTGCCAGTACGCACAGCCTGCTTGCCAGGCTATTTGTGACGCCAATTATACGCGCAAACGCAGGTGCAAGCGGTGTGGCGCAGTGATATCCGTGGAGGCAGGCCAATCACTGTCCGTCCCTGGAGTTGTCGCTGTCCGTCCCTGGAGTTGTCGCTGTCCGTCCCGGGAGTTGTCGCTGTCCGTCCCTGGAGTTGTCGCTGTCCGTCCCTGTAGTTGTCGCTGTCCGTCCCTGGAGTTGTCGCTGTCCGTCCCTGGAGTTGTCGCTGTCCGTCTCTGGAGTTGTCGCTGTCCGTCCCTGGAGTTGTCGCTGTCCGTCCCGGGAGTTGTCGCTGTCCGTCCCGGGAGTTGTCGCTGTCCGTCCCTGGAGTTGTCGCTGTCCGTCCCTGGAGTTGTCGCTGTCCGTCCCTGGAGTTGTCGCTGTCCGTCCCTGGAGTTGTCGCTGTCCGTCCCGGGAGTTGTCGCTGTCCGTCCCGGGAGTTGTCGCTGTCCGTCCCGGGAGTTGTCGCTGGTCATCACAGCCGGCCGTGGCCTCGCCTCGTGCCGTGTCTCCGTCTCACCACGTCTCCGGCTCGACCTCGTGCCGCGCGGTCTCACCACGTCTCCGGCTCGACCTCGTGCCGTGTCTCCGTCTCACCACGTCTCCGGCTCGACCTCGTGCCGTGTCTCCGTCTCACCACGTCTCCGGCTCGACCTCGTGCCGTGTCTCCGTCTCACCACGTCTCTGGCTCGACCTCGTGCCGTGTCTCCGTCTCACCACGTCTCTGGCTCGACCTCGTGCCGTGTCTCCGTCTCGCCACAACTCCGGCTCGACCTCGTGCCGTGTCTCCGTCTCGCCACGTCTCCGGCTCGACCTCGTGCCGTGTCTCCGTCTCGCCACAACTCCGGCTCGACCTCGTGCCGTGTCTCCGTCTCGCCACGTCTCCGGCTCGACCTCGTGCCGTGTCTCCGTCTCGCCACGTCTCCGGCTCGACCTCGTGCCGTGTCTCCGTCTCGCCACGTCTCCGGCTCGACCTCGTGCCGTGTCTCCGTCTCGCCACGTCTCCGACTCGACCTCGTGCCGCGCGGTCTCGCTCGCCGGCCGGCCGGCAGAACGCCACGTCATCACCGCCCGCGACGGTCGCCGGCGCGCCGGTGACAAAAGGTGGCGCGCCGTCGCCGGCCCAATAGGCCGCCCGTGACGCTCGCCTGACGATCTCGACGCGACCGTGACCGGTCAACCGCGTCGTCACCGGTGGCGCCGCCGCCACTTTCCCTTTCCCGGCGCCGCCGCCGCCGCGTGCAGTGCACGATTCCGAGGAACTGCTCCCGTTCCAACACTCGCCCTGTTCGCCGAGTGGCGGTGTTGGCACCGGCACCGTTCACGAGGTAACGGTCCACTGGGCAGGGTAGCACATGCACTCCTTTTGGAGCATCACTTTGGCTGAAATATGTCCGGTAAGCAATCATGGACTTTCAGCCGAGTGAGATGCAAATCGGTGGGTTTTAGTGGCCGTTCGCCTGCACTCTGTTCGCTGCGTAACGGCTGCAGAACTCTGTTCTGTTCAGAGGGTTGATTGTTAGTGCCAACCACCACTCACCTGACCCATTGGCGAGTCCTAATTTGAACATAAATCACAACAAACACCTCCAAAAGTATCCAATTCTCCTCCGGCGCTTGTATTGTTTGTGGGCGAATGATCAACTCTGGTCGAAGCGCCCTGGAGCCCAAATGACTAAGTATTGCTTGTGGTGTTTGTCGTGTCCATCAACGCTCCATCGATGTACTGTGCCACGCAATTGCACCTCACACTGCTCGAACTCAGCACCCAACATCCACACCGGTTATCCGTTTCCTACTGCAGCCCCCGGCCAGCCGTGCTGTGTGTGGGGGGAGGGGGAGGGTCCCGACCATCCGGACGGTGCATCATCGTAATCGGCGACATATTGTCTCTACTTATACGCCCGGCTATCAGTCTGACCACTTGACAGCAGTGACGTACGGTATCGGACCGGACCCGACTCGGACCGGCGTATTTCACTCCGCCGTCGGCGGTGCGGTCAGCTGCCACCCCGCACTGACGGATGGCGTCGGCCACCATAAGACGCGGTGACCGGCTGCAGCTAATCTCGCCTGGCAACCGTGTCGTCCTGACGCGTCAGATTTTCCGAGTAGTTCGGGCCGTCCGTCGCGCCGATTCTCGACTGACCCAACGCTGGGTCACGCGGCGATCTGTCGGCACGGACAGGTCGCCTTGCGTGTTGCCCCCCCCTTCTCGTGGGATGATGGGCCAGCGGTCGCGTTCGTCCGCTCGGCGATCGGATCCCGCTGACGGCAGCGCACCTTCCCAGTACAGTTGGTGTCCGAGCTCGTTGTAGTGTGCTCCCAGACGGCCGTTTCTCGGGTCTATTTGTCTCGGTGAAACGTGGGCGAGGGACGCGGTGGGGTTAGCATGAAATATTATATGACGTATGCATACACCATCACTATATGCTACATGCTATACGCTATATGTACATATATGTGTATAAATGTATATATACATGCATAAATATATATTTATATATATAATACATGTATAAACATACATATGTATATGTATATGTGTATATCTGTATATATATATATATACATATATATAATATGCGATATGATCAGTCGCTATACCACGCTCGTCTTACTTCGCCGAACAACTGGAATTCGTCTGAAGGACATGAGAAGTGTGTTTGCATTTGTCAGCTGTACAGGCGGTGTGAGATCATGTGTTTTGCCGGATGTCAGCGGGAGAGGTGGTGCAGGAAGCGTCGCTGCCGTGTGTCAACCTCTGATGTCATCAGTTTGAGATGGCGATGGTGAGCATGGTGAACAAGGTGAACATGTTGGACGTCGTTTCGTATACTTCTGGAGGGGCACGCCAGTAAGTCGGATTGTGCATGCGGGGTGTCGGGACGGACCGCATACTCGTGTGACCTTCTGATACGGTGGCTGCGGCGTTCTCGCCTCCCCACGGTCGGACCAAATAGCTAACCGAACCGGGGAACGAGTGACCTAGGGGTAAGTTGCCCGTCTTACAGTCGAAAGGCTGTGGGTTCGAGTCTCACGTGTCGCCACTCTTCACCCGCGGCCAATCGGCGTGAGAGATTGGCGACGCTACATGGTTCAACGGTCGATGCGTCGTAAAACCAATAACCGACCGACTAACTAACCGGACCGTCAATCGTCGGTGAAAACCGTCAGTCGTCACCAGCGAGGGCTGTCTGGTTCCTTCTCACTAGTCCCCCGGCAACAACGGCCTCGCGTGCTTGTCCCGCGCTTCGTTGCCTTTCGCGCTCACGGCGAGCAGGTGCGCAATTAGTACCACAAATTGACTTCCATGTTTTTTTTGCTACTGCACTTCAGAGCACCTGGCTCGGGTAGATTATGTTCCCTTGCATCACTGTAGTGACAGGACCACTGATTTTGTTTGCCGTTTTTTGTGGGAAGGGAGTGGTGAAGAGGGAGACCGGCTGACAGCCACGGTGGCCTGTCTGCCAGCCGCACGCTCCGAAGCTCCGCTCGCATGTTTTTGTTCGACTCTCTTGAGAAGTGAAGCCTTGGACAGGATCAGGGCGACGATGGCAGATTGGGAAGAAATTTATGTGACAGGGCCCGAACGAAACAAGGCGGCCGAAAATGTCTTGTGAAGGTCCTATCCCGAGGGAGGCACGAGCAACTGACACACTACGAAAACGCCAACCATCCACGGAATACTTTGAACGACATCACGCACATAGCAGTTCGTTCGTGAATGTATGTTTTGTTTTGTTTTTGCGCATACCACCAACAGAGAAAAGCTCCGCTAACAGATGAAGTCAAGGTACGTGACGTATCCCGGTGGTCTGTGCGGCTGAGTGGCGCCATTCGCTCACGGGAGGAGGAGACGTTCGAATCTACCTCTCTCCAGAACTTTTATCGGCAGACACACACCACCGGGAGGCACTCTGATAGCTATCGCTTTATTGGGAGTTGTTTAATGGCTACCAGTGCGTAGTTGCTTTAGTGCTAGTCCGCTCGATAACCATCCTGAACGTGTCGTCGCCTGAGATATAAAACTTAGATATTAAAAAATGTTAGGTGCATTTAATAAACAAATACAGTGTACGTTCTACGATAATAATTTTGGAGGATTATTAATAATTTTGCAGAATTATTATTATTATTATAAGAATTATTAGAATAACTTTGGAGGAGCGATTATTTTCCGTGGGCTGCCAACCTGCCTCGAGCGCCGTCTTGTCCTTGGCTAGTTACGAGTTGGCTAACTCAGACGCTGACAATAGGGACAATCTTTTGAGCTAAAGGCCTATCCGTTTTCAGAGGGTGTCACCATACGTACAATTTATGCTTCGGTTTCGTTCTAAGCTGATGTCACATTTCGGTTGAAGTATTTGCGTGTATGTTTTATGTCTCGGTTGTCTGCCTCGGTCAAATCGTTTGACGTGCTGATGTAACCGCGCGACTGACACCGAACACCATGTAGTGGCCGCACTGGATGCGGTTCGAAAGCTACAGATATTCTTTTAGCATCAAAGACATCAAGATTCATGTCTTAATAAGAACCAGAGGTGCCCATCCGGGTTAAGCCTATGACGGGAAAATGCGACAGGGAAAGAAAAAGATGCGGTTCGAAAGCTCCAGATATTATTTTTAGCATGAAGATCAATATTCATGTTTTAATAAGGAGCAGAGGTACCCATCCGGGTTAAGCCTATAACGGGAAAATTCGACAAGGAAAGAAAATGAGACACGAAACCCGCCTAATCAATGTAATATCTGGAGTTCTAGAGAAACTGTGGACTACATTGTGCTAACATGGCCAATCTCATCAGCACCACATACGCGAAGGAAGGTCAAATGTGAATCCACCTTCACGTGCATCAGCTACTGGTATGATTCCAAATGTATAAGCGTGATCCAAAACATAGTATAGCCAAAACCAAACAAGAACCACGGGTCCATTCTAAATGGACCTGCACAGTGGACGCCTCCTAGCATCAATGTTACCATGTCCATCTTAATTCCCATCTCCCTACCGCACAAACCGCACAATTTAGAATTAAAAGTACGATTCTTTGATCTAAAGAGCTTATCCGCCACATATTTTCATACATTCATTGAGGAACTCTGCACTGCATCACCAGGCACTCTATTCCATCGACCAGCCACATTTCAACTGAAAACTTGTTGGCGTTAGCTGTCCTTCACCTTGATGTGTCTAACCTGAATTGATGATCACTGTGTGAACTTATGTATTGAAGATAATTATTGAGATTGACATTATGTACCCCAAGTATAACCGTACATAGGCAAAGTACAATCTTGAGACATACGTAACATTCACTTTAATGACGTTGAAGAATCTTAAAACATCTGAGATGTCCATGTTTGGGCTTCGAATAATATATCAACAATACTAGACGGCATAAAATAGTGTGGAATTGAAATGTGTGCAGGAGATCAGTTTATGTTCCACCGTCAATGCAGCCCCACAAGCTGTGCATCGGTCCTATCTCTTCCGGCAAATAATGGCCGTATGTTTAATATATGTGGCCGAATCGGAAGCTGCATTGTGCAACTTATTCCCTTTTCCAGAACCGCGGACAGCGAGAATCCCAAATATGGCTTAACTTGCAGCAGCATGCACGGTTTCTCTGAGGACCTCCGATGTTGAAATTATCCCAAGATCGCTGAGTTCAAGATGCCAAATAAGTGTGTTGCCGGTATCCTTATGCCAGTTGGAACAGAGAATTCTGAATCGGCCTTGGCAGCCGCGTCTGTCTTTTCGTTTCCATAACACTCCAACGTGACTTGGACCCCACGTACAGTTCATATTGCATTTCACCTGCACGAGGCCCATCAGTCTATTTATGATACGTGCTACTAAATACGAAGTGGCCTAGTGGGAGCGTGGAGCGAATTCGCCGAATCAGGAATGAATAATGCATTCATATAGTCATGCCGATAAATAAAACACAGCGTCTTCCATATGGCGAACAGCTCTGGCGATAAATGCAGAACGCTCAGCAGAAAGAACATACATTTCCTCAATCTCGCCACGCACGAAAGCGCAGCCCACACCAGATTGTGTTTTTAACCCGTCGACGTAGAAAATAGAGCAATGGACGTGTTTAGCGATATTATGTATAACCAGACCATCGAACGCAGCAGTGATGGTTTCGGATTTTCTGTGTCAAGAGTAGGAGGTCGAAATAGACAGGTGGCATCAGACGGCCGACTGCGGACGTTTCAACATGTACCGCTTGGTTAACTGGCAGCTGCATGTTCCTCACTCACTGAAACACGCGCACACAGGTTGATCTCGCTGAGCATCGGCGGCCAGACACGAAATGCTCCGCCAGGTGTGTGCTAAATATTGTGCTGTGCTATGCGTGGTGGGGTAATTGTCAGATACAAAGTGGGTATTTCGGGTCAAACTCTTTTGACCGATATCTAGTGGGGGTTGATTCGCTTCGACTAAGGGGCATTATCTGTTGGAAGTGCGGAAAGTGTGAGAAATGTAAGGGGTATAAATCTGAATACAGACATCGTGGACCGTATTTAGGATTTATTTCAAGGATGGGAGTATACCATCATGAACTAGCCATCAATAATCAAGAATGGAGCGAAAAAAGGTACCGCATGGGCGTAGTAATGATATTCTATCAGCGCTATACTTCATGCGAGAAGCGACTTTAAGAACGTTCTTGCGCTTAGATCATTGTTTTTAATATTCTTTGCATGTGTTGAGTATACTAGTCGATTGTCAAGTAGAACAGCAAGAAACTTTGCCTCCGAGAAAATTGGAATTCTGCGTCGGTACATGCATAAAGCAATGTTTCGGCACGTGCGTTGTCTGTGACAGAAATGTTTGCATTTTGTTTTCGCGGTAGAAAATATGAGGACGTTTGTGAAGCTTCACCTATCAAGATTACCGATGCAGAGTTGAAGATGCCGTTCAGCAGTCGCGCTGGTGGAGGAAGTGGCCCACACCGCAAAATCATCAACGAAGAGCGACTTTCCCAGTGATGAAGGTAAAATTCACACATGTCATTGATCAAAATACGAAGCAAATGTCGCCCAGAACCGAGCCTTGCGGTATCCCGTTTAGCTATGGATAAGATTTGGAGGAGACGCCGATTACTCTTACACGGAAGGGACGATCTCTGATAAAAATTGCGATGAAATTTCCTATATGTATTAACATATAATGTGGGAGCAACGTTGTGGGAATGGCGTGATGCTATGCTGTGGCATAAGGCTTTTCCATGTCAAATATTACTGCGAAAGTGTGTTGTTTATGAATAAAAGCTTCACGCACGACAGTGTAAAATTACACGGTGTGATCAGCTGTACTTCGGGTGCGTCGGAAACCACACTGGACATTGACAAGTCGTGTGGCTGGAACACACAACATATCTACAACAGGTTAGCTACAACCAGGCACCACCAGTCAGTGCCGGCACGTGCGCTCTCACGTCACGGGGTGATCTCACGCTGCTTCGTCGACGACCGCGTGCCGACTGCAACTCGGGGGGCAGTCGTGAGCGCCACCGCTGTTCTACCCGCCGCGTGGGCTCATGGGCGCCCCTCCTCTGTCCACTGGTCGGGCAGTGGGCCCTCTGCACCCTGCTCCTCTGCCCACTGGTGCGGCGCCTGCTCCCGCACGTCAGCGCCAGTCACGTTGGTCAACACACTGTCTGAGCGACGATCCTACGTGGGCGGCGATGAGCGGCGGCGGCTTGTCCACCGCGCATCTCTCGGGTGGCGCAAGACGTGGCCAACACACAAGGATGAGCCGGCAGCAGTGCGGGCGTTCTGGAGATAGTCTGGTCACGCTGCATGCTCCTCCGTCAGCGGAAAGGAATTGCTCCGTTCTCGTCCAAAAATTCCCTACCCGATGCACAAATTCACTTTCCAACACAGGAAAGGCGCGGCGGTATCTGGTGGAAGGCGTTTTTACCGCTATTAGAAGCAGAGAACCCCAACATTCTATAAATATATTAATATAGAAACTTAGTCCGAACTCTTGTTGGGGTGACTTTATGGACCAGGGTTCTTTTACTGAACAAAGCATATTGCATGAACATTAAGCCCACCACCCGATGAATTAATTCCTACAGTGATGTTGCAGTCATACTCATGAAATTATCAGCTTAGTTCGGTTTTAAAGCTTATCACCTTCCATGGTCTTGCAGCACCCGTCCTGACTTAATAATTCAGCCACTTCATGTGCCAAAGTGGTGAGTGGCCACCTACCCACGACCCTGCCAAGGCAGCGACTTGAATTGCAAAGCTTCGAATGTGCTCAAATACTACATCTTGTTTTAATTCAATGTTATACAATCATGTTCAAGATTGACTAGTTTCATGACTACTGGTGGAATATCTCAAACAAATCAGCAAAGACGACATAGCACTGCAGATACACCGCGCGGCCTAATTCATTAGCGCACGCCCCATCCGAAACGTTTGTACTGGCACGGAATTTCGTTGGTGCCAAGCTGATCTACCCCAACTACTGTTTCGAGGCGAACTACTGAAGAGCACCATGGTATCCGTGCTACATCGCCATGCACTTGCGCATGCAAAATTAGTCGACATCCGCCTGCAAAACCTGTCCGAACGTAACCGGCGGCAGGCGCAGAATGCCCTTCAGTTCTAACCGGTCGGCAACACTTTCTCCTTCTGCAGCGTCACCTCGGGGCGCAGTGAGACAGAATAATCAGAACCGCTAGTACGCGAGCCGTACATGGACATTATTCATCCCGTGCACTCCGGCACGATAACCGATGTTCATGTCCGGCGTGGTCGGACGACTCACGGGGACTTCCCCAGCCCGCGGCCAGGGCTGATCTTTTGCTAGGGTCCTTGACATCATCGGCTGGCTTTGATGATACATATGGTACATGTGGCATATGATATATACGATGGTACGATGGTAGGCACATGCACACACATACACACACGCACATATATAATATTATATATATTATATATATTGGTATATATATATATATGTGTATGTATATATATATATATATATATATATATATATATATATATATATATGTGTGTGTGTGTGTGTGTGTGTGTGTGTGTGTGTGTGTGTGTGTGTGTGTTCTTGTACTTCGTGCATACAGAGGCCATTTTCTGTTTGCACACATGTTTGTGTGTGTGCACTGCGCAGCTAAAGTGTGATCAAGCCGAAAGTTGCAGTGCAGACGCGTCGCGGTCCTGTTTGCAACTTGACACCACTCATGCTTGCAGCTTGGTGCAAGGCAGACGGGCAGGTCGCCGGAAGAACTACCTGCCGTGGGTTGGAGCGCCGCTGCCTGGTATAGCTAATAGGATCATCTATTGCTGACTTCATCAAATGAATAGTGAAAATGTCTGATCAGATAACTGCGCTATGACGCCACAAGCGGAAATATATCTGTTGCTCTTAACACAAGTGTTAATTATCGGCAATCAACGTCACTTGTTGCCCCCAAATGACAAATGCTGGATGCGGTAAGATGATGCACATCTATGCTATTGTGCATGCATAGGCTTGTTTCCGAAGTGATTAAGGGTTGCTGACGTAGCTGGACTTGGGATGATCTTTTTCAGCTTCTGAGCACTTCGGGATTTAGGCCGAGATAGATAGACTGAGAGTTTTGGTTGGTTGGCTGGCTATACGAGTTTAGGGGCGCAACGACTGCATCTGTCATTCAGCGACCATATCATCGTCATTGAAACAGCGAAATGCATACAAAAGTCAGTCCAAGGGTTAAGTACAAGTGACACCTCACCGTGCTACGATTATCATTTCATCCAGTATAAAAGCGAGTTAATGAATATATCACAGTATAAATCACAGAAAACTTGATTTCTGATAGGAATCCGTCTCGAGTCGTCCCGATTGAACAATTGCTGACTCGTCCCCTAATACTTCCCTAAGGGAGAGAGAGGTACGTCCAAAATGACGCCTTCGCTCATGGTTAAGTCGACTGCAGACAATCAGTACGCGACTGGGAGTTGTGGGGAATTCGGACTTCGGGTGTTTCGCACTGCACGAGTTCAGTAAACTAAACTCCATCATGAGCCTATGACAACACATGTAATATTTCAATTTAGGTCTGTACATCCGATGAGTACGATACAATCGGTTCTATATTCCGACATGCTCAGAGCCAAGTAATTAGGTCGACCAAAAAGGCCCCGGATCGCGTCTAAGAGAAAATCGATGCTCTGTTCTTGGTTAGCAGCTTCCTCCACTGCCCGGCTGAGACGGCTTGAATGCCAGGTTTTCGCTAAGGCTCACAACAGAATCCTGTCAGAACTCCCGTCAGAATTCCTGCAAGAAGCATCCCGTCTCAGACAATATTCTACGTTCACTGATCTTTATTGACAATGTTTTATCTAGAATGGTAGATGCAATCTTTAAATCACCAGGTATCTCCTGTATCAGTGGGGGACTCTCCAGTGTTAGTCAAGGTGTCTTCAATTTCTAGTGAAGCCTCCTCTGCCAGTCAGATGGCTTCCTACGCCGATCAGGGGTGCTCCTGTGTCCGTCAGAGGCCTTCTGTATCGGTCATGGCCCTTGTGTCTGTGAGGAGCCTTCTGTGCCAGCTACGTGTTCTCTTGTGTAGGAAAGAGTATTTCTGTTTCCTACACAAGTATATTTGCAGTCGGAAAATACGGTTTTGATCCTGGCGATATTATTCACCATATCGTAGGCCTTATCTCTCCTCCAGTGATATAAACGTTATGACAGCTGCGCGGGATATCACCCTCCAAATTCCACATATGGGGGAATTTGCGAGGAACTGGACAATTTTCGCCAAAATTCCACCTGAACACAATGACTTTTGAGTAGGATACTGTGCCTTGCAATCATTTGTGTCCCCCCAACTTTGCACAACAGACTACGAGCCCATGTTTTTGGATGATAATGGTCCTATGATAAGGAAGCCCCATCAGTGGTACTAAGTTAACTTCACGTCACACAACGCTTATTACAGACACACAAGATCGCACAGACACATCAATTATCACATACGACATACACACTGCATTCGGATGTGAGAGGGAGTTCTCGTTACTGACCGCCAGGCGACAGTCCTCGGTATTCATGACAAACGCGTATTATGAACATGAGATGATACACACACTGCCCTAGTCTTTGCCGATGTCCTCGGTATTTCAATTCACACCGGAGACCGACGATTGGATGTTTCCTCCCAACTCGGCCCTCTATCTTACTAGGCAAATCTTGCTCTATGACAAGATTTGCCGAAATAATCGATGTTTTTCTTGTGAGAACTAAAGGATGTCCTCGTTAGTGACAGTCAGGCCATAGTCCTCGGTAGTCACGGTAAACACGCATGTGTGTGTATTCATATGTATGGAAATGGTGCTGGAATGGCAGGTCGTAGAGATCTGGGTGTCAGAGCGGAGAGAGGGGAGGAGAAGGAGAGATAGATATTATCTATATTGATCATCTTCCGTTGATTGCCTTCGGCTTATTCCAGTGTCGGGGGCAGTATTCGGCCCGGATCTCTGCCTACCATTTCCGGATCGCGTGGACTACTTGTGAAACTTGGTAGCTTTTCCAATCAATGTTTTTGTTGCATCCTGTCCGAAGGAATACATCTTCGTCACGGCTGGAGTGATCCTGGGGAGGAAGTTAGGGAGCATGATCAGTCATCTTACCGCTTGTGTCAGTGATGTCAAGCATTGGCAGATTCGCTATTATGATCTATGGTAGGGCGATATGGAGGAATGTATGTTGATTGAATCCATGATGCTTGATTGCATGGCGGATAAGGAAGTAGTGTTTCTGCATGGAGAGAAATTAGTGGACCCTTGACGATTGTGTACATCAAGAAAAAGCGTGCACTTTAGTGCCGTTGTGATCAGGAAACCCTTTTCACAGTTCATAGCTGACTTCTGGCAACGATGGTTCCCGGAAGGGATACTGAAGATGCTCGCTGAACTTTCACCGATGTCGTGAAAGGCTGACTGAAGTTGCTCGAATCGCATATGGCATTATGGTTGTATTTTGATGACAAATAAAGCATCTCAACCTTCCCTCATTTCTGCTGCCTGAATCTGCTTTCGACCTTCTGATGGATATATAATGGATTGATAACTTAGCCGAAACTCGATAGCGTAGACGACAACCAATCATGTGGGTTATTGCAAAAGGAAACTTGACTATAACTTTTTAAAGCCACATTCGCTCGGTGGACAACCTCCTCTGTTGTTCCAGCAACTTATTGCGCCAAAACGTGCAGTTGCATGCTCAGACAATATAACGAACCTCTAAGAACAATTCAAGTAACTACACATCACAGCAAAACGCAATGAGGTGAAATCATTGGGGAATGATAAAGGAAAACTAAGAAAAAGAAGCCGTGCAATTTTCCCTTTTTTGTTGTTGCAAAGATCCTCCACGTTTTTTGTTTAATGCTAAAGAGAGGCAGATGAAGAGAATATATTTCGTCACGACGATTCGCTTGTGCTTTCTTGCGCGTGAACGGATGGTAAGCTTTCCAGATATCAGGGATGGGACGAAATTCTGCCCTCGCACAGAAATCCGACCGAAGCAACCCCACAGAAATACACAACTAGCAAGTGGCGTTCCGTGCAGTCACAAGGACAGCACCGCTGCACAAACGACGGAGCCCGGGCCTCGGGTCATCGATACCAGCCGAAGACTTGCGGACTATGCCGAAGCCTTGCAGACTACGCCGGATACTTGCAGGCAACGCCGGAACTTTGCAGACTACGCCGAAACTTTTCAGACTACGCCGGAACTTTGCAGACTACGCCGGCACTTTGCGAACTACGCTGAAACTTTGCGGACTACGCCGAAACTTTACAGACTACGCCGGCACTTTCCAGGCTACAACGAAAACTTGCAGACTACGCCGAAGCCTCGCAGGCTGCGCCGAAGTCTTGTGGACCACGCCGAAGCCTCGCAGACTGCGCCGAAGTCTTGAAGACTACGCCGGAACTTTGCAGACTACGACGAAGCCTCGCAGACTGCGCCGAAGTCTTGCAGACTATGCCGCGACGTGTAGTTAAACGTGTTTCCTTGATGGGATACGGAAGGGCACCGACAGCGCTCAGCTCGCAGTGCGGGGGGGGTCGGCCATCAGCGACCTCGCGGTGCGGGGGGTCGGACGTCACTGCAAGCGGATCCTCCGGTCGGGAGATGCCATTCGACCGGCGCAGAGATGGTATCGCCGGCCCATCGGGGCTCGACGCCGCCTTTCATTCAGAACGAACGACGTCTTCATTGCAACGACAACGGCCCAATCATCTTGATCAGCGGCGCAGACGATGCGACCGCCGAGGCTGATGAACTCGCCGGAACAGCGATACGTTTGGACGGGATAATGGCGAGACGTTTCTGAGGCGTGATGAGTGAGGTTCTTTTTTGCGCCGCACCCAGTAGATAAGACATTCATTGGGTCAATGTATGCTTAGTTAGTAGACAAAGTTGATATTCATCGACGATGACCGACGTTAAGTGCATAGATAAGTCTTTAGATACGTTTAACATACGTCGAAGGCTTTTTGGTGATGATAAGGTGCGGCAAATATTCACTGATTTGGAGCTGCCTACGACGCATTTCTTTCCAGCTTGCTAACCACTTCTCTGACACATTGTTATAGGTATTCCGATGTAGTCAATATCTAACGTTGTATTTCAGAATCCGGTTGAGCCACTTTATAGTCGTAATGTGACACTGAGCTTGCCCTGGTGTCGACACACGTTTGTATTTATGCTGCAAATCCGAACTGATAAATTCGAAAAGTCGAACGGAAAGCAAATGAGAGAAAATCTCAGATATGCGTTTCATGTGTTTCAGTGCGGCTGAAAGGGACATGATAATATATCAATGCTACATTTAATCAGACCAAAGGTTGAATGTGGCAGTTATAAAATGTCAGATTAAATGTAACAGTGATAACAACCTCAGATAACTGACATCATCGTTTCCGGCCAGGAGGACGCCTTCCGACATGCTTTCTTTTGACATGAAACGAGGACTGGAGGAGAAGGACTAAGAAGCCGCTGGTTCATGTTAGTGTCTGGACACAGACCGAATGACAACAGGCTTGCTGCTACGCTGTACTTTAAACGATCATTCTTCTTTGCCTTCTTCACCCTGCTCGTAGTCTACCACGTCCTTTACTCGCTGCCAGCCAGCCGAAAGAAACACATTTCTGCCACATTTCGGCACTTATGGATGTCGTGTTCCCCAGGAATATCTTCTGCTTTTGGAGATGTTCAGCTGATGCGAATGCAGCGGCTGCTACTCCATGCATGTGTGTATTCACCATGAAAACATCGTTTTTCGTCCCTTTGTCTTTATCACCGGTAGAGTGCCACCTGCTGGAGTTTAAACAGCGTCTTTCGAGGAGCCTCTCACGACGGCGTGTCAGATTCGCAATGTCAAGCATTCTTCAATGACGCAACAAAGCATTCATCAATGACGCAACAAAACACGCACACGTGCAGACGTCCATAAACGATCACCTGAGCAAAGCGAAATGCACCAGCGACAGTAGGAACATCAGTTCTTAAATGGCGTTTAGTATGTAGAATGACAGATATAAAAGAGGTAAGAGATAGTGGTATGACATCTACCGCAGCATGCTATAGAACTCACAGGTGCAAAAGAAACGTCTCCGACCCATCATGCGCGAGAAGGGCAACTGAGTGTACTGCCTAGTGAGTCTCGAGCGGTCAGCATAATCTTGGCACAGGAGTGAGGCAAGGGGGGTTCGTCAGCTCAGTGGTTAAGCTGATCATTTTGTATGCCAGAGGTACGGAGTTCGACTCCCCGCGGTGCC
Source organism: Imbricaverruca yamaguchii (assembly GCA_034440575.1). NCBI lineage: Eukaryota > Metazoa > Arthropoda > Thecostraca > Neoverrucidae > Imbricaverruca > Imbricaverruca yamaguchii. The sequence continues at coordinate 23,517 of JAOTOL010001593.1, forward strand.
CGCATTTCCTGTCAGGGTGAGAGGCAAGCGACAGTGTATGGCCTCAGCTGCTGAGTGTGTCGTGAAGCCACAACCAACCAGAGGAGGAAGGCATGAGTCTGCGGTCCATCCTGGTTGCATAGTCGATGCAGAAGGCTGAGAGAGCGCTGTCCGCCTAGCCGACCAGCGCACAGCCAGTCCAGGTCACGTCTCACGCCAAACACGTGGTCGGATTTGTTTTCCGGCCCGATACAATACACAGAGTTTGACAACCTCATAAACAGGAAGATTGCTGTTGGTTGTTGTTGCTTTTGCTGGGATCTGCTTCCATACGCACCGAGTCGATAGTCGACGAGGGACATGACCAAGGCGTTGACACAGAGCAGGGCGTGAAGGTGACGGCGGTATTTGGTCGCACGTGCGGGTAGTATCGATGATGATGTCGTGGCCTGTTTTGTCTAGGTGTGTTATGTCAAAGCCATACGTGCGTGCGAGAGAGAGAGAGGGAGAGATGGAGACATAGGGAGAGAGAGCGAGCGAGAGAGAAAAAAGAAAGAGAAAGAGAAAGAGAAACAGCAAGAGAAAGAGAAAGAGAAAGACAAATAGAAAGAGAAAGAGAAAGAAAAATAAAAATAGAAAGAAAATGAAGGGAAACACTAAAAACTGAAAACGAGGAACAAAAAACCGAAAAAAAAACAAAAAGGAAAAATAAAAATAAAAATGCTAAGGAAAAAGAAACACGAAGAACGAAAAATTAAAAAAGGAAAAACTAAAAAAACGAAAAGAATATAAAAAATGAACAGAAAAATAAAACAGAGATGAACAGAGAACGAGAAATGAACATAAAAATGAACAGAGAACGAGAAAGAGGAAGAAGAAAAGAAAGAGAAAGAGAGAGAGAGAGAGAGAGAGAGAGAGAGAGAGAGAGAGAGAGAGAGAGAGAGAGAGAGAGAGAGAGAGAGAGAGAGAGAGAGAGAGAGAGAGAGAGAGAGAGAGAGAGAGAGAGAGAGAGAGAGAGAGAGAGAGAGAGAGAGAGAGAGAGAGAGAGAGAGAGAGAGAGAGAGAGAGAGAGAGAGAGAGATAGAGAGAGTGTGTGTAGGGAGCTTAGCCACCGTTGAGGAGCTGAGGAATTATGGGTGATGAGCTGAGGGGCTGGGATGCACGTACAGTCAGCAACGATGAGGCGGCACCTCATTGCAGTTATGACCATGATTAGACCACCATAACTCTCTGCACTTTCACTGCGCCCCGCACCGCTCTGAATGTCGGCCAGCCGGCTGGCGCATCTTGAGACAGACTCCGGTCGGGCTGAAAAACGTCCTCCTGTCCCGCCGCAGATTACGCCCCCCCCCCCCGATCCAGCCGCCCAACTCGGCGTGAGACAAGACACGACACAACGTGGCGAGAGCAAACTCGGCCTTAAACTGACCCACAGTCCTGACTGTCAGACTGTCACCGTTCCGTCTTTGAATGTCCTGGTCGTCTAGTTTCAGACTGCCACTGCGCTGGTGCGCGCCGAAAGAGTCTGACGTTGTCCCCAGTGCAGTCTGACAGCTTGGTCGGCGACCGCAGCCGATCCGGCCCCAGACTGGCTCGCTCGCTGCATCCTCAGACTGTCACCGTTCCATCTTCAAACGTGCTCTTCGTCCAGCTTCTGGCTGGCTCACATTCCACCCTCCGATTGTCGTTCGTCTGGCCCGAGACTGCCACCGGCTCGGCCTCGCGGGCCGACATCAGAACGTCATCGGTCGTCCTCAAAGTGCGGAGAGACTGCTCGCCTCGGAGGGGACGCAGGCGAACGGCTCAGATCTGAGCCAGCTCAAGTGGCCACATCTTTGCCAATCTTCCCCATATAGACGTCATCCCCAGCTCAGCGTTTGCTACCACCCAGCTACCCGGCCCTTCAATCCCGCGGTACTAAATCTCAAACATATGGCTCACTTGATTCTCGAGGACTTATTCATGCAATCATTTTTATATTCCGTCCTGCCGGAAGAAATATATTTATTCCTTGGCCAGACTGTATCCGGTTCCCTGAATTTAAAGAGAGAGAGAGAGAGAGAGAGAGAGAGAGAGAGAGAGAGAGAGAGAGAGAGAGAGAGAGAGAGAGAGAGAGAGAGAGAGAGAGAGAGGGGGAGAGGGAGAGAGAGAAAGGGAGAAATAGAGATAGGAAGAGAGAGAAGAGTGTATGACAAGGCTGTTCTGACCCTCCCAAAGTCCAGGGGGAGGACTTGGAAAGGGAAGGACCATTTTGAAGTCGTATTCGTTCCATGCAACGCCCATAGGGTAGATGTCAAGCTTGTCCAAAGTTGGAGGGAGAAGTAGCCCTGCTCATTCCTCCGCAGTTCCTACTCCCATATAGTACATGTACATACCACACCTGGAGGTTCTCAACTGCTTGCAATATTTCGTTTGTTTGAATATACTTTGCATATTCTACGTAGAACACTTTAGCATGGACATTTACGTCAGTGGTTTTCAGAAGAAACTTGTTGCTTCCTCGCGCTCTGCTCTTGCTCCGGTTCATGCCGACCACTCCGCGATCATGGTTCGACGGCAGCTTCGTGACGAACGCACGTCACCAATGCACGGCCGTGTTTCTCAGGCGTTCGACCACCGCCTCCGACAGACAGTGGGCGCTGTGCTAAATGGCTGTTGACGCTGGACCGCCCAGTGGTCATCCCACATGAAGCGCAAGCTCAGGTTTCCTTAGCAGCAATAGGCGGCGACAGCCGACCCCGCCCGGCCGACTCAAAACCCGACAACTCGATGGACCCGGGACGTTGTGAGGGAGACCGGGTCTAGTTACCACACGGGATGGTTTACAAAAGCAATTTCAGCGGCATTTTACAAAATCATGAAGCTGGTTGCCATGGCTACCACATATGATATGGCAATATCACATATCAATACGGCAATATCAATATCAAAATCAATATCATATGGCAATATCACATATGATATGCCACGGCTACCACATATGGCTCTTCTCGCGGCAAAACACGCGTAGATGCTCTCGATCCACGGCCACTGAATGGTGACGACGTGGCACGTTTCGGGGGAAAAAGCAGGGTGTCAATTTTTGTGCTGCGTCGTTAATTTCTAAGTTGCCCCCACCTTCTAAATTTCTAGGTGTTGGTCATTATTGCCATGTTCTTTCAGCTTTGCAACGATGAAATGCTTTTATCGTTTTCGGCTACACTGCACTCGCAATGTTGTATAACATGTTGCAGCCTGCACGAGAAAATCAGCTTGTAAAATTGATACAGCTTACAGCTACTTGGTCAGTCTTCATCAACGTTTTGTGGACTGGTGATGAAGTGCAATAACCACAGAATTTCCTCATATGTTTAGGAAGTACATAAGCTTATTCATTATTTCTATCGGGATTTCTCACCAGGCGTAAAAGACTGAGCGAAGGAAACAGTGCAGCTAAGAATGAACACATTCTATTCCAGAGCACATTCCGTAAATCGCATAAACCATGAGTCATCCATAAACTATAAACCATCGTATTATTACTGAAAGCGTTAAATATGGACTTTTTAGATGGTGCACGCTAATGCCACATATAAAACTCTTTTTTAACCTACGCTTTATCAACATACAACGTCAGCAACAACTTACACATGTGGCATGATAGGGTATTGAACCGGTAGTTGCGCGATGTTTTGCTCTCTGGTGGGAAGCCCAGAAGATGCCACGAAAAAGTAGCCATTGTAGTGATGCTAGAGGGCTTAGGCTTGGCGTATGTGTAGCTATCTGCTCGCTGCCATTCCAAAGTGATCAGTTATTTTGAGTTTCTCCGAAATTTCGTCAACTACACCCGGTCTCCCACAATCTCGATGGCAGGTTCCGGGTGGTGACCCATCCGACACATTAAAAAAAAATTAATCCGAGTTGTTGTTGGGGTGGCTAGAGGAACCAGGGTTCTATTGCTAAGCAGAGCTTGTTGCGTGAACCCTGGCCCCACCACTCGATCCATGAACTCCAGTTCGACGGCAGAATTTAGATCGAAAGTTTAACGTGCCGCCAATGCACCGACACGGCCGCCCGGTAGCTCGTCCCCGGCCTTATCGGGCCAGTTGCCAACTGACACTCCCAGCCGGGGGCTAAATGCGAGCGCGCGAAGCGACTCGAACCCTGTGTTGCCAGTACAGGGAAGACCAGTGCAGGCCAGCGCTCTAACCAACTGAGCTATCGGAGCGACACAGGGACACATTTGACTCCAGGTTAGCCACAAAAACCCAATTGTACCGACCACCCATCTCTCACGATTGCTCCCTGACGGCCAGTTGACTAAGTTACCACTTTATTAATCTAACTGTGTCTCCTCTGTACTGTCGGGCTTCAGAATCGCCAGCGTTGAATACCCACGGGGCTCTATGTGCCAGCGATGCTCCCACGGGCGTAGATTTCCGAAATGTATTGGGGAGGGGGATAACACATGGAGGAAATTGGCGATTCCAAGTGGATTTGAGGAAAGAAGCATACTCCTTAGCAGAGGTGTTGTTTTATATATTTTTCAGTGGTGAATGCCACCTAAATGTTGACTGTATACCCCCACCCAATAATTTGAAGTTTTAACATGAGAACCTATGGGGTGTGGCTGCAATTCATTTTCGTCCGCCCATTGCCTTCATGCATTTCCCTCCCCAATCTTTCCTTAAAAATCAACACTCGTGCCCCATAGTGACACGTGTTAAAAGTTAAAATTATTGGGAGGGGCAAAGCCAGCATTGGAGGGAGGGGGGCACTTGCTCCATCAAAAGTCCACAAAACAACACCCCTGAATGCTCCTCTAGATTATCGATACTCCTCTGCAGTGCCGGATCTGCTCTGTAGTATGGAGGTCTGCAGTATTGACTCCTCTCCAGCAACCAACCTCCCTCGCGGCACGGTATTTGTCTGGCGGCGTCGTGCCACTGCATACTGCATGCCGTCGCATCTCCTGGGCAGCATCAGGGCACCACCACGCCGTTGCCGATCCTCACCAGTACCGCCGGCGACGGGCGTGCCAGCGGCGCCAGCCCGCCGCAGGGGAGCCACCTGTCACTGCGCCGCGCCGCCGTCAGATGGAAACGTGAGCGGTCTGTGAACGGCTCCAGCTGGGGCGCCGGCCCACTCCCAGGTGGAGTGTCGTCTTCACTGTGTGCTGCCGGAACTCGGCGCCGGTCCATGGGGCGCCGGCCCACTCCCAGGTGGAGTGTCGTCTTCACTGTGTGCTGCCGGAACTCGGCGCCCGCACCTCTGATCGGCAAGTTTTCCGAGAGTCTGGAAACTTCCGCCGAGTTTTCCGGATGGCCTCCGAACTGGATGGGGTCGGGCCTTCGCGTAGGGGCTGGCCGCCGATCACGTGTCCGGGTCTCAGGCGTTCCTCATTAGTCTCCGTTCTACATAAATATGCTGAAGAGGCTGTTTGAAAGTCTTTGAAGAGCCTTTCATTAGGACCGGTTACGAGCGAAGGCGAAACTCGACTAAGCCAACTCTCCTGTGTATAGGCATGGCACACAAGTTCGTCTGAGCCCCCCGTCGTGTTGGCTGACCTACAGCGACCGACCTATAGCGGCCGACCTACAACGGGCGACCTACAGCGACCAACCTATAGCAGCCGACCTACAACAGGCGACCTACAGCGACCGACCTATAGCAGCCGACCTACAACAGGCGACCTACAGCGACCGACCTATAGCAGCCGACCTACAACATGGCACACAAGTTCGTCTGAGCCTCCCGTCGTGGTGGCTGACCTACAGCGACCAACCTATAGCGGCCGACCTACAACAGGCGACCTACAGAGGCCGTCATACAGCGGCCGATCTACAATAACCGACCTATAATAGACGACCTACGGCGGCCGCCCTACAGCTGACGACCTACACCGTCCGGTCTATAGCTGACGTCCTACACCGTCCGATATATAGCTGACGTCCTACACCGTCCGATCTATAGCTGACGTCCTACACCGTCCGATCTATAGCTGACGTCCTACACCGTCCGATCTATAGCTGACGTCCTACGGCGGCCGACCTACACCGTCCGATCTCCAGCGGCCGATCTGCAGCGACCGATCTATAGTGGCCGACCTACAACAAGCGACCTACAACAGCCGACCTATAACAGCCGAACTACAGCCGCCGACCTACAGCGGCCGACATACAGCGACTGAGCCGCAGCGGCCGTGAGACAACACTTCTCCGGCGGCCACCGCTTCGGTCAGCATTGGAGCGGCTGCTGCCGATCGCCGCCGACAGACAATGGCTCAGTCCCGTCGGCCGCCCACGCCGCCAGCAAACAGCTGAGCCACTCGAGCCGTCCGTCGACGGCGATTTCTCCGTCGAGAGAGGAGAGGCGTGCGCCCCGTCCGGGGCGGGCCGCCACCGCCGGCGTCGGCGTCCGGCCAGCTGCCCGCCTCGTCGAGTCGTCCGTCAGTCCGGCGGCCCACCGGCCGGACGGAAAGCGGGAACGAGGTCAGAGGTCGGGTCGGAGGTGAGGCGACACATGCCGCCGTCGTCCGGCGACGCGGCCGCCGACCGCCGCGGTCGTCACGACCGGATGTGATCTGGGTCGCGGCGGCACCGGTGGGGACAATGCTCCAGCATAGGGCAACAGCAGATAGGAGGTCAGGTCAGCACCGGGAGACGGTGACCGGAGACAATGTGACACGGGGAGGCGCCAGAGTGGCACCGGGAGACGGTGACCGGAGACAAGGTTACACGGGGGAGGCACCAGAGTGGCACCGAGAGACGGTGACCGGAGACAAGGTGACACGGGGGAGGCGCCAGAGTGGCACCGGAAGTTCATGTAACCAGGCGCTGGCAGTGGTAGTGGAAAATTTGACTGCGGACAGGGCAGTACCAGGACAGACTGAGACCCGGGACAGGGCTGCACCAGGACAGACTGAGACTCGGGACAGGACGGCACCAGGACAGGCTGAGACCCGGGACAATGCGGTACCAGGACGACTGAGCACCAGGACAGACCAGCCTGAGACTGAGACCCGGGACAGGACGGCACCAGGACAGGCTGAGACCCGGGACATCAGACAGGGCTGCACCAGGACAGACTGAGACCCTGGACAATGCGGTACCAGGACAGACTGAGACCCTGGACAATGCGGAATCAGGACAGACTGGGACCCGGGGCAGGACGGCACCAGGACAGGCTGAGACCCGGGACAGGACGGCACCAGGACAGACTGAGACCCGGGACAGGTCAGCACCAGGATAGGCTGAGACTCGAGACAGGGCGGCACCAGGACAGACTGAGACCCGGGACAATGCGGTACCAGGACAGACTGAGACCCTGGACAATGCGGTACCAGGACAGACTGGACCAGGGTCGGCACCAGGACAGGCTGAGACCCGGGACAGGGCGGCACCAGGACAGACTGAGACCCTGGACAATGCGGTACCAGGACAGACTGAGACCCGGGACAATGCGGTACCAGGACAGACTGAGACCCGGGACAGGACGGCACCAGGACAGGCTGAGACCCGGGACAGGGCGGCACCAGGACAGACTGAGACCCGGGACAATGCGGTACCAGGACAGACTGAGACCCTGGACAATGCGGTACCAGGACAGACTGAGACCCTGGACAATGCGGTACCAGGACAGACTGAGACCCGGGACAGGACGGCACCAGGACAGGCTGAGACCCGGGACAATGCGGTACCAGGACAGACTGAGACCCTGGACAATGCGGTACCAGGACAGACTGGGACCCGGGACAGGACGGCACCAGGACAGGCTGAGACCCGGGACAATGCGGTACCAGGACAGACTGAGACCCGAGACAGGTCGGTACCAGGACAGACTGAGACCCGGCACAGGGCTGCACCAGGGAAGACTGAGACCCCGGACAGGGCTCTACCAGGACAGACTGAGACCCGTGACAATGCGGTACCAGGACAGATGAGACGGACGGCACCAGGACAGACTGAGACCCGGGACAATGCGGTACCAGGACAGACTGAGACCCGGGACAATGCGGTACCAGGACAGACTGAGACCCGGGACAGGACGGCACCAGGAAACAGGTCAGCACCAGGACAGACTGAGACCCGGGACAGGGCGGCACCAGGACAGGCTGAGACCCGGGACAATGCGGTACCAGGACAGACTGAGACCCTGGACAATGCGGTACCAGGACAGACTGAGACCCGGGACAGGACGGCACCAGGACAGGCTGAGACCCGGGACAGGTCAGCACCAGGACAGACTGAGACCCGGGACAGGGCGGCACCAGGACAGGCTGAGACCCGGGACAATGCGGTACCAGGACAGACTGAGACCCGGGACAGCGTCAGCACCAGGACAGGCTGAGCCAGGGACGGCACCAGGACAGACTGAGACCCGGGACAATGCGGTACCAGGACAGAGTGAGACCCGGGACATGACGGCACCAGGACAGACTGAGACCCGGGACAGGTCAGCACCAGGATAGGCTGAGACTCGAGACAGGGCTGCACCAGGACAGGTTGAGACCCTGGACAATGCGGTACCAGGACAGACTGAGACCCTGGACAATGCGGAACCAGGACAGACTGAGACCCGGGACAAGACGGCACCAGGACAGGCTGAGACCCGGGAAGGAGACCAGGAAACCCCAGGAAAGACTGAGACCCGGGGCAGGGCGGCATCAGGACAGAAGAGACTCGCTCATATCAGTAGTCTTTGACCCACGTCCACCACATGTCAGTAGTCGTTGACCCACGCCCACCATATGTCAGTAGTCGTTGACCCACACCCGCCACACCTCAGCACACAGTGCCATAACCCACATGCGACGAGCGCAGGGGCGCAGCCAGGCCACCCACGCGCCACCGCTTCGACTTTCAGCTCAGCATATCGAGCGTCAGTGTCCGTCAGTCACCTGACACGCTGTGTCAGGTGACCTGTCACCGGAACAGGTCGGAGTCGCCGTCGGCCTCCGTCGCCTGGACGGCTGGCGCTGCTCCTGGTCCGACGGGCGACCCCACAAAGTCAGCGGCTGGCACCGCCCTTGGCGGTCGGTGATTTCATGCACGGCTCACCGTCGCGCGGTGTTTACTCGTGCCGTCGTTAATATTGACACGTCGTCAGCGGCGCGGACGGTCCCGTGCCGTGCCGGCCACGACGGCCGGGGCTGTAGGTGGCGCGGGAAGGATAAACGTCTGCCGGGTCACTTAGTGGTGAAGAAAGGGCAGACGGAGGCCAGGTCACCTAGTGGTGCAGAAAGGGCAAACGGAGGCCGGGCCACTTGATGTCGCAGAGAGGGTAGTCGCGGCAGCCAGGTGAATACCGGACGGTCGGGTCACTTGATTGAGCAGAAAGGGCGGATAACGGTCTGGTCACTTCGTGGCGCGGAAAGGGCAGATAATGGTCGGGTCACTTCGTGGCGCAGAAAGGGCAGTCGGACGCCTGGCAAGTACCATGCGAACGGATCGCATGGGGTTCGTCCGGTGGAATCTCGCACCAGACCAACTAGTAGCAAAGAGGCTTGGGACATTTCGTCCGGTGCATTTGATAGTGCCACAAAATAAAAGAGGATACTATCAGCTAAAAGAGGGTAGTGTCACACAATAACTAGTGACATAAAGATAGTACACAACTAGTTAGCAGCCCAAGAGACATAAGGCAAAGTGCGCTAGATGATTCAGCTAGTGCAAGTGTAAAGGATGCTGGGAAGCTAGGCAAATAATACTCGTCCATTGGAATGCCTTTCTCGGTGCCATTTTACCAAGCCTTCATAAATGAAAACAGATCAGGCTCCTAACTATAGCTAAGCTTGAAGTACAGTTTCTCACTTTAGGGCTTTATGCTAGGCATGGAGCTCAAAAAGCCAAACAAAGGGAAGTCAAATGTCATGAGTTCCGGATATCTTAACCAGCAAAACACAGCTTAAACTTAGATTCGAAAATGCGAAATGAATTGTTGCAACGGAGTGTCTACCCCCAGCATGCTTTTCTTCTTGCGGTTAGGCAGTAGGTAATTGAGAAAACAATCACAATAATTATCCAAATCCGGCCCGAGAAGAAACTTCAACTGCAATTAATCACGTAATAGAAGCAGCGGGAACTTCTGACGGCGCTCTCAGCCAAGTCATCAGTGAGAACGACATTAAGTCAATACGCGATGCGAACGAAGCGAAAGACGCTGGCGATAATAATGGTTCGAAAAATGGGAACGTTTATAAGTGAGTTATGAGACTGAGGAACGACATCACACGCAGGCAAAAGTCCCGGAAACAGTTAGGGTCGCCGTGGCCCACGGGACAATTCAACTTCTGATTTTGACTTCATCAAGACGAGCCAGGGGAAGACGATGTGGAAGTTGATGATGACAGGATAATTGTGTTACGTCAAAAATCACGTCAAACGAGCTCGAACGAAGGGATGTTTTGCTGTTAGATAGAACGTGCAAAATTTGTCCATCCTTATTATTTCACCTCTATGCCAGCCATGTTTTTATCGGTAGTCAACCAGGTCACGTTTTTCCCTCTGTGCATGCAGTCCTCCCAGATAAATGAACAGTAACTTCAGCACCAGCCGGACACTCATAAGCACACAACCAGAGCACGGACTACGGCAGAATTGAGTACGTAGGCAGGAATAGACAAAGTGAGTCGGTGGTGAAGTAGCCTCTGGAACACACTGGAGTTATTCACTTCAATTGCAGTCGTACGTGCACCACAGAGTAGATGCATAGAAGAGTGCTGATGCCATTTAACGCGGTTTTCACGAACAATTTTCAGCTCATGATACAACTAACAGCACCATGTAATGCATCACATAGATAAACTATGGGCACGAGAAGAGTCGACAGCAGTGCGAATCCCGAGGCGAGTGGATGCCACATTTTTATATCGGGGCCAATAATCAGATGCTGTTGCTTCTGACAAACGATCCACCACTTATTGAGTGTGATTAAGTTCGGCGATACACGCACAACTTTATTTCAGACCCTGGTGCAGTAGGCGTTGTTTCTCCAATCTATATCAACACCAATATGCTGGTGCTAAGCTATGCCACTATTTTCGCTGTTGCGACGCAATGAAATGCTCCCGCAAGGAGCATTGCTTTTCCGAGTGAACCGTATTGCATGTATCTGGCCGTTGTTTATGCGCAGTGCTAGTGCTGTGACTATAGCTTGCGACTATCACCACGGAAATCTAGTTTTGCTAGCCAAGTCAGCTTTCTTGTTATCGACAAGGGACCTGGCGAGAGGTCAGCCACCCGGCCTATATCAGGCTCTAGGAGACACTTCGAAAATGATGGCGCCATAAATGAACCTCCCGATAAATTTGCGCATTATGCAAAAATGCCCTGTCAGCATCAGCCTCGCTGGCCAATGCGTCCTGAATCGACGAGGTTGTAAGGCGCGCACATCACGCCGCGTTTCAATTCAAACCTAACATGGAAAAGCCATTTATCCACGCGCGATCGCTACACTGGTGGTGCAGTCGGCGAAACTAATCAAAGGCGGCACTGCGTCGACTCGTGTAAGCTCAGGGCTTGTATGCTAAGCTTGCAAGCTAAGCCGAGGGCTCTCGGCCATGCCGGCGTCGCACAACACGTCCACTTAGGCTGTTGTAATTTGCCATCATTGTTCAAGGCGAGCTTCGTCACACAGACCTCGCTTCGAAGCTTTTTGAAGTGGTTGCAGACCTGGCGTGATTATTTGATGTGGATAGTGGCTTGTGGTCGGAGGCTACAACTTGTACCGACCCGCTTGTTAGCAGGCTGTTGACAGTGCAGAGGCAGTGTGCTGCAGTAATTAGCTGTGTGCTGTGGGGAATCAACATAGTGCTGCAGTAATCAGCTGTGTATTGCAGTAATCAGCTGCGTGCTGCGGGAATCAACTTTGTGCTGCAGTAATCAGCTGTGTGTTCCAGCAATCAGCTGTGTGTTGCGGGTATCGGCTGTGTGTTGCAGCAATCAGCTGTGTGTTGCGGGAATCGGCTGTGTGCTGCGGGAATCAACTTTGTGCTGGAGTAATCGGTTGTGTACTGCAGCAATCAGCTGTGTGTTGCGGGTATCGGCTGTGTGTTGCAGCAATCAGCTGTGTGTTGCAGCAATCAGCTGTGTGCTGCGGAAATCAGCCTTGTGCTCCAGTAATCAGCTGTGAGCTGCAGCAATCAGCCGAATGCCATTATTGGAAATGACCTTGACCTCATGTGAAGACCTGACAATCGAGAGCTTGATAGAGGGCGTGCGCAGAAAGTTGCTGCTTTGCTTTTTGCGAGGGCAGGGTGTTGTGGGAGAGCGTGTTAAGTACGCTGACGCTCAATGGAGTTTGGCTCCCTCCTCTGTCGACGCGATAGACATGGGTGAAGAACCTCGCGGGGAGGGGATGGTCCACGCCACACCGATGCTGCTAAGACGTAGCATGTGGCCTACGAGCATTGACCGAAGACAACTACATTGTCAAACATCACTTGCAGCACCACCTTCGACTGCGATTCTCAACTGGGGCTATCGAGGACGATATTTTGCAGTCAGTCACGTTCACACACCTGGCGATGTGCCCCCGGCAGTGTGCTGGAGGCACATCGCCAGGATGGACGATTCAGACATGGAGGATTCAGCACACCCCCGGCAATAAGATAGCGGCAGGTGACAGACAATCGCGCGCCAGCGGCATGCAGGAGCAGATATTGGCCAACGCCGCCTCAGCTTCGGTGACGCAAGCAGCGATTGGGATTACCGTGCAGGCGTTTGCAGTGCACAACCGGCGGAGATTTGCTTGACAATAAATTTACGGCTATTGTGAGAGGAGCAGCGCAACTATTCGTCACGGTCTACGGAGGATTGATTCTCCCGATGTAAAAGTTCGCTGCAGTAACTTGGGCTTGTAGCCTTTGCTCAGTGACTGTCGCCAGCCTGCCAGCCGACTGTAGGTGTCGGTATGCGTGAAGCAGCAAGTCCAGTCCATCAGTGGCATGGCCGCACAATTTCACCCGGCAATCGCACCGCCGGCTGCAATCTTCCGCCTAATCACCGCCCCACATCTTCGCCGCTCCGCTGCGGAATTTCCTCCTACTCCTTTCGCTTTCATCTCAGCTCCTGGGAATTTCCAGAGCTCACCTCTGTCCGCCTTTGCCCGCTCCGAGCTACATGCAGCGATACGACCGCGACCGGCTGTGTTAGCGTCGGCGGTAGACGCAGTAAGCGCCTGCCGCGCCTGCCGAGCCGGCAGCAGGCGCGGTCAACGTCTGCGCCGGCCATGCCGGCGGCCGGTCGTTGCCGGGCACTCGCTGCGCATACCACAGGCCAGACTGTCGGGCATCGCCCACCCTGGATGCGTGCTGAGGTCAGTGGCGGATCAAGGAGGTGGGTGAGGGGTGGCATGTCACACCTGGGCTGAGCTGTGGCATTTCTCCAGAATGCTTGAGTGCATCCTCTCCCCTAAATCTCGCTCAGCGACCTTTAGTCGACGGCTGCCCTCTGAGTGGAGACAGCGCCCCAGGGAGGAGAAAAGGCGGCCCTCCGGATAAATGGCGCCCCTCCAAACCACGTGCCCCCTCCGCCGGTCACAATTTCTGGATCCGCCCCTGCGTGAGGTCAATGCCATACATGGAGGCGCTGCCTGATAAGGGCCCGGCGCAGACCAAGTGCTGGGCGACCTCAAGGCTGCAGGGTGGCGAGATCTCACCACTAGTCAGCTGATTAGATCGCTGCCCAATTTGCATCTCAGTCCTTTCGCCGGCACCACTCTCCCGCCAGCCATGCTGGCTTAGCCTGCTTACCTCAATCCGTGAGGAATCTAGGACGCAAACACAATTTCGCTTCGGGAGGCAAACAAGTTTATCTCATGAAAGAATGCATTCGCATCGCATAGCTTTCCCGGATGATCTTGGGCTTGGTACATCCGTGCTACAGGAGTTATGTTTATAGTAAATGTGGTTCGATAATTATCAATAAAGGAAATGCATCTGTATGTCTAGTGTCTCGATGCCAGCGATAGTGGGGCGCGGTGGGATGTCATTTCCTCTTTATCTCCCTCCGGTCCCCCAGTGATTTCAGTATTCGAATGAACAGCGTAGGTAGCTGAGGATCAAAAGGCTCGTCTCCCCAACGCGCTGAAAAAAGGTTCCCAATATCAATAATTCCACTGCCGACTATAGCATGATGAACCTCTGCATTAGTCGCTCCCACTCCCCAGCTATGGGTCCCGGCTACTCTGTTGACTGTTGTTTCAACACATCATCTCACGGACGGCGGTCGCCAGCTGACTGGGGTCTCGCCCCCTCCGGTCGGCTCGTGCAGTGGTGAGCCGGGTCTGACCTGGTGAGAAGAGCGCATTTCGAAGGGTGATGACACCATGGCTGCACTACAGTGTGGGTCAAGACTGATGGATGACCCGAGTACATTTGATCTCGTTCTATCTTCCTCACTCCCCCTCTCTCTCTCTTTCTTTCTTCCCGCTGTCTCTATCTCAGTCTCCCTCTTCGTCTCTCCATCCCTCCCTTCCTCCAACCCGCAGTTTTTTTAATCACTTTCTTTCTCCATTTTTTGTTCTCCCTCTTTAATTTTCTGTCTCTGTTTCTCGTCGTCTTTCTTCCTCTCTCCCTCCCTTCTTGCATTATTTCCTTCCTCCCTCCCTTCCTTCCTTTTGTCCTTTTTCATTCTTCCTTTCTTTCTTACTTCCTTCCTTCGTTCCTTCCTTCATTCCTTCCTTCCTTCCTTCCTTCCTTCCTTCATTCCTTCCTTCCTTCATTCATTCCCTCCTTCCTTCCTGCCTTCTTCTTCTTCCTTCCTTCTTTCCTTTCCTCGTCTTTCCCTTTCTCCCTCACATCCCTCCTTCCTTCCTTTCTCTTGTCATCTTCTCTCTTTCTTTCTTTCTCTCTCTTTCTCTCACCCATTCACTCACTCCCCTCTCTCTCTCTCCCTCTTCTGCAGCGCTTATGTAGCTATTTTGTGATAATCATTCGCCGAGCCGACAGACGATAGCTTATTTCGGAGGGAATATATGGTTCCTTTTATGATGTTGCTACTTTTTTGTAAATTGTTTCTCGTGGGTGAGCTGGTAATGCTCCATACCAAACAATTATTCGATTTTTACTTGATAACAATCAATCGATTATTTGAACCAACATATAAGAGTACTCAAGATCCTCCAATCATACAACGCATGCACATGATTTAATCTTATACAAAATGGTAGCAATCGGCTTCTAACTCATCGTCATATTGCAGGGATTATATCATGCGCAATAAACGCAACCTTCTCTGGCTCAGATAATCTATCTTAGTCGTCCAGTCCAACAAGAAAGTGCTGCACTGCTGGTAAATACCAGACATTTTGGCGCTAGGCATCCAGTCGCTTCTCCGCGGAAGCACCCTGGTGTCCGCTCCCACCTGTTCGTTCCCACCTACCCACTCTCTCATCTGCCCATCCCACCATGCCCCGGCTTGACCATCCCATTACATCTGAGGTGCGCCATCGATTCTGCCGCGAACAACACGTGTACTAGCGGAGCTGTTTCGCCGGCTGTCGAGCCGCCGCTTCTGCCGGAGATTCGCGCCGGACGGCAGACTCGCCCTGGACGAGGTTCAGTGACTAGCCAGGACAGCCCTGGACGAGGACCAGTGACTAACCAGGACAGTCGTGGACGAGGTCCAGTGACTAACCAGGACGGCCATGGACGAGGTCCAGTGACTAACCAGGACGGCCATGGACGAGGTCCAGTGACTAACCAGGACTACCTTGGACGAGGTCCAGTGACTAACCAGGACTACCTTGGACGAGGTCCAGTGACTAACCAGGATGGCCCTGGACGAGGTCCAGTGACTAACCAGGACGGCCGTGGATGAGGTTCAGTGACTAGTCACTGAACCAGGACCACCCTGGACGAGGTTCAGTGACTAACCAGGACGGCCCTGGACGAGGTTCAGTGACTAGCCAGGACGGCCATGGACGAGGTATCAGTGACTAACCAGGACGGCACTGGACGAAAATCAATGATTAACCGGACCTGCCCTGGACGAGGTTCTGTGGCTTACCAGACCGACCCTGGACGAGGCCCAATAACTAACTATAACCAGGACGGCCCTGAACGAGGTTCAGTGAGTAACCAAACCGGCCCTGGACGAAGATCATTGCCTCCGATCACAACTGCCTTGGACAAATCCAACACCGTCCAATTCGCCAGTCACGGGGAGGATTTACACAACACTAGCTGGCTGTCAGCCCAGCTCATCATCGTTAAGAAAACAACTTCGTAAAATATGACGAGGGAAAAGGAACCTTCGCAAACCGTCAGGCTGAAGGTTTGCAAAAGTTAATGGGGGGGGGGGGATGCAAAGCTTCATTAGGTACAAAATTCGGTGATAAACGACCCACAAATCACCAGCATGCTAGGGATTTTTGAGACTGAAGCCTGTCACCCGTGTCTGTGGTCACGATGCAGTTATTTTTCGCATCTGGTCTTTTAAACCATTATTCACAGTTTATGGGCCGAAATAATGGTTGGTCCGTGTGGTTTTCTAGAGCCGATCTTGGCCGCACAGAGCAGAAGTCTAACCAGGACGGCCGGTCCCATCATCATTCAGACGCTAAACAGTGGCATGTATCTCCAAACAGGTTGGAATATTGTGAAATTAATGTCACGAAAAACATCGATGAAATACGGATGGAATGCTTCGTCTGGAAACATTGGTTGATTTGCTAGTGACATACGCAAACACTTACGTAGTATGAGAAATGCCTAACACGCTTAACACACTCAGTCAGAGTTCAGACGCACTCCAAGCAATATGGGTAAGTGCACCTACATTACCTGCAATACATTAGGCAACTACACGTTTGGCGGACAGAAGCTGGCTTGGCCGAAAGCGCACGAATCATGCATGGCCGTCAGCCCCCGACGGCCACTTATGGCGACCGCACCAAACCCCTGCCGTGCCGCATGGCCACAAAGGCAGGCATCCCTCCTGTGCATGCGTCACTGATACCGGCGGCCGGTGTGCTTGTGGCCCCGTGTAGGCAAGAAGCGGTCGCGATGTGTGCCAAGGCTGGCAACTGCGTTCGCGGCCAGCGGACTGGCGAGAGGCTGCTGTTGTCGGTGGTCTGCCTGTTGACCGGCGTCTTCTCCGTGGCAGACAGACGACTGGCGACTGGCGACTGGCGTCTTCCCGTGGGTGACAGGTGACTGACGTCCGGCGACTGGCGTCATCACTGTAGGTGACAGACGACTGGCGACTGAGCGTCTGACTGGCGACTAGCGTCGGACCCGTAGGTGACAGCCGACTGGCGACTGGCGTCTTCCCGTGGGTGACACACGACTGGCGACTGGCGTCTTCCCCGTGGGTGACACACGACTGGCGACTGGCGTCTTCCCCGTGGGTGACACACGACTGGCGACTGGCGTCTTCCCCATGGGTGACACACGACTGGCGACTGGCGTCTTTCCGTGGGTGATACACGACTAGCGACTGGCGTCTTCCCAGTGGGTGACACACGACTGGCGACTGGCGTCTTCCCCGTAGGTGACACACGACTGGCGACTGGCGTCTTCCCGTGGGTTTGCGTCCGGTGTGGACCAATGTCCTGCGTGGCTGCCCTACTGAGCACGGAACGGAACGAAGCACAACCGAACAGAGCTCAATGGAACGAAGAACGATATTAGGCACACAAGCAGGTTTTTTTTATTGAGTGCCAAGGCTTGCAATAGCGGGTGCTACGGGATAGGGATATGGCGAGGTGCTAACAAGAAACACTTCAGTTCAAGGATCACCAGTTTTCAACGGAAGTCCATATTCGATAGTAGGTGGTCGACATGTTGATGGCGGCAGTCCGTTGAATACGAGAACATGCTACGGACAAAGGCAGTGCGGTGGTCGTGTGCGTGTGGGGGTGAGTTTGGCCATCCTGCCACCGTGTGGTGATGTTGGCTGGTTCCGGTTGGAGAAAAGATGTGTTAGAGAGTCAGTAGCGTAGGGTGGGAGGATGTATCAGAGGGGGATGGCTTAGTTGACCTGTCGAGCGATGTTGAAGTAGAGTTGAGATAGTTTTGAAGAGTAGAGTTGAGGTGGTCCGGATCGCTCGAAGATGTAGAGATGGTGAGTGAGTGAGTGAGTAAATTAATTATAACAGCCTGCCACCGTGTGATGATATCGGCTGTTTACGTCTTGGAAGTCGGTTGGAGGTGGTGGTCCGGACGGTGCCTGGTAGTAGTTGGAGGAGGGGGTTGGGGGTCATCGCTTTTGGTGTTAACATTGAAAGCATACATGGTTGTCAGGTCGTGCACTGGTGTTTCTGTCTTTCATTCTTTTTTCTTTTATCTAGTTTTCTTTGTTTTTTTGTCGGTTCTTTTTGTACTTTCTCTTTTTCGCCTAATTGCTTTTTACGTTTGTTTAAGGGTCTGGTGTCGGACAGGCACCAGCCTGTTTTGATTTAAAAAATGAATAAATGCATGTCATGGGCAGAGTTGGGAGAGACTGGGTTGAGGAGTTGTTCGGATGTCTTTGTTCCTATGCTGTCTAGTGTCGAGTGGATTTGTTACGTGTTCTGGTTTTCATGGTTGTTGTGGTTGGTTTGTTAGTGGATGTAGTGCTTGGTTTGTTGGTTGCTCGTGTTGTCGGTGCTTGGGTGGTCTGTGAAGTGGTTCTTACGGTGTCTGAGCTAATGTCTTCGTATTCTGAGTCTGTTATTGGTCCGTAGTGAAGGGGGAGTTTGCGTCGTGCAGGTGGTGCTTGGGGTGGGTCTGGGGGGAGTGATAGGGACGGTGGTTTGTGTGCTTCGCGGTGTGGTATGAGGAAAGGTGTCTGCGCTTGTGCCGTTAATTTTGTTGTGGGTTCTGGCCGAATGACCATTGTAGGGTCCGTCTGGGTTTCCTGAGGGGTGACTGTAGGGTGTGTGTGTGTGTCTGCGTGGGCCGGGCGGCGAGCAGCGGGTACTGCTCGTCACCCGACGCTCGAGCCCGCGACGGGGATAAGTCGGAGGAATTCTTTCTCCTTCCTCAACCGAGGACAGGCCCCGTCCCGGGAGCCGTGGTCCCTGTCGCAGCCCACGCACTTTCTTATCCCACTATTGCACCCGTTAGTGTTGTGTAGTTCGGCACAGAGGGCACATGTGGGGTTTGTGTGTTTGCAGCCTCCCTCGTGTGGCCAAATCCTCGACAAAAGAAAAAGCGACGAGGGAGGGGTGTGCGTGGTGTTACTTTGTATGTTATGCAACTAGCTGCGACATGTGTGGGCTGTTGTTTGGATGTGAAAGTCAGGATGAGAATGTGAGTGTTTGGTTTGTTGGGGGGGGGGCGGTATACCGAGGAGAACCCCTGGCTCGCAAATCTGCGAGCCAATCTCTCCTCAGGCATCCGCTCTAACTCCAATGCGTGTATGATACCCTGAGAGGTGTTGCGGTGTGTGTCTAGTGTTATGGTGACCTGCTTGTTTAAGAGGTGTGTGATGTGCTCTAAGATGTTTGCGTCCGTGGTGTTGCAGACGTGGATCAAGAGCTCCCCAGAGTTTAGAGGGCGTGCGTGTAGGGGAGCTTTTGTCTGACGGGTGATTTCAGTCTCCACCTTCCAAGGGTCGAGGCTGGTCATAGGCTGACCATGGACCCGGCGGCAGAGATAGAAATCACCCGTCGGTTCGTCTGTTGTGGTGTAAGGCATGGTTCGTAGGAGTGTTCAGTGTCGGTCTTGGGTTTGGTGGTGGAGCAGGAGAGAAAGGAGAACACTTTACAAATATCGGCGGTATTGGGGGGGGGTGGCACCGCCAGATAAACCTGAAGTGAAGTTGCAGATCCAGCAAAGATGATGTCCAAGGCAGAGATGATAGCGGTGGCAGTGTAGGGTAGAGCTGAGAGAGTCCGTGGTGCAGAATAGACGGGATGGTGGCAGCTGGTCGAGCGGCTTGTGGTCGGTGTCCTCCGTGGGCTTGGTGTCCTTGTCGCTGGACAGCTGGCGTTGGCGCCGCTTGCGTAGCACGCCTTCGGCGTAATCCGGCCTTTTTGGTTGCCCCGTGCTCGTGTACGTAGGCAATGACCTTGATGTCACGCCAGTGGCGTCGAGGCCTCTTGTTGGTGTCGGGCCTCGCGACGCCCTAGGCTGCTGGTCCAGTGAATCTCTGGCTTTGCGAGATGCAACAGTCTGCCGTTCTTCGCTTAGTTGGTTGGCGAGAAATCGTGATGCGAGGGGTAGAGATGATACAGCGGTGGTCTGCAAAAAACCTTCACGACGGCGTCAGAGAACCTAATGTGATTGGAAGCGCATGCGCGTGTTTCTTACGGATTTCGAAATCACCCGATGCATTACTTGACGCGAGTTCCATAAGTAGCGTGAAATGAAACGAGACAACTACCCGAGTGGAGACGACAGCTATGGACAGACGTCCACGCCATCGACTCGCTCCACTTCAGTTGCATTTCTGTCGGACGAGCTACGACTGGAAGCACTTGCTAGAGCGACGGCTCGGATGAATTACGGCTCGAAGTGGTCGATTTATTGCTGCATTCTGGTAGCTGACCGGTGCGCAGTAATGCTCACAGCACGCAGAAGACGCAGCGGATTGTCAGATAACCTCATAATTCTGGCCGGGTCCGCCCCCAGCCGACCGCAACCGACTCGGAAACGGCGCAGATGTTGCTAATCTGGCTGTTTGCTGCTCAATAGCTTCAACTTTGAGACCGTGAGGAGCTTTTATTGTCGACGCGGCGGCATCCGTTTCCTCCGGGTATGCCAGATGGTCGTTGTTGTCGTGTTTTCTCTGCAAGGCTCCCCTTCCATTTTATGTCCCACATCACTGCGTGTTGCGACCGTGTCTAGCAAAACACAACTAAACGATGTTGCCATGGCAATGGCCGGCGGTGTGTTATTTGTTCACACACGTCACGCTGCAAGATGTGATGAGCTTGATCGTATCGAAGCCGGGTAAGAAGGTAACGCATTGGTGTTGGTCGGTGGCCGCTGGTTTTACTGATGGTGGTATTAGTATGCAGAGGCGCAGCCAGGCAGGAGGGGCCGGAGCTAGCCCAGTTAACACCAAAAAGTACACAAGATTAAACGATACATTTTGAGGTTTATACCACGCAGGATCCCAAATTTTCGGTGTGCTTAGGATACCGGAAGCTTTCCCCTTGAATCACTTTTTTAGGCCCGCCCCCTAGGAATACCCTGACTGCACCACTAGTAGCATATTGCAGAAGGCGATAGTATGAACAGTACCAAGATGCACAGCCCAGATAAAGGAAGCATGTCGAATGAAGAGATGAAACGCGTAACTCAAATGCAGTAGAAATCAGCCAGATCAATAAGATAAATACATTATAGTAACATACAGTTGTATGTAAATAAATCAACTGACTTACTTTTAGCGACATACAATCAGATCCAAAGTTAAGTGTCAAGGTACGTACGCGCCAGAAGCTCGGAGCTCGGAATTCGAAGGGAAAGTGAGAGAGTGAGAGAGTGAGAGTGGGATAGTAAGAGAGTTAGAAATTGAGAAACTGAGAGTGAGAGAGTGAGTGAGAGATTGAGAAAGATTGAAGGAGAGAGAAGAGCAACAGTGTCGGGTGCTATGATTGAACTACGAAGCATCCTGTACATCACCGTCTCCCACATCCGCACGAAACACAAATGAGGAGACAGCGAACACACCCGCGCATATCACCACCCATGTTGTAACATGACACGTCATTACCGATGTTGTACCACTACGCATCATTACCAGTGTTGCAACATTACGTATCGTTACCTGTGTTGCAACATTGTACGTCACTACCGGTGATGTGGCATTACGCGTCACTACCGGTGCTGTAACATTACGCGCTTAATTGCCGATTCTGTATCATTGCACATAACTACCAATGTTGTAACATTGCACATCACTATCAGTATTGCACGATCACGCATCACTACCAGTGTTGTAATAATGCGCATCACTACCAGTGTTGCAGCATTACGTATCATTACTGTCGCTGTTTCATTATGCGTAATTGTCGTTATAATATCATTACATGACATTACTAGCGCTGTAGCATTACGCATTATTAACGGTGTTGAAACTTTACGACATTCGGGGCCATTCGTGGCAAGATTGCGGCCGGACGTTCCCGAGCGTCAGCTACCAGGCAAGTGAAACTCACCAGCCACCAGGGCGTCAAGGTGCGGGCAGACGTTCAGCGGTGATTGCGTTCGGAGCTCCGTCGGCAGCTAGCAGTCGGGAGCACGAGTTGCAGCGCCACGACGAGTGCGACGTTGTGTGCTCACCGGAGTCGAGTGCTCTGTGTACCATAATGTGGGTCCTAGTGCGACAATCCCTTCACGTGATCGCTCGCTCCTGGCGAATGTAGTCCCTTCGCCAAGGGAAAGTGTTGGCTAGAAAGGTTGCGATAATAAAAGGTAGTTGAAGCAGCTTATGTGGC
The DNA here is from genome assembly GCA_034440575.1 of Imbricaverruca yamaguchii. Classification (NCBI taxonomy): domain Eukaryota; kingdom Metazoa; phylum Arthropoda; class Thecostraca; family Neoverrucidae; genus Imbricaverruca; species Imbricaverruca yamaguchii. The sequence goes on from JAOTOL010001593.1 coordinate 45,849, forward strand.
GTTCGGTTATGAGACGAGCACAAGATAGGAGACGTCGGACGGCAAATGTAGTGTTGCTGTGACGGACAAGCACGTCGGACACGTATGCCGGCTACATTGCACGAGGCGGTACATTTGGAGGGTAGCCAGCACCACCGGCTGCGTCTGTTTCCTGGGTTACGCCGTAGCTGGACAGCTGGATGTGTGATGTGACGGACTCCGCTGAACTCCTGCGGTCTGGAGCCAAAGTGGAGGCCCGGACGAGGACGGACGAGCCGGGGCTCGAAGGACGAGCCGGGGCTCGAACTTGACTGTGGAGATGGATATAGTTGAAGTATCGGACAACTCGAAGGGAGGAAAGCCAAGCTGTTCGGGAAACCCGACGAAAAATCCAAGCATAATCTGAAGGACGACTGCAAATTTTGCCAAATTGAAACGGTCGCTGCTTACCTATTGCAAGACAAGGTAACCAATTTGTATTTGTTGTTTGTTGATTTCATACGAGAATAGAGAGGAAGTTGACGTTTTATTACAAATTAATCGTTCCAATTTGGCTCTACGGAGGAAGTCGAACTGGAGCTCGAGGAGCTCCGGATGCTCGTCCACGAGCAGTCTCCGCAACGACATCGGCGTTATAACGTTGCCGAAAGTAATTGGTATTTGTACGGTGTCGTAGGTTATGCATTGGACGCAGAAGTAAAACGTGTCCCATTGACAAATGACCATCACACACGTGACAGAGTGGAAAGTGGTGAATTTAATGTAAAATATACCTACCTGTAAATTTTGTGTGCCCGAGCCGTAAGTGGGCGCGTGGATCACGTCTTTTGAGCGTTTGTTTCGTTTTGATGAGGGCTATTTGAAAAGGACGGCGCTGATATTGTGAGTGTGTGGAGTGTTGTGGCTCCCGCGTGCCTGCAGATAAGATAAGGGATGGCTAGAATATGGTTAGGGGACAGGTTGCCGGGGGTGCTGGCAGATCATCGGCAGGTTGGAAGTCGATGGCCTTCCTGCCGGTTGGATGTCGATTGCCCATCCGCAGGTCAGAGGTCGATGACCTCTCAGCAGGTTAGAGGTCGATGACCTCCCAGCTGGTTGGAGGTCGATGGCCTCTCCGCAGGCCAGAGGTCGACGACCTCCCAGCAGGTTGAAGGTCGATGACTTCTCCACAGGTTACAGGGCGATGACCTCCCAGCTGTTTAGAGGTCGATGACCTCCCAGCTGGTTGGAGGTCGATGACCTCTCCGCAGGTCGGAGGTCTGGCGAGGCAGTCGACTCTCTCGTTGCCCGGAATGCCCTTGTGGCTGGGGATCCAGAGCAATGTAGTTGGTCTTGTTCGCAATGTAAGGTGTTGTTGGCGACATCAAATTGGTTGTGTTTTGTTGGAGAAAACGGCAGGGGAACTACTTGGTGACAGCGGTAAGTTGGTTCACAGAAGATATCTACATTCCTTCCCAATGGATTTTGCTCAACCAGCATGTGCACATGCGAAGACAAGACATCTACCTCTGGTACCCTAGCATATTCTTGGCCCACATGCATAAATGCATATCCGAGGTGTTTTTTAAAGTACATTTTCAGTTTCTTAAAATAACTTGAGTTGCCTGCTAACATTTTGTCATGTCTTCATATATGCTTGGAGTAAACACATCGTTCTTCGCAACACAACTTTCCATCTTCAGGCTTCGATTAGCCCCGCAGCTGCTACTGCCCAGAGTTTCCTAAGTCAGTTACGCAACTTCCAAATGGAGACCGTGCCTCGGGGCCGGTGGCACCAGAAGCGTTTTGGGTGAGTTGGGCGAGGGCTCAATTCACCACGGTTCGCCTCGACAATGGCCCAACTCGCCCAGGGTATTGGGACAATGGAAGTCGACTATCACTGGCCATCCGAAACCACACATCACGTCAGGGTGCAGACTTAGGACAATTATTATTAGGGGGAGCGTCAGCTCAGGATCAGAAAGCAAAATCACTGGAGAACTCGGCCATGTAAAACAGTGCGGAATGGGCGGCCACCACGCAGAAACACCAATCGATACCTACGTATCATATGGACTCCGGCGCCAAGGCATTTGTCCTGAGGAGACAAATGTCGAAACCACCCTGGTCCCTCAGAGAGGGGCCTCTGGGCCACCCCGGTCCGTCGGGCAGAGGGGGAACTTTGAACTGCCATGGTCCGTCTTGAGGAGAGAAATCTGGAGACTGTGCTGTTCCTTCGCACAGAGAGGTGCCCCTAAACCTCCCTTATCAGTCGGGCGGCGAGAAACCTCGGGACCGCGCTGGTTCCTCGGGCGGGAGGGACCTCTGTTCCTTCCTGGTCCGCTTGGCAAAGAGGAACTCCGGGACTGCGCTGGTCCCTCTGGCGGAGAGGGGCCTCGGATCTTTTCTGGTCCATTTGGCGGGGATGGATCTCTGGACCGTCCTAGTCTGGAGACTAACCTCCGGACCACCATGGCCCGTCGGGCTGTGCCGGAGTTTTCTAACCAATTAGAATCCACCCTCACCCAAAAATGAAGCAGCGAACAAAGCGAAGCGCACGCCAACGAAAAAGAAACGGCTGCTATGCACCTGAGAAGACGGCGCTGAATGAGCAGATATGAAAGGAAAAGGAAAGTCGAGAAAAGAAACGAAAGGCCAACCGGCAGAGAAAATGTGATGTGTGGAAAAAGCAAACACTGAGTAAAAAAAAACAGCAAAAGCAAACAAAGGCAAGTTGCCTGAACAGAGTGACAGACGGAGTCAAATGAAGATCGGATGTTCTGTTTGGTATGTTGCGAGGTGCTCAGCAAAAGTAGGTCGAGATAGCGCTGGGTGCAGTGCCATGAGAGTGGTGGATTGACTCACGTGCGATGCACAAGGGGCGACAAGATGCCCATCTGCCGACAGTGTGACCCTGACAGCGACTAAGTCAGCTTGGTGCACTTCGTGTGGGGGAAGGAATCCGGCATATAATTCGATTTATGTTTCAAAGCAAAAACATGAGCACACGTTATCGTTAGTCTTCATTCTATATGATGAGCCAACTTTCCCCACACCCTGGCTTGATTGACCCCACCACGGGGAAAGTTGAGACATTCGAGGTTAGTCGCCTTCAACAAACATATCATCAAAAAGTAACATCTCTTGCAAAGGATCTGAACTTCGCTTTTTAAACGAAAGAATATGCCATCAAGCGACACAAGACCCATGCAGATATGTATAACCATAATCGAGTTAACACGGGCCCCGGAAGGAGAGGGGGGGGGGGGCGAAATCCGCCCACCCCTCCGGTTTTTCGTAGATAACTCCAGATGTTACCGGCTGATATACGCCATTGTTTGTGTACCTGCTTATAAATGACCGTCGCGTTGCTTAAAGTAAGAAAAATGAAAATCGACCATACATTTTTTCGAGTTAGGGTCGCTAAAGTTTTTAAAAAATTATCAGCGTCAGACCACAAATATCGGCGCTGATGCGCTTCCCGTGTATTGGCAGAAAGGAAGTGTTCTTGGCAAAACTAGCGACTTGCTTGGTGTACATTGTTATGCTATATTGTTTCAAAGTCATGTCAGGTCACCGAGGTCAAGTCAGGTCAAGTTTATGATAGGTTAGCACAAGCCCTGGAGGGGGATGGCGAAATCCGCCCACCCCTCCGATTTTTCGTACATAACTCCATATTGTACCGGCTGATATACGCGATTTTTCGCGTACCTACTTAAAAATGATCGACGCATTGTCTAAAGTAAGACAAATGAAAATCGGCCGAGAACTTTTCAAGTTAGGGGCCGTTAAAGTACAAACAATTCGCAGCGCCAGACCACAAAAATCGGCGCTGATGCGCTTCCCGTATACAGTTGGCAAAAGGGAACTGTTCGTGACAACACTAGCGACTTGTTTGATACATTTTGTTATGCTATATAATTTAAATGTCATGTTAGGTCGCCGAGGTCAAGTCAGGTCAAGTTCATGACAGGCTAATAGAACCAAACTTGGTCAACTGGAATGTTGTCATAAATGCAAATGACTGTCATGCGATTTATGTCACTTTACATGTTACTCCCTACACATCCAGAAATCTACTGTTTGTCATTGTGTGCCTAAGCGTTTCCGTACTTTATTCCTGTATTTCACTCCTTTCTTTGCGAAGCCGATTGTGCCGAATCGCCCAACGGAGCAGTTGGATTGGTAGCCCGGTTCCGGTAACCGGAGCAGGTAATGGCCTGCTAAAGTGCTCCTGTATAGGTGACCTGAGGTAAAATGGCGGATCTGGCATCTGTATTGCATCATTAGTAATATCCAAAACATCATTGATGCCAATTTTGAAGCAATTAAACACAAAAACAGCGATCCATAACATTGACAAGCCAATCCACGCAAAACCAGAACATTTTGTTATTTTGACCACATTTGACCTTGAAGATACCTAAGGTCATTAAAGAGGTCACTATCGTGCTCATCCACCCTGCGAATTTCGTTGCTCTACCCTCGGTAGGAGCCGAGACCTTAGGGGGGGCGAAATCCGCCCCCCTCCAGTGCGCGTAATTTTCCGAGGCCCTCCAGGGCGCGTGTTAAGTCACCCAAGGGAAAACGTGACCAACTAGCCCGTGCTACCTCCAAGCTATGCGCAGAATTATACTCGCGTGGTACGAAACATCACGATGCAGCGACTTTTGCGAAAGGCAATACAATCTCGGGTCGCACAATGGCTGTATTTATTGGAAGCCATTGAACTGCGATATATCAGCTGTCTGCATTATTGGGAATCGGAGCACTAGCACTCATTGGTTATGCCATTGCAACGGAGGGTCTAACCCGTGTCATCGAATTCGCGTTCGCCTCAAGTGTGCCCCCATCTTCACATAGCAAGGTGTGATGTTTCTAACGTGGCGACCGATGACCGCTTCCAAGTTACGAGAGAACACTGCTGGACATGATGGGTGCGTCCGAAACTGACGCACTTTGCTGGCGTGGTGCCTTTGATTTCATCCGCTAAAGCATACTCCACGTAACTAACGAAGACAAAGCCGTCTCATGAAAACATGGGTGGCTTAAATAGGCTTAACCGTGAGTATAACAACATAAATGCACCCTAATGGCACTTAACGCTACATATCTGTAATTGGCTGATCCCATCTTCATACTGATCTTACCAGCGCCTGTTGAACCATCCCCCACCGCTTCCAACAGTTCCTATACGCGATGGGGCTCTGGAGCTGCAGAAATATCCGAGGGAAGAGCCCGCCTCGAGAACACACACACACACACACACACACACACACACACACACACACACACACACACACACACACACACACACACACACACACACACACACACACACACCCAAACAGATCCATCGTTAAGACCGGCAGCACGGTTCTCGCTCATGGGTGTGCAAACGCCGCAATCCTCCACTTTCGCTGTCGGCCGTGATTTGCCAGTCGCCACCATCGAAGCTCGTTAGAGCTGACAATCTGCGCTGGCAGCAACGGTTCGATAGGAGGCTCTGACTCATCACGTGCTGAGAGGGGGGTCCAATGCTTCCCACTGCAAATCATCACAGTGTGTACTCGGAAGCAAAGCAACTGTAGCACATCATGTTGCTGCCGAGACGCAGTTGATTAAAATTTTGGTTGTTTGTGTGTGTGTGTGCGCTTATGACTGTGATTTGTGACCCTGAGTTTGGATAATGCATTGGGTTCCACCGGAGCGCTATCAACTTCGCCAGGCCAAACTGGTTGTTATTGGAGGACCCGGACTTACTGGAACGAACTGCGCGTTCTTGGGATAGACTGACTCACATTGAGAAGCTATGAGTATGGATGCCGGAGGAATGCATTGGAATGCATTGCCTGACATGGTTAGAGTACACCTGAGTGTCCTGAGTGTCACACCGTCACTCGTGCTGGACTTAGCTACAGAGCACGGAGTGTCATGAGTGTCAGTGTCACGAGTGTGTCTCACCGTCACTCATGATGGACTTGGATAGAGTGCACACGAGTGTCATAAGCATCTCATCGTCACTCATGATGGACTAGTCTAGAATGCACTTGAGTTTCCTGAGTGTCCCACCGTCACTCATGATGGCGTTGTCCGGGTCGCTTGATCATACAACACCACGGCACAGATCAGAGTAGATCAGCACGCGCAACTAAGACTAACAAATACCACTGGAGACCACTGAGACTCACTGAAGTCCAAATAGCCCAATCTAGGCTATAGTCGCGGCACATTATATGGTATTGTATCATCATATGACATGGTATTGTATGTGCACGCGATCAGGTCGCCCCAAAGCATGAGGGCTTGTCTTCGACCATCGTCAGTACAGAGTACATAGTGTACATGTCATGTCGAGTATAGATTAAAACAAACACATACTTACAAACACGCTTGCGCATTTGCACGCGCGAAATTGTGCGTGTGATACAAGCCCAAATCCGCACACCTACATACACATACACAGACACGCATCAAGCGTAGCCTCGCAACACGTTGGAAGGATCGCCATGTATGGCACGCTGGTTGCACAGTTGCGCCGCACGACACATGTCGCCGCTGGCTATGATTGGTGTTGACCCGGGTCAGAGGCGGGCGATGCGACCACCTGATGTCCCTGGGCCACATGTTGGCAATTTTGTGTCAGGTCTGAACGCAGCGCAGCGGGATTATTGGAAGTTAAAATGCTATCAATGAGACACAAATTGAAAATATGACGCAAACTTAGGTACACAAAGCCATCCGAGCTGGTCTGTCTCGTCAAAACTGTGGTCGTATTTGCGACGGTCTGATATGCCCCCAGCAGAAAAGTTGAAAACTTTCTGCAACTATGCGATGCACGTTCGGTTGGCGCTGTCATACACTTGCCAACAGTACCCAAGATGAGACACAAGAGCATCAATGCTTCTTAGTGTTGCGCTGGGAGGCAGGAGATGATTGGCATGCGTCAAAACTATCAGGATGCGAAAGCATCGGTCCGTAATACGATTAGCGTGTTTCCCACAACAGCTCTGAGTCAACGACTACGCCTCGGCTCTTCAAAGTCTTCGAAAACGGCAGAAATTGGTTCAAGCGCTTAATCGACGGGAATTTGGGATTTGGGATAGCTGGCGACAATCACCGCACAGCACAAGCTCGATCTTGCTTGCATTGACCATCATGCCATGATTGGGGAAACAAGTGCACGTTGCATAAAGTGGCTCCTCAAAAGCTAGCTTCAACTCAGGGTGTCCGCTGCCCACACCAGGGATCGCCACTGGCGCCGTCAGCATAGTTCGGTATGGTGCTGGGGACACCATCAATGACTGATGGTGTGCCGCGTGTGATGTTGTTGATGATGCCGAATAGTAGCGGCCTCAAGCACAATCTTTGGAACTATGCTGATAATTTGGAATTTAGAGAGTGCTTCGGCCAATCTGATGCGTTGTGTGTGGCCTTCGATGTAGCTATCAAGCCATCCGGCCGGAGTTCAGAGTTGCTGGAGTTTCATGAATAGTGCGGCATGGTCTACAACGCCGAAACAGCGAGTCATATCTGCCAGAGTTCATAGCCAAATTTCGGACCGATCCAGGCCTCTCAGAATGTCATCAATGACTGATAAAATAGCAACTTGGCGGTAGAACAGCATGCCATGAAGTCGTGCTATTCTCGACTGAAAATGCGTCACGAACAGAAAACGACTGTGTTCTCGGTGCGACCTTTCACCCGTCTCAGAGTGAAATCTCAGTGGTGTCTCAAATCTCGGCGATGTCTCCGCCGGCGATGTGCTTGTTCCGTTTACCTGGCGATTCTGCGCGACCACCTCTGTTTACGGAGATGCGCCGGCCGCCGGCTGTATGTCACGAGCTGGTGCACGCGTTCCCAGCGCCATCTTTTGCCGTGAGGAGGCGGCTGCTCGGCGTTTCCACCAAGACGAAGGCTGTTTGCATGGAGGCTAGTCAGAAAGTTGGACGGAAATGCCGTGGACATTATCGGTATTTGTTTTCCCCTGAAAGCAACAAACTGGTGAAACTATTTCGAACCATATCACTTCTGTTGACTGCACAGCCTGTACAAAACGAAGCGCTATGATTGGATGTCTCGATGCACATTGGTATCACTATTCAGATTATTCAGACATTTCCCAACTCTGTCTTCTACAATCGGTAAACATAAACGTCGACATTATATTTTTCGTGCACAGCTATTTTTCTACCGAATATTCGGGCGCAGAGAAGCAAAATGAGCTCTGCTGGAACAACTGATTCACTACGGTGACTTTGCTGCACGAGTTCTTTGTGTCGTGCTGAACGAAAGCAAGCAATTCTAAACTACCTCCATGAATTATTGCAAGCGGCATTCACAGTTGTGACGCATAATCGCTGGGAAGTCCGTACTATGGACAAACAGAACGTTGCAATCCGAATTGTTGCACAACAATCTCACACGGTTGGTTGATTGTGGTGCACGAAATGCGCCCTGTCACTCATGATGCACTTGGATAGACCCGAGTGTCACGACACCGGCACGGATAGACCTCACGGCGGTGTGGTAACGGCACCACGAACCGCACCGGTACCCGCCCCGGGCTCCGACAACTCGCCGGGGTGTTCTCAGACACCCCTGCCCCCCCCTGTTCGACGGCTTGGACGGCACCAGTCGGTCGGTGCGCCGTTCAAGAGGCCAACCCGGAACCACGTGAGCCCGGCGTCCACTACAATCGTCCATCACCGGACCCGGCTCACGGTGTGCCGGACGCGTTTGCGGAATTCGGCCGGGAAGCGGGCGCCGGCGTGTGCTCGGCCGGCGTAAACAGCGCTTTCCCGGCGGCACTCGCATAGTGGTGCTGTTGTCGCCGGAATCGCCGCCGCCAAAGGCCGCAGGAGGGTGCCCGCCGACGAAGATCGGCGGAGAAATCGGCTTTTCGAAAGCGAAGTCGGATTTCGCCTTGGGCGCTTGTTCTTACGCATTCACCGTGGACCGTCTAAACGGAGGACCCGAAGGCCGGATAAGTCGTTTGAGTGGTGCCTGGAGCGCGGGACAGCAGGCTGGCCGGAGCTCGGCACCAGTCACCACCAGCTCTCAGCATCGGGATGGCCACCCGCCAGCACCAATCAGGACCAGTCACCATCAGCTCTCAGGACCGGCACCCGCCAGCACCAATCAGGACCAGTCACCACCAGCTCTCAAAGACCGGCAAGGCACCCGCCAGCACCAGCCAGCACCAGTCAGCACCCGCCAGCACCAGTCAGCCCCCGCCAGCGCCAGTCAGCGCCAGTCAGCACCATCCGGAACTGCAGCCAGCATCGGCCAAACCGACGACCGAATTCCGGTGCTCAAGATTTGGCGGGAGCAGCCACGTGGTGGACCATGTCAGCTGGTGCAGTCTGAACGGTGTCTTCGGTCGCTGTCATGTCAGCTGGCGCAGCCTGAACGGTGTCTTTAGTCGCTGTCATGTCAGCTGGCGCAGCCTGAACGGTGTCTTTAGTCGCTGTCATGTCAGCTGGCGCAGTCTGAACGATGTCTTCAGTCGCTGTCATGTCAGCTGGCGCAGTCTGAGAGATGTCTTCAGTGGCTGTCATGTCAGCTGGCGCAGTCTGAGAGATGTCTTCAGTGGCTGTCATGTCAGCTGGCGCAGTCTGAGAGATGTCCTTAGTCGCTGTCATGTCAGCTGGTGCAGTCTGAGCGATGTCCTTAGTCGCTGTCATGTCAGCTGGCGCAGTCTGAGAGATGTCTTAGTGCTGTCATGTAGTGGGCAGTCTGAGAGATGTCTTCAGTCGCTGTCATGTCAGCTGGCGCAGTCTGGATGTCTAGGCTGTCATGTGTGGGCAGTCTGAGATGTCTTCAGTGCTGTCATGTACTGGCGGTTGCGTGCTGTCTGTCAGCTGGCGCAGTCTGAGCGATGTCCTTAGTCGCTGTCATGTCAGCTGGCGCAGTCTGAGAGATGTCTTCAGTGGCTGTCATGTCAGCTGGTGCAGTCTGAGCGATGTCCTTAGTCGCTGTCATGTCAGCTGGTGCAGTCTGAGCGATGTCCTTAGTCGCTGTCATGTCAGCTGGCGCAGTCTGAGAGATGTCTTCAGTGGCTGTCATGTCAGCTGGCGCAGTCTGAGAGATGTCCTTAGTCGCTGTCATGTCAGCTGGCGCAGTCTGAGAGATGTCTTCAGTGGCTGTCATGTCAGCTGGCGCAGTCTGAGCGATGTTTAGTGCTGTCATGTCAGCTGGCGCAGTCTGAGCGATGTCCTTAGTCGCTGTCATGTCAGCTGGTGCAGTCTGAGCGATGTCCTTAGTCGCTGTCATGTCAGCTGGTGCAGTCTGAGAGATGTCTTCAGTCGCTGTCATGTCAGCTGGCGTTGTCTGAACGGTGTCTTCAGTCGCTGTCATGTCAGCTGGTGCAGTCTGAGCGATGTCTTCACTGGCAGTCATGTCAGCTGGCGTTGTCTGAACGATATCTTCAGTCGCTGTCTCCACTGCCCACTTATGACACCCTTTCACCTACCAAGTTACTCGCGGAAGCGACCATACCTGACGAACGGTGTTTCTACCGGCACTAACCTGCTTCCCCTCTCTTCATTTCTCACACAGCACTCTCTTCACTACCGGTGGTGTGGCTGAACAGCGAGTGCTTCAGTGCGGCGGGGTCTCGACTGACCTGCTAACTGCGCGAGCGGCGGCTCCCACGGCCGCGACCCCGGCTCCGCGGTCACGGCATCCTCCCCATTGTCTCAGCCGCCGCTGTCAGAGCCGGAGTCAGGCTGATGACGAATCCGACTCAGGTGACTGATGAAGAACCTGCTGAGGTGGTCAGTGATGAATCGACCTCAGGTGGCTTGTTTGTTGGGTGTTTCACGACGCGCTTTATGCGCGATCGCGGCTAATGGCGCCGCCCACACCGTTTCGCCGGTGGGCCGCGGGATTGGAAAATGTCCTGAGTGGTGCGAGTGCCGAACCCGGGACCTTTAGTATCCAGACCTCAACCGACAACTTAACCACTCGGCCATCGCCGCCCCTACATCAGGTGGTCGGTGGCAAATCTACATCAGGTGGATGGCAACGAATCTGCAACGGGTGTTCTGTGGCCAATCTAGACCAGGTGGTCGGCGACACGTAGGAGAGAGGCGTGGCTTGGGAACTCCACATGCGCTCAGCTGTCACTAAGCACCGGGGCTGACGATTTAACTCGACCCGTGGCGATACTTGAGTGGCCATTTCCGCCAGCCGACCGTTAGACGGCGTGTGCGGAACCACGTGTGGCGTAACTGCATGACTCGACACAATGCCGTGCCACCATTTGCCAGTCACGAATGGAACTCTCGCAACAGCTCAATCTCAGGTCAGTGGTCCCCGGTAACATTTGCGAAACCTGGGCCTGCTGAGCATGCTCTGTCGTCAATTGGACGAAAATTGAATGACGTGATCAATGAAAATTGAGAGAGAAAAATCTCACTCCGTTCCTCATATCTCATCCTGACAAAGAAGTAATGCCTAGTTAATTGATACTCTGTGCAGATGTTCTCGTTGTATGGTTCACGATTAGGTGGAAGAATGGCCGGTGGCGCGGGGTCGGGCAGGGCTGAGGAACGATTATGGTAGTTGGAGGTTAGGATGGACACCATCACTCCTATATCTCTAGTAGTGATGTCTGTGCTGTTGTCATTAGGGAGGACGACTTCGATGGGTGGGCGTGGGCTTGTGGTATGGGATCAAGGAGAGTTCGTATTTATGCGATTGGGACCGGGCAGTTAAAGATTGGCGCGATATATTTAAGTTTCGCTGTTTTGATCGTGCTTCAAAGTATGGCCTCGGTGAATATGTAAGCGATAAGCGCTATGATGTTGGGCGCCTTTCGTGTCTATGTCTGACGCGATTTCGAATGACTTTGATAGCCTTGTGGTATTCTGAGCTCTACCGGGCAGCCAAACGGTATTTGTGTGCTTGCTATGTTTTGTATATTTTGTGTATATTTTGTGTTCTTACGTTATTTGGTGTGCTTATTAGTCACGTGCGTGGTATGTGCTGTTGTGCAGTGGATCTAAGTCCTTCAGCGATTTGGTCTAATGTGCGGCTTTCGCGTTGATGAAAGTAGTGGCCAATTTCTGGGGCGAGAACACGTCACGTCATGGCAGTTATGAATTCCAGTGGATCGGATCCGGCACTGGAGGCTGTGTGGCGAGCAAGGTGGCGGCGAATGGCGTGTATCAGCCACAGGTAGGTTCAGGTCTGATGTCCGAAAGAGGCACAGGCTGACAGGTGATGAGACGCAGGAGTGCAGTGGTTAGTTGATGGAGTCCAGGAGATGACTGCTGGTGCCAGTTCATTTAAGGAAAACTGAAGCTCGGTGAGAGTATTTGGAATGTTACCGCGCTGCAGATGTCTCCTGAGCGCGGAACGGTTTTTGCACCATCAGCTTTAAGCATAATCTTTCTGCTTGCTGAGGACACAATTTAGCATTGGGCGTACAACTTAGGGAGGAAACAAGGGCCCCTAAAAAAGTATCAAAAAATTATTTCAAGATAAAGTTTCAGAAAAAGAAAGAAAACAAGCTGGTTGTGGCTTTTGCGACGCACTCGGGAGATGTAGCCAAATGAGGTCGCCTCATTCTTCTCACACCATCAGGGAGGGCAGGAACCGCAAGGAAAAGAACCCCGTACCTCTGGCATGCCGCAACTCAGCTTAACCACTGAATTAACGACAGAATCACACCCAGGTCTCATCAGGTAGCCCACCGGTGCCCGAAACGTCGAATCAATCACAACCCTGCTAGAAAGGAGCCGGCTATATGCTCGGATTATATGACAAATATAAATAAGGCAGATGTAGAAAAGCAAATATACGTCAGCATAGGAAATGTACCTATGAAAGATGTAAGTAAGCTCAGATGCACATAAGCCCAAAATGGCGCATAGTACATGTGCGCAGCATGTGTACGCAAACGCACGCACACTTATCAACATACACCTACTAATGTACGTACATTTAAGCTTACGCGTGGCAAATGTACGCTCAGCAGATGGACGTTTCCGCACACGTGCATTTGCTCTTGCATAATGCATGCAGGCGTACATTTCAGCTTACGCGCTTGTTTATGTGCACTTGCGCTTGCACATATTTATGCTTACCTACTTCTCGGCCGAGGGTTACTTCCTCCTTCGTATTTTTACGGCATGCATTATCGTGCTTATGTGCATTTGCAATGCGTACAGTTGCAAACGGATATTTACGTTCGTACATCTGCTATATGCACATTTACGTTACGTATTTCAATGTTTGCGCATCTTTGCTCCTGCTTAAATTTGCCCTTACTTTCGCAAGGGAAGATCTGCGTAAGCGTATTCTTGCGTATTTGCACATATTTGCGATCACGAACGTTGCCGTGTTTACGTTGCCGTACGTTACGTTTATGTTGCCTGGATCCGCCGCTGTTCGAGATCAGTGGAATTAACTTCGACAGCAAAATACTCCCGAAGCCCACTTCGGCAGTGACAAGAGTTTTCGACAGTATTCACAAATCAACAGTATTTAATCACCAAACTTCGGGTACTGCACATAAACGAGGCGTCAAATAGTCTGTCAGCATCCAAACTTTCATCTACTTCAGCGAACTATATGTGGCAAATAAGTTTTTTGGCGCTCGTATTTCATCCTCCATGTTCAACAAATGACCAATGCGTGGTTCGGCATCGTTTGTGTCTAAACTGGAATTTGACGTGAAAAATTATGTGAACCAAAAAACACACGTGAGCCAATAGCGAATAGCCACTCTCCCTTTTTGCTAGTTCCAGCGTGGTCCTGAACATAGAGTCTTGTTTACAACATCAATTGTACCAAGCTGACCGCAGATCGGCACTCGCCACCATGAAAATTGAATTATTTTTATCTGGGGAATGCCCTACAATGAGAACAATTAAAATACAATGCATCCATGGGAGTTCTTATTGGACCTTAAAAACCGGTTGTTGTCGGGGAAAAGCGGTCGCTTTCACGGATTGTGTTGGCCACGCTGTCCTGCCCAAGAAGCGCCGTCAACAGGCGTCAGAACAACGCGATAAGCGTGCGCGCTGTTTTGCCACTCGAAAACAATGAGCCTCCCGGCGAGCCGATAAGAACTCGTGCACACGCATCTGCGATGGTGTGATGGAACTGCAGTGGCTACTGCGGCCACGTTCGGCCCTCAAGTAATCTTTCCCGGCCAACGTCCGATGGAGGCTGGGCGGCATCGTCGTCGATCCCCAATTGGTGTCAGAGTGGTGTCAGAGTGGTGCCAGAGTGGTGTCAGAGTGGTGTCAGAGTGGTGACAGCACAGGAAGCCAGTCTGTGTCAGTCCGCACTCGCCGGCCGCCATCTCGATTTGACCTCACGCCACGTGACTTGCGCTGCGGCACAGCGGATGACTTGAAAGTTGCTTGCCAAATAAGAGTCACTGGAGTGGCTGAACGACATGTTGACCACCCTTGCCGGACTTAACGGAAGAAGGTGCGTTCCGAATAGGGTTCGCTTCGTATTCGTGTGCCGCCATTTCCGTGTTTCTTTGTCAACTTGATCCTGATGCCTCCATTGAAATTGGTCAAATTTCAGTAGTTTAAAGAACTACAGAATAACAACGCACAGCAAATGTTGCAGCCAATGTGCTACCGCGGTGAATGGTGGATTGGCATGGTTCAATAAATTGTATTCGCATAATTTCTGTGGTATGCTTAGGTTCAGATGCATTGGACTGGTTGATGCGTGAGTAATGCGCATGATTTCATGCTGCTAAGTTTATTTCATTTGATTAATCCATCAAAGGGTACCGAGATCAAATCTTCCCAGATGGAGATTTGTCCCTGTGGTATTTCATTTGCTTTTGATGGCGTTCCACAGTTCATTTTTTGGCAGATAAAAATGATTGTCGACATTATTTGCGCGTGACATTTCTGTACTGCGGTCTGTGCCGGAGCGTTACTCCCTGGACGTCGATACTGCTCGTTTTCTGGAGGTGCGCCTGGTGCTGTTTCCCACTTGTTGTGTTGTCGGCAACCTTCTGGATTACCTTTACGGCTCTCTTTGCAGGATCGTCAAGAAAAAATGGCCAGTTTATTGGTCTTTCCACACACTGCAGAGTGATAAAGAATCGCTACACTATTGACCTGGCGGGCTGAGAAAAAAAACCTAAAGTTTCTGCACACATTCGAGATGGGCTCGTCGGCATGAAACTCGCCTACATATAGTACAGGCATACTCAAGACGCCGAAGTATTTCGACACTATAACATCGCAACTGTTCTCAAGATTGCTGATAATTTCTGACGAGTATTCACGAAGATAGATAAGAGGTGGCCACAGGGGGGTTAGCTGTATTGCATTGCTGGTTAGCTGTATTATGGGCGCTGTATAACCACTGCAGTTGATGCGCCCTAAAACCCAAATAACTAACTAACTGTATTGCATTGCAAGCGTACCACCGGACATTCATGGTCATCTTTCAATCGTAATTTAGTTTTCACACGACGCCAACTGCGGACTTCAGGAGGACCTTCACAGCACCTCGGCATAGCATGCATGACCTACACGTCTAACAACGCCGATTTCCAAACAGCATGACACATGCAGACTAACTGGCAACATGAATCACCCCCAGGATGCAAGAGCTGACTGGTCAAACAGGCTACACTCAAGTGTTCAATGCCTTGCGCTCTGAAACCGGTCCGGTCGCGATGCGTTCTGTGGTCGCGTCTCGTGCTCCAGTCTCATCACGTCAAACACGTCACTGCGAACGTGACGCCCCGCGGCTGCAGAGATGCAGGCCGGACCGTTACGTCTCGTCACATTACGTCACTGCGAACGTGACGCCCCGCGGCTGCAGAGATGCAGGCCGGACCGTTACGTCTCGTCACATTACGTCACTGCGAACGTGACGCCCCGCGGCTGCAGAGATGCAGGCCGGACCGTTACGTCTCGTCACATTACGTCACTGCGAACGTGACGCCCCGCGGCTGCAGAGATGCAGGCCGGACCGTTACGTCTCGTCACATTACGTCACTGCGAACGTGACGCCCCGCGGCTGCAGAGATGCAGGCCGGACCGTTACGTATCGTCACATTACGTCACTGCGAACGTGACGCCCCACGGCTGCAGAGATGCAGGCCGGACCGTTACGTCTCGTCACATTACGTCACTGCGAACGTGACGCCCTGCAGCTGTCGTGATGCTCGAGTGTCTCGTGCTCCAGGGTCGTCACGCCACACTCGCCACTCCACTCGTGATGCCCCGCAGCTGTCGTGATGCTCGAGTGTCTCGTGCTCCAGGGTCGTCACGCCAGGGTCGTCACGCCACACTCGCCACTCCACTCGTGACGCCCCACAGCTGTCGTGATGCCCCGGTTCGTGTCCGTTCGTACGCCGCACTCGCCACTCCACTCGTGATGCCCCACAGCTGTCGTGATGCTCGAGTGTCTCGTGCTCCAGGGTCGTCACGCCGCACTCGCCCACTCCACTCGTGACGCCCGGCAGCTGTCGGAGGAGATACCTTGCGAAGCCAGAGCGGTCCAAGGCCTTATTTTGAAGATTTAATTTCAGATTGAACGGGGATAATTAATAATCAACGTTAGACCCCCCACTACACACACGGGGTCGCCGGCCATGGGCAAGAAGATGCACCGCTGGTAGCACATTGCTGTTCCAAACTCTTCGCTGTTGGTAGTCCGTGAAGCGGAACATGTTCGGTACAGACTGGAGTGGGGTATCCAGTGCTCTGGTGCCACCACGCGGAGCTTGTCGCTGCGCTCGCGATGTCCAGCAGCCGCCGAGATGCAGACTGCAGTGCTCCAGGCGGGCTTTCCCGCACAGATCAGTCCTCACGCGGAACAGCTAGCCGCCGGCGGCGGTGGTGTCTTGCGCCGTGGTTGGCACCTTCAACTCCGGCTTGAATGCTGTGACAGCTAACCGCCACAGCGACAAATCACCTTAGCTCTGCGTGTGTTGTGTTGAATTGACCAATGCGACCCAAGAATAATCTTGTTTACGCGTATGTAGCATTGTATGCTGTCAGATGGGTGGCCAGCGTACATTGACGTAACATAAAAACCATGCCCGAATGAATGGTTGTTGAACGAACACATGCATACGTGCTCATCATATGCTCTACCATTAGCATCACATATCGTGCGATAACAGATGCCATTATGGCATGACACCGACATGTTACACACATCACTTCGCCACGTGAGACTGGCACGCACGACACAGACATCAGACAGCCGACAGAAATGTGAGGCCGATCGTCACGCCGCTTCCACACGACAGACAGCCCACATATACCACATCGCCATGTCCCACTCCGTCACGGCACAGACACGAAACAACCAACAAATATAGCGCCGATCGTCATGCCGCTTTCACACGACACAGACAGCCCACAGACAGAACACCGACTACCATCGCTTTGGGTGTAGCCTGTGGAGGCTGGATGAGTCTGTACAGTAGTCATCGGCGTCGGACAGTAGTTCTCGACTTTGGGCAGTAGTCTTAGACGTCGGACAGTAGTACTCGGTGTCGGACACTAGTCCTCGGTGTCGGACACTAGTCCTCGGTGTCGGACAGTAATCCTCAGTGTCGGACAGTAATCCTCAGTGTCGGACAGTAATCCTCAGTGTCGGACAGTAATCCTCAGTGTCGGACAGTAGTCTTCGGTGTCAGACAGTAGTCCTCGGCGTCGGACAGTAGTTCTCGACGCTGGGCAGTAGTCCTAGACGTCGGACAATAGTACTCGGTGTCGGACACTAGTCCTCGGTGTCGGACAGTAATCCTCAGTGTCTGACAGTAATCCTCAGTGTCGGACAGCAATCCTCAGTGTCGGACAGTAGTCTTCGGTGTCAGACAGTAGGCCTCGGCATCGGACAGTAGTTATCGACGTTGGGCAGTAGTCCTAGACGTCGGACAGTAGTACTCGTTGTCGGACACTAGTACTCTTTTACTTTTCTGAGAAGGGGGTCCATGTGTTAGGCAAAGTATATGAGCATGTCCTTCAGGGAAACTAGGAAATGGGGTGGGGAGGGATGAAATTGCATTGCCAACTCAGGAATATTCCAATAGTGTCAACCAAGGCAATATAACCTCAAAGTCTGCAAATAGGGACAGCAGCAACTCAAGGGGACAGAGTTATAGTTCATCTAGTGATAAAAGAACTCCTCAATATGAAAAAGCCAA
Organism: Imbricaverruca yamaguchii; assembly: GCA_034440575.1. NCBI lineage: Eukaryota > Metazoa > Arthropoda > Thecostraca > Neoverrucidae > Imbricaverruca > Imbricaverruca yamaguchii. Next base: position 63,964 of record JAOTOL010001593.1, read on the forward strand.
AGGTGGTTATGGAGCATTTGTTAAGTGTATGATGTTTAATGCTCAGAGTATCCGTTCCAAATTTGATGAGTTCAAGTGTTATGTTGCTGAGGAGGAACCGGATTTTGTTTGCATTACGGAGACATGGGTCAGTGAAGGATATTTTGGAGATAACTTACAGGACTATGAGATCCAGGGATACAATATGTTTTCGTGCAATAGGGGTCCAGCAATGAAAGGGGGTGGTGTAATGCTCTATGTGAATAGCTTATTCAGTTCTCAAAAAGTAGCAGGTGGGGATAAAAATGTGTCTGTGGAGTCCATTTGGCTTGATGTCACTGTGGGAAAAGGCAACAGCAATACTCTTAGGATAGGAGCTTTCTACCGATCAGGAACCCTGCCACATTCTCAGCAACTGGAGCTTGACAAGGTGATTTGTGAGGAAATCAGTAGAAACTTTAAGAGGAAGTGCCTTATTCTCGGTGACTTTAATCTAAAAGGTTATGAAAATGCTGGTGTTGGCTCCCATCATGCAAAATGTTCAGGAAATGCCTTGAAGAGGACCTGTTCTTACACCAGTTTGTATCGGAACCTACCAGGCATGGTTCATTCTTGGACCTTGTATTCTCGGATTTAAGTGACTTGGTTCAAGACTTGACTGTAGGCGAAACTCTGGGAAAAAGTGACCATAACATAGTTAGATTCAAGGCACATGTAGGGGAAATTATCAAGGATAATTTGGTAAAGGTTCCAAATTTCAACAGAGCAGACTTTAACGGCATGAGAGCGGCTTTAAGTGCCATCAGATGGGAAGAAGAATTCTCCAATTTAAATGCCTGTGAAATGTGGGAAAAGTTCAAATCTTACTTAAAGGAAACTCAGATTAGACATGTCCCCCAAAAGCAAAGACGCAAAAGAAGGGTAGGAAAGCCAGCATGGCTTACACCAGACGTGATAAAAGAAATTAGGGCTAAGAAAACTGCATTTATAGTTTTTAAAGAAGCCTCAAATGTCATTAATCTAAAGGCGTATCGAAAAGCTAGAGACACTGTGAAGCAAAAAACCAGAGCAGCAAAGCGAGCAAAGGAACTGGATTTAGCTAGAAACTGTAATGGGGACAGTAAAAAGTTCTTTAGTTTCTACAAGCTGAGTAAAGTTTCTAGCACAATTGGTCCACTGGAAGTAAACGGGACTACATTGGGTGAGGATAGTGAGATGGTTGAGGAGCTGAGCAAGCAGTTCAAATCAGTGTTTACATTGGAAGATATGACCAATCTGCCGACCGTACACCATAGTTCAGTTACATGGGATCTGACAAATGATGTTGATTTCATTGGTAGTGATGTTGTTTACAATCATATCAGGAAAATAAAGCCAAATAAGGCAGCAGGACCTGATGATATTTATGCTAGGGTGTTGCGGGAAACTGGAAAGGAACTGGCATTTCCACTTAGTATAATATTTTGTAGATCAGTTTTACATAATGAAATTCCAACCGATTGGAAAAGGGCAAATGTAGTTCCTATTTTCAAGAAAGGAGAAAGAGGGAAAGTTGAAAACTATAGGCCAATAAGTATCACATCCCTAGTCTGCAAGGTACTCGAATCAATTATCAAGGATAGAATAGTTAGTTATCTGGAAGGTAGCAGATTGATTCAAGATACTCAACATGGATTTAGAAAAGGACGATCGTGTCTCACAAACCTCTTGGACTTTTTTGAACTTCGCCACAGAACAATTTGATCAGGGAAATCAGGTTGATGTAGCATATCTTGACTTTAGTAAGGCCTTTGACAAGGTACCCCATAAACGGTTAATGATACAGCTTCAGTCCCATGGTATTGCAGGTAGCATCTTAAAATGGATAGAGTTGTGGCTTTCAGATAGACAGCAAAGAGTGATGCTAAATGGTACAAAGTCATCATGGCAAAATGTTCTTAGTGGAGTCCCCCAGGGGTCAGTACTAGGGCCATTACTGTTCATTATATTTGTAAATAACATTGAAAGTGGCCTAAGCAGTAAAGTTTTGAAATTTGCAGATGATTTGAAGGTCTTTAGGGCAATAACAGGTCAGGATGAGCATATCTCGCTGCAAAAAGACTTAGACGAACTTGTGAAGTGGTCCGAAGAATGGCAAATGAAATTTAACTTTGATAAGTGCAAAATCATGCATGTAGGTAAGCAGCATATGAAGGCTCCATACTTGATGGGTGGCCAAGTGCTATCAGTGACTCAACAGGAGAAGGATTTAGGTGTTATTCTAAACACAAAATTGGGGGCATCAGAACAGACCAAGGAAGCCAGGAAGAAGGCACTGAGAATGCTCGGGGCAATAAATAGGAATGTATCATACAGAAGTGAGGAAGTGATCAGGAAGCTTTACTGTGCATACGTCAGGCCCCATTTGGAATACTGCATCCAAGCTTGGTCACCTAGCTATGAAAAAGTTGTTGGCTTTTAGAGAGAGTACAAAAGAGGGCTACAAAAATGGTTAATGGCATAAGCAACCTGGCATATGAGGAAAGATTGAAGAAATTGAATATGTTTTCACTTAGATATAGAAGGCTGAGAGGAGATCTCATCGAGGTCTTTAAATTTGTCAATGGTCTGGAGAGGGGATACCTTGGGGAAATGTTTGAATTTAACAGAAATGATGCAATTAGAGGTCATAAATTCAAAATTAAAATTAACCACAGCAGAACAAGGTTAAGGCAAACTTTCTTCACCAACAGGGTAGTGGAACACTGGAACCAGCTGCCAGAAAACATCGTCAGTAGCAGCACATTGAACATCTTTAAAAACAGCATAGACAATCATTATAAGAATAGAGGGCTTGCTTTTCAGTATTACAGGGAGGGCTGATTGGCAGATTTGGTGGGCAACTGGTTCAGTGTACAGAGTGCAACCAAGAAGGGCCCTTGTGGCTCAGAGTTGCACTAATCTTTTATGTCTTTATGTCTTTATGTCTTTACTCGGCGTCAGACAGAAGTCATCAGCGTCGGACAGTAGTCCTCGGCGTCGGACAGTAGTTCTCGGCGTCGGACACTAGTCCTCGGCGTTGGGCAGTAGTCCTAGACGTCGGACAATAGTACTCGGTGTCGGACACTAGTCTTCAGTGTTGGACAGTAGTTCTCAGTGTTGGACAGTAGTCATCAGTGTTGGACAGTAGTTATTAGTGTCGGACGGTAGTTATCAGTGTCGGCCAGTAGTACTCAGTGTCGGCCAGTAGTACTCAGTGTCGGCCAGTAGTCTTCGGCGTCGGACAGTAGTCCTCAGCATCGGACACCACTCCTCAGTGTCGGGCAGTAGTCCTCAGTGCCGGACAGTAATCCTCAGTGTCAGACAGTATTTCTCAGTGTCGGACAGTAGTCCTCAGCATCGGACAGTAGTCCTCAGCATCGGACAGTAGTCCCCGGTGTCGGACAGTAGTCCTCGGTGTCAGACAGTAGTCCTGACTGTCGGACAGTAGTTCTCGGCGTCAGTCACTTGTCCGTGACGCGGCATGTGTTGTGCTTTTCTCGTCAACATTGCCAAGAGCTCACACGGTATAACGTAGCATTTCTGAGCGCTGCGCTATATGTCAAAATGCGAGGCTAAATATGTACGTCGTCTGATGGGTGTTATATTCTGGAAGCCAGCGGTATTGCTTGGAATGGCACGCTTTGGCGCGCTATGTCCACCAAGCTATGTCTCCGCGCTATGTCTCCGCGTCCTGACCGTTCCGACTGGCTCGGGCGCCTCCACTTCCCACGGCATTCATTGCCGTCCAGTATCCAGGCCAGTAATCCGTTTACCCACACCTAGTTCGAGCGCAGCAGCACCACCACGTTACCATTGCTGTCGTCTTCGTCACACGCCGTGTTAGTAGTGCCGGCGGTAGCACACATCCGGTGGGTGGGGGGCGTGGCCGAAGCCGAAATACAGAGCGGGGCGGATCGTGACCGTCCCTGTGTGCATGCTGCTACAGCATCTTCCGATAAATTGTGGGTGTAGGATGTGCGTTATCACGTGTGAAATGGCGGGTGTGGGGTGCGCGGCGTTGTGTGTGATTTGGCGGGAGTGATATGTACAGTGGTGGGCGCTTTCTGGCGGGCGTGGCGTACACAAGATTGGGCGTGTTTTGGCGTGATAGTGGGCGTATGTATGCAGCGAGTGTTGTATTTGGTGTAGTCAGACTGAACGCCTGGTACCATATGCCAAAATACGAGGTTACATATGTACGTCGGCTAGATAGCTATTGATCGTTGATGGGATTTAGTGAAATTACAACAAGACTGCTTCATTTTGAATGGACAATAGTGCTGATAAATCGATTCACCTTGGCAGTACATTTTAGCCGAGTAATCATATCAAGAATCGTCACGTCATGAGAAAAACATTGTTTTGTCAATCCGGTGCCCCTCACATACGCAATAGCTCGGATCTATAGCTGCAGATGATTGCATTTTAGTGCATTGCAACGTACTACGGATTAGGTTTCCACGGTGCATGACCGATGACAGCTCACGTGAAGTATGGACACAGTGATAACTCGCTGACGAACCATGATAACAGATTAAACAACATCAACAACAATGAACGACACTGACAGAACAATTGAAAGCCAGCCAGAATTCTCACGATGATGTCGCAACCGTATCATCGTCTCTGTAGCAGCTTCTGCCACTGGTATCTATGAGCACCCGCTTACTGCGCGGTCGGATATTGCTGACTAATTTCATTTTTAAATTGAGAAAAACTCGAGATATCTCTGTCGTGGTACCACAACCAATTGCAGTGAACAGCAACCCTGAATCCTATAGACTTGCTTCCGGTTCTGTGAGAACTTCGGAATTCTTGTTGTGACTAGGTGCATTCGGATCTCACGAGCTGATGCAAATGCGCAAGCGAAACATTTCACCGATTACAGAAGTGTCACTAGAGTGAAGAACACGACCCACTAGTAGTAATGGATGTCGTTGTGCCGTATGTGATATCGTAATTGAATTAATTATCGATAGACCGATCGATACGTGAAAATTGAAGGTGTTCCGTAATAGCAGGTGAGTGATGTCTCTTTCTGCGTTGCGAAGATTTGCGGACTGCATAGTTTAGAACTTTATCAATGTGGGTACGTTGCCGGTCGCTTACGCCACGTTTCGCAGTTACGCAGAGTGCCTATGGGAAAGCAAGCGTTTCGATAACCTGCCTCCCCAGCCGGTTTGATACCGATCTATCACTCGAGAAAACGGCGCAAGATCACGCTTACAATTTTGTTTTTAAATAACGGTCGGTATGTGCTCTGACCATGAGGGAACTGCGTCAAAGACAGCGCACAATCTCTTCAGATTTGTACTTCGTGTATACGTTCACCTCCAACTCACACGCCAAAACACATCAACTATATCATGCCCACCTCCAACTACCACACCAGCACATACCAACTGCAACATGCCCACCACCAACTCACGCACCAACGCACACCAACTTTAATACTTTCGCCTCCAACTACCACACCAACACGAACCAACTGTTACATGCCCACCACCAACTCACACACCAACACACACCAAATGCAACACGTGTACCTCCAGCTCACACACCAATGCACCTGGTGGTGTCGATTGGATGATACCGTGTGCTCGATCTTCATTCAGTATCAGACCATTTATTTGGAACCATTTTCCAGGAGATAGCAGGTTTTGTTCCACTTCAGCTACCAGCAATTCTATATTTCTACATGGAATCACGTTAACAAACTGTGTCATCGGCGTACACGGTGGCATCGTTCTTAGGACTGAAAGCGGCTGGATCGGAAGACAACAGACTGTACAAGATTGGTCCCAGCTCGGATCCTTTACGGACGCCAAGGTTCACGCATCTCGCATGCTGCACCTGCTATTTCAAGCATTGACTACGATGACTAAGAAAGCTAGCAAACCATGTATTTTCTATGTCGTACCAAGACTTCTTCTGAATCAATTTTTGATGCGACACCAAGTCAAAGCATTTGGAAAAGTACAAGGCAGTTTGTGCCGGATAATTTGACAATGCCACTCAGCTGGCACCGATGAAGGAGCATCGCATTCATGCACCCAGTGTCGACTGCGGCGAATATCCGGGCACATCTTCTCGAGTTCATGCCACGGACAATAGAATCGAGGACAAACAAAAGCGGCATTTCTGTCGAGCGATCAGTGCGAATGTCTTGCCGGCAATCTGTGATGATTCTGTTGCGGGACAGACACGGGGATGCGGGACAGACACGGGGATGCGGGACAGACACGGGGATGCGGGACAGACATGGGGATGCGGGACAGACATGGGGATGCGGGACAGACACGGGGATGCGGGACAGACACGGGGATGCGGGACAGACACGACCCCAGCTGTGTCTCGCCACGGTCCACGACTCTCCGAGCAGCTGGGACAGCACGTCCCGGCCGGCTGGTGGGACGGACACCGCTTCCGTCTGCGGTGGAACCACGTCTGTGAAGCGGCAAGACACAGGCTTCTTTCCATGTGGACGGCAGATTGCTAGATCTGTCGCGATTATCGATGAGGTCGAGACAATGGCGACGAACCACTGGGAAGGTGACCTTCAGCAGAGCAAGTCGAATTACACCAGTTTCCGCAGAGCTCGAGGTCTTCAATTTCAAAGGGCATGGGGCAAGCTCAGCCAATGTTATTGGTCGTAAGTGCAATGCATCAGACACCACTCATGCTGGATGACGTGGTATTGCTGCAGCACGTCCGCGCCCGATCGATGGGGCGGAGCATCTGGCACCCGCAGTCGAGAAGTGCACAGTTTGATCATTACTATCTGTAAGCACCTCTCCATCATAGATACTTCAATCAAGGTATGCAAAGCGACATGCAGTCAAGGAATATTGATTGACGGTTAAGGTTTAGGTGCAGTTTTCATGCGGAGAAACATTTCTGCTGTTATTTCATGGCCCTCGTGTGTCGCTGTCTTCCGTTCGCTGGCCAATTAACGTCATCTCCTGCCCAGTGTTGCGCTTTGAGATGCTGGGAAGCCGCCAGTACTGTTCCATGCCGCTCGGATCAATGCTATATTTGGCAAGGACGGTGCTGGAGTGGGGTGGGATGCGAAGCAAGTGGGTGGAGTGGGGTGCGAGTAATTGTTTCAAAGACATACTTTCGGATTGGATAGGGGCAATTACAAATTAATATTAGGCGCTAGCAGTGTACCACACCAGGGGTTGTCAGTTCCTCCGACCCCCACCCGAATCTCCAGCCATGGGCAAGAAGACACCGCTGGCGGCACAGATCGGCAATGCATGTTCTAAGTTCTTTGTTGTCGTTGCTCCGAACATCTTCTGAGCGTGGAAGGAAGCCATGGGCGGTGGCCATCCAGCACCATGCTCCACGTGCTCAGCCAGCCTGATGTGCATCTTCACCGACCTCACCAGCGACGGGTGTCTTGTTCCGGTTGGCCGAGCACAGTTCCCGCACACGGGCGATCTACATCGAGGCGCGGAGTTGTCCTCACCGGCTCCACAACACGACGCCGTGGTGTGTGTGTGTGTGTGTGTGTGTGTGTGTGTGTGTGTGTGTGTGTGTGTGTGTGTGTGTGTGTGTGTGTGTGTGTGTGTGTGTGTGTGTGTGTGCCCGCCTGTGCAGGTGCTTTGTGTGTCTGTTGTGTGTGTGTTTTGTGTGTGTGTGTGTGTGTGTGTGTGTGTGTGTGTGTGTGTGTGTGTGTTTGTGTGTGTGTTTGTGTGTGTGTGTGTGTGTGTGTGGAATATGTGTGTGTGTGTGTGTGTGTGTGTGTGTGTGTGTGTGTGTGTGTGTGTGTGTGTGTGTGTGTGTGTGTGTGTGTGTGTGTGTGTGTGTGTGTGTGTGTGTGTGTGTGTGTGTGTGTGTGTGTGTGTGTGTGTGTGTGTGTGTGTGTGTGTGTGTGTGTGTGTGTGTGTGTGTGTGTGTGTGTGTGTGTGTGTGTGTGTGTGTGTGTGTGTGTGTGTGTGTGTGTGTGTGTGTGTGTGTGTGTGTGTGTGTGTGTGTGTGTGTGTGTGTGTGTGTGTGTGTGTGTGTGTGTGTGTGTGTGTGTGTGTGTGTGTGTGTGTGTGTGTGTGTGTGTGTGTGTGTGTGTGTGTGTGTGTGTGTGTGTGTGTGTGTGTGTGTGTGTGTGTGTGTGTGTGTGTGTGTGTGTGTGTGTGTGTGTGTCTGTGTGTGTGTGTATGTCTGTGTGGAAAGCGAAACACCTGCTTCTACGCAGCGCGACCTCTCGCGTGACATTCGGTCTCTGATCACGTTACAACCATGGTGTGGGCGTCAGTGACACAGACACGGAGCAGATAAGAGTGCTGCTGCATCAGGTTTACCACTGTTTGTTTGATGATCAGTTGATGTAGCAAACCGGCAAGCAATTACAGCGGGTGCAGAGTAACTAAACTGGCTCTATTGATAATAGCAATACCCATGACATCAACTATGAACATGCTTTCCCTTGATTGGATTGCCTCCAGTCGATAGTTGAAATCATCCAGATGGGTGGCCGGTGATGTGCCACAGAGTAGACCCGTTGTACTCCCTGGGCTGGGAGCTGCACCAGTTATAGGCTATAGTGTCTCCAGTTTTGAGCCTGATACTCTTGTACGACTGCCAACCTGTGCGACAGAAAGTTCAAACTCTTGTCGTACAGCAGCAGCTACGCCATTTCAGCCGTCAGATCCGTCTTGACGTAATGCGACCTGGCTAGAGATTGCAAGGCGATGCCTTGGCTCGGCAATGATTCACCTACACAGGGTGCATCCCGATTGAAATCATACATCATTGTCGTGCCAGTTCCAACCTTGGCAGCAATGATCGGAAATGACGGCACATCATGGCGAGCTCACGGCAATTGCTTCTGATCCGGCTGAATAACTAATTACCTAATCTTAGCTACCTATAAAACATCGGCTACCAGGAAGTTCACCGCAGCAGGAACTGGGCATATACATGCGATGCTCATTCGCAGGAGCTGGCTGAGTGCTGTTGTCAAATTATGCGGTATTTACGAGCTAGTAGACCCGGTAAAAACGTCAATCATAAGGAAACATGAAACCCCAGGTTGCCGAGATACCTTCCTATTATTCGTTTATTTCTGACCGTGGTTGTCTTCGATATCCGTCGGCGGCTCGCACTGGACGTCCGGCATCCTGCCAGCGCTTCGCCATCGTGACGTCACGGTGAGGTCACGCCGACAACGACACAGACAAAGACGTATATTCAGGCCATCCGCAATAAACTCGTGGCCATTACAGCCTATTGTCGATTTGTAGAACAGAAATGCCGATTCGATGCCTGGATCGACACTAATTCGATGCCGACCGCGTCACAAAACGCTGCCGGTGCGCTTGCTCTCGACGCCGCAGCGGCACACATCCCAGTTACCGATCCCCCAGCCGGGGGCGGGAGAGGGGGGGGGGGCGGTCAGTGACTGTCACTCGACTAGAACACGATCCGTCACCGCCAGCCGCCAGACAAAACGTCGCACGCCAAAATAATCCCCCCCGCCCCGTGTGCACCCAATCGGACGGGCGGCGATCAATACCGAAAGCGAACACAACGCGCCGGCATCCGTCAACGGCGCGGCAGCCAACAGTGACGTCACCGGTCAGCTCGGCCGCGCGGCAGGTGAGTGGCGCGGCGGCGGCGCGCCCGCCGCCGCCGCCGCCGCCGCCGCCGCCGCCGCCGCCGCCGCCGCCGCCAGCTCCGGCGCGGCGCCAGTATCTCCGCCGGAGGTGCCGCGGCGGGTCGTGACACGGCGGTGCGCGAGCTTCGGCCCAGCCATGAGCGAACTGGGCGGCGAGTACGTGGGCCAGCTGCGCGCCGAGATCGACCTGCTCGCCGACGCCGGCAAGTTCCCGCACGCGCAGAGGCTGCTCTACCAAGGTGGGTGCGTGCGGCGGTGGCCTGGGCGGGGTCTCGCCGGCGCTGCTGTGTACGTCGGGGTCGGACGGTTGGAGGCGGCTCCAACTCCGGTCAGTTGGAGGCGATTCCTATTTCAGGCAACTAGAGGTGATTCCTATTTCGTCCAGTTGGAGGTGGCTCTAACTTCGGCCAGTTGGAGGTAGTTCAAACTACGGCCAGTTGGATGTGGTACCAATTTCAGCCAGTTGGTGGTGGTTCCAACTTCAGTATGTTAGTATGTTGGATATGGCTCCAATTTCGGCCAGCTGGAGATGGCTCCAACTTCGGCCAGTTGGAGGTGGCTCCAACTTCGGCCAGTCGGAGGTGGTTCCAACTTCAGTGGGTTGAAGGTGGAGCTGGGCGGGGCAAAAGCCTCGCTTGTCCGGAAGACAGACATTACCGGCGGCTCGGTCTGATCCACTTGGCGATCCGCAATGATTAGTAGTTTTCGTGCCGGTAGTTCACCACTGTAATCACATCCCATCACAACAAGTAATCATACCTGTTGTGATGGGAGAATTAATGAGCAGAACCGACTAACTTCAGCTTACTTAAGTCGCCGTTCATACGCACCCAGCGTAGGTATAATTTAAGTGCCATTGATTCCCTATTGTTCTTATCGCATCTGTGCTGTGCCGAATCGGCTTCGAACAACATCCATCACCCTTTCCGAGGACGACTCTGAACAGCATACCAAGCACCAAACGAACGGCGGCAGCTCAAACTACCGCAACGCTTCTGCTTCGCACTTGTTGCACGTTTCCACGCGGGGTCACACCAGTTGGTGATCTACGAGACGTCCTTCAAGTCCGCCAAGCAACGGCGTCACCGCCTCGTTCACGCCGTGCGCTTCGGCTCAACAGCGGTATTCAGCTTCCAAGGACGCGCGTCTCGATCCGTCGCCGTGGATCACGATCCGAGCCGTGTCGAAACCGGCACCGCAAACACCGTCACGGGTCGCCGGGACACTCTATGATTGCCTCGACAGCGCTGCGCATCCGATGGAAATGCGGCTGTGGGGCAATCTGAATACCGCGAGGTCGTCTTCAGCATACGGCGCAGCGCGCGAGGAGCTCGTCCAAATAGATGCGTAGCTGTGCAAGCTGATACATCCATAGCAAATGAGTGGAAGAAATGGCGGCGGCCGTTTCTCCGGGGAATCAATTGCTGGATGTTTACCGACTATGGGCTGTGATGCTTTCAGTGCACTCATCTCACGACTAGCGGTAGGGTTTCCTGAGAATTAGGTGTGACACATACGTGTCTTGCGGCGAATCATAGAACACGTTTTCGGAAATGAACTATTGATTACTCGGCCAGTTTTGTGGTTGGTTGACCCCGTTTCCGTGTGAATAAAATCACCCTAAGCTAAAATGTTAATTAGATGCTTCAAGTTATGCAACGCAATTCGGTAAATGGGGCAGTTAGCTAATTTCACAAACACAAGCCCACCAACAACCATAAACACGAAATGCATTTCAAATGGATTGCATCCACATGGAAGCAGAACGTGAACGACCAAGCAAAGTTCTTCGGGGCCGGTTGAGCTTTCCAGCGCTTGCATGTCCCCGAATATGAACATCAATATATCACGAGCGAAATAAAAGTTGAAGGTGTCGTTCAGCAGCCTCCTATTCCAACTTATTCATCCACTCCGTCCCGCTGCGCCACCTTTCGACGGGCGCTGCAGTGATTACACTCCAGCGTGTGCGAGCATGTATGGAAAAGAGTGTCGCACAGTGTATAAATAAATGGATGCTTGCCTGCCCCCACGTGTGTCGCCCCTCAGAACCCCGACCGCCCCCCCCGCCTCCCGCTAGGGTCGGCAGATGCACCGTCTCCGGAATCGCGGCGATCCGTCCTCGTCCGACTCTGAGCCGACCGTTAGCGAGACCTGCTGACTCTTCGACCGCACACACACCACCGGACCGTCGGCTCAGGAGGTCGGCCTGACCCGGCACCCTGGGGTGCAACCTGTCTGACCCGACACCCTGGGGTGCAACCGGTCCGACCCGACACCCTGGGGTGCAACCGGTCCGACCCGACACCCTGGGGTGCAACCGGCCCGACCCGACACCCTGGGGTGCAACCGGTCCGACCCGACACCCTGGGGTGCAACCGGTCCGACCCGACACCCTGGGGTGCAACCGGTCCGACCCGACACCCTGGGGTGCAACCGGTCCGACCCAACACCCTGGGGTGCAACCGGTCTGACCCGACACCCTGGGGTGCAACCGGTCCGACCCGACACCCTGGGGTGAAACCGGTCCGACCCGAAACCTTGGGGTGCAACCGGTCCGACCCAACACACTGGGGTGCAACCGGTCCGACCCGACACCCTGGGGTGCAACCGGTCTGAGCCGACACCCTGGGGTGCAACCGGCCGCAGGGTGCGTTGAGACACCCGGCCTCGTCCACCGACCCGCCTGAACAGACAACCGGGCACCTGGGCCGTTCCCACGAATTAGCCCCATTCATCCGTGATCAGCCGGGTTCGTCCGTGATCTACCGGGTCCGACCGTGATCCACCGGATCCGCCCGTGGTACACCGGATCCATCTGTGATCCACCGGGTCCGCCCGTGACCCTTCCGATTCGTCCGTGATCCACACGATTCGTCCGTGATCCGCCCGATTCGTCCGTGATCCGCCCGATTCGTCCGTGATCCGCCCGATTCGTCTGTGATCCACCGGATTCGTCTGTGATCCACCTGATCCGTCCATGATCCACTGGGTTCACCAGTGGTCCACCGTGTCCGTCCGTGATCCACCGGATCCATCTGCGATCCGACGTTGCCCGGCCGCCAGAGCGCGCGGTCGAAAAAGCGGCCCGATGAGCTGCGTTACATCACATCACGCACGCACTGTCCGGTCGGCCGCACAGCGGGCCAAAAGCTCGCCGGGTCGCGGCCCGCCGCGCGCAAAAACCGGCGGCGGGCCGTCCCGTCCGGCCGTCTCGAGCGTCTCTCCCACGTCGCCGGCGCCGGCGGGGCCGGCCAGACCCGCTCCGGCCCGCCCGGGGCGCTCTTTTTGCCGGCCGGCGGCCCATCGTGAGCAGGTGTTGAGCAATGGCGAGCGCGGCGAGCCGCCGAAAAACGACATTTATCCGGCCCGCTTTTTCGCCCGCTTCCCATCAGGTGAAATCGAGCGCGGAGACGGAGCGCCGAGCCGCCGGGCCACGGAGGACGTCGCGGTAATGACGAGACCCCGCGGCATTTCGGAGTGGCGCGCATTCTACGGCGGCGAATCGCGGGAACATGCGGCTCGGTGACCTTGGAGAACATGGGGCGGGAGGTCACTGCGCATTGACGTGTCATACAAGCCGCGCTAACAGACATCATGGTGTAGCTGTCCACGGAATGATTATGGTATTCGGAGCTGAAGGTGTATTCATGGGTTCCATTTTAGTTTGCTATGCTATTTATTCGATAAATAAATGATAAATGATAAATGGAGGTGGCGGTTTCGGACTCGGCACCGCAGGCTTAGATTGGCAACGGATACAGGTGCATACGAGTCTTCCTAAGATAGGCAACCATAACTGTGCAGATGGGCTCAAAGCTAAACTGGGCGAAAGCTGTTCGATTCCCAAACTTCCGATAAATGAACAAAATATGATTCCTTCGAATTCCATCCATCTTCAAAATACACTTTGCCTGCTAATGGTCGCTCCTACACGAACGTTCTTTAACATACCGCGAATGGACTCAATTCGACAAGTTTTCTGGTCTGGTAAAGTTAATTTTCACTTGATTTTATCCGGATAATTTGATGCCATCATCTGGATCTACTCGAGGGTCAATGAGGTGACAGGAGATCTTACGCTCATGAAACCTGAGCCATTTTCCAGAATGCCCAGATCATACTTCTTGCAGTTTTATGACTGTATATTGAGTGAGGATTTAATAGTTTGGACTATTGTGTTCCGTCGAATAGTTCAATCCATTCTTGCGATGAAATAGTTCTCGGAATTAGTCCTGAGAGGCATGCCATAGTATTCGAATGCAGGCAGGCTTTGCACAGATGCTTGTTAAGTTGATGCCAATTTTCCGGTGTTTTAATATGCGGATAGCCGGACATACGAGTTGCATGTTGTTGAAAAGACTAGCTTATGTGAGCCGTGCACCCTGTGTCCTTGGAATAAGATGTTCTTCGCATGCAAGTTGTGCCTGAACCGTAATCTGGCTTCCCCACAATTACCTACCATGTGAAGAGTCCTTGAAGAGCAGACAGACAACGGAGTTTCTCCCCGCTTAGAGCTACCAAAATAGCTCACTTAGAAAATATGCATGCAGCTAACCACAACTTCCATGCTGAAACACATACATCACCGTTTCAGCTTGGCTTGAGAAATTATGCTAATATCCAGCTAAAATCACGTCATGAAAACAATCATGAAGTGCGGCAGCGGCCCTCAAGTCCCGACACGACAGACGCGACTCGATTCAGCGCACTGCACGCATTCTGCCGCGACTGCGACGCGAAACAAACTCACCGTCAGGAACCGGCAGACGCCGCACCGAGACGACGTGCTCTGATCGAACGCGTGCGATCGGCACGCACGCGCCTGCCGACGTGTGCCAATCGCGAGCACGTCACGCACGGGAGCGTGCGAAGTGCGTGGCGCGCAGCCGGGCCGACGGGCGAGACCGGCCTCCGTCGGCCTGTCCGGCCGGCTTAGTGGACCACGAGGCCGTTACGCGCCGGTCTCGGCTCGTTCCGGCGCCAGTAAATCGCCGCAAATTGGCAGCTGTTTTCTCGGCCGCTGTCCGGCGGCGTCGAGAGGTCGTGCCGCTTGGCGATACGACCTCGTCAGCCGGCCGGCGCGAGCCTGATTTGAAGTTACGGCGCCGCCGGCGCGGTGCGATATTGATTATGAATGAGCGCCGGTGAGGCGTGAGAATCTGCCGGGCGGGCCAGTGGGAAAATGGCTGTTTTCGAGCTCGTCTGTCTGTCCGCGGCGGTTGCGTCGACTGCACTGGCCGGACGACGGAGCGGGCCGCGCGGCGTGATGCGTCACAGGCCTGTCTAATTGAGTCTTGGCGGCGTGTGGAGTGTCACATTTCCGACGTGATTCGATGTTAAATTTCCCGGCCGGCGCAGTCGGACAGACTCGGCGCCATAATTGCCCGCCATCTCGCGGCCCGGTCGCGCGCCGTCCGCCGCCGCCGCTTCAGAGCTGCACAGTGGCCATGAGAGCCACTTAGCACGGCTGTCGGCCCGAGCAGACACGCGGCTAAAAGCCGCTGAGATCGGCTTATTTCCGGCGGGCGTGCGACAGGCGCTTCTGGGAGCCGCCCGGCCGTCGGTACAGCCGACAGCCGGCACAGCTGCTGGTCGGCACAGCCGTCCGCTGACGGCACGAGCGTGGCGCGAGCCAGCCGGCCGGCCGTCGGTACAGCCGTCCGCTGATAGTACGAGCGCAGCGCGAGCGAGCCGGCCGGGCGTCGTCGTCGTCGTCGTCGTCGTCGTCGTCGTCGTCGTCGTCGTCGTCGTCGTCGTCGTCGTCGTCGTCGTCGTCGTCGTCGTCGTCGTCGTCGTCGTCGTCGTCGTCGTCGTCGTCGTCGTCGTCGTCGTCGTCGTCGTCGTCGTCGGCGGCGGCGGCGGCGGTGGCGGAGGCCGCCCTGGCGGCGATTAGCTCGAGAGACGGCGGCCGGCCGGCCGACTTTTCTGCTCGGCCGCTGTCGTGCGACGCGGCCGCACGCATCGTCGGCGGCGGCGACCGACATCTGCACATCGCGGTGTTGCCGCCGAGGCGACGGTGGGGGTGGGGATGGGGGCGTACACACAATGCCGCGATGTCAGTGCGATAGTCTGGCCGCGCGCGCCGGCCCCGCACGCGAGTGTGGCGGCTCGCTGGCCGGCCGGCCGCCGCCAGCGCAAGAACGCCGAGCCGGCGGACTTTCTCATTTTCCGCTTGGTCGGCCGAATGGGGTCGTGCACGGCACCGCGCAAGTTCGCCGCCGCCGCTGCCGCTGCCGCTGCCGCTGCCGCTGCCGCTGCCGCTGCCGCTGCCGCTGCCGCTGCCGCTGCCGCTGCCGCTGCCGCAGCCGCCCTGACCGACGCCGGCGCTGCCAGCCTGCGACCTCCCACGTTCACAGATAAAGCGCGCGCCCGAAAGCCGGCAACGACAGCGTCCAGGCCATCAGCACTGAGGACAGCGGCGGCGACCGGTGAACAAAGAGCGGATTACTTTCGGCGCGGCGGCCGGCCCCAAACACAATTAGGCTCGCCGACGACGCGGCCGCCGGCCACCAAGCCGCTCTTTTACTGCCTAAGGGGGACTCCGGCGAAACACGACCGATGTGCCGTTCACGGCCCTCAGTGGCTCAGACTGAGACACTCAGAAGTGTCTCAGACTGAGACACTTCTGCGTGGGTGTTGTGCCGAACTCACTACTGAGCGCAGCATGAACGCAAGCAGGCGTTCATGTTTGCGTTCAGACAAGTGTCACAGATAAACGCCAGGTAAGCAGGCGTTCCATCAGGCGGAAACGGACAAGTGTCAGACATGTTGCCTGAATTCTCTGTTGGGCTTGAAAGCACATCGAATGCTTCAGCTCGTATAGTACCTGTTTGGCTTCGCATCGATTCACACACCGTACAGCCATGGTTGATTTGCAGATGGCTGATCAGATTTCTTGTCACCTTCCACGCAAAGTATCTCATCTAGCATTGGCGCGCCTTGTCTCCGCCCTGACCCACATCTCCCGCCCCTGACGCCGTCTCCGTCTCCGTCTCCGTCTTCGTCTCCGTCTCTGTCTCCGTCTCCGTCTCCGTCTCCGTCTCCGTCCGCCTCGTCTCCGCCCTGACCCACATCTCCCCGCCCCTGACGCCGTTTCCGTCTCCGTCTCCGTCTCCGTCTCCGTCTCCGTCTCCGTCTCCGTCTCCGTCTCCGTCTCCGTCTCCGTCTCCGTCTCCGTCTCCGTCGTCTCCGCTCTGACCCACATCTCCTCGCCCCTGACGTCGTCCCCGAGCACCCGGACAGGCCGGGACGACCGCTTGCTTCGGGGAAGCCCCGAGCCATGGCGACCGCACTCGTCTGCTTTCACTTGGCGGAGGCGCCCGGTCGGCACCGGTGCGGCCAGTTTGCGTGGATCGCGGCCCGACCTTGACGAAGGTCCCGGCGGGATTAGAAGGCTCAGCACAGGTGTGGCGGATCGCAGCCGGCGCGTGCCGCTGCAAAACAGCCGGACCCGACAGTGAAGGATGAGCTCCGGGCAGGCACAGCAGAGGCTGCGGCTCTGGACAGGCACTGCAGAAGCTGCAGCTCTGGGCAGGCACTGCAGAGGCTGCAGCTCCGGGCAGGCACTGCAGAGGCTGCAGCTCCGGGCAGGCACTGCAGAGGCTGCAGCTCCGGGCAGGCACTGCAGAGGCTGCAGCTTCAGGCAGCCCCGGTGCGATGTGACAGCGGCGCCGTGCGAGGTAGCCGGAACGGTGAGGTGGTGAGACCGTGCAACGTCCGGCGTGGTGTCCTGGGGGGACGGAGACATCCATCGTCCAGAACCTGGCGACATACGACACGGCTGCAGCCTTTCACAACGTATGAAGCGCATAAATTGCCTGGGCCACTGCAACTTAGACTTTGCCGAGCGGCACACAGCAGCTCATCTGACACTCCCGCCTCGCGCCCGTGTTTGACCGCACCGTGACTGCGCTGTCACCATCGCCAGAGTTTATACTCCGAGGGTGACTGCCGGACGCTGTGACTGTCGCACCTCCTCGGGTTCCGGGGGTCCGAACTGTCCGGAGTGGGCGCAGCGGCCGGCACGGCCGACGTCGTCCCTCCGTCCTTCCGTGCAGGCAGCCGGCGACACGTGGCGGTCGCTCATTGGCCGCACGTGGCGGCCGCGTGGCGCGTGACCGCCGCTCGGCGTCGCGTCGCCTCGGCGGGCCCGAAAGTGAGAAGCGTGCTGGTCCAGGTGCGGGCGGCGCGCGCCGGCCGCAGACACTGCGACACTGCGACAGCCGAGGTGGGCGGCGTTGCGCAAAGGTCGTCGTCAGCCAGTGTTGCCGCCAACGAAGACGCACGGGCCGTTGCGACGACGTGTCTACTGTGGCCGTCGCTACCTCAGGTGAAGGGACGCTGACGGCCACGTGCGCCTCTGTGTGTGTGCGCGAGTGTATGTTGTGTGTCACAGGCGTGCCACAATGTCGCAGGCGTGCTACAATGCCAGTGTCGCAGGCGTGTCACAGTGTCGCAGGCGTGTCACAGTGTCGCAGGCGTGTCACAGTGTCGCAGGCGTGTCACAGTGTCGCAGGCTGGTCACAATGTCGCAGGAGTACCACAATGTCGCAGGCGTGCCGCAATGTCGTAGGAGTACCACAGTGTCAGACGCGTACCACAGTGTCGCAGGTGTGCCACAGTGTCACAGGTGTGCCACAGTATCACAGGTGTACCACAGTGTCACATGCGTACCACAGTGTCGCAGGCATTCCACAGTGTCACAGGCGTTACGCCGGTGGTGTGACCACGACTGAGCGCAGTTCGTCGAGTCGTTGCGACATAGCGCCCGACGAGGGAGTTGTAATGCGGGTGATGGTGCGATGCATGCCACAGTAGTCCACCGCCAACTGTCCGAGATGCCACGCCGATGCATCGCTTCCTGCATTTGCATCGGGATCAGATACATGCATGAGGTTCTGTATCTGTTCGCATATCATGCAATCAATTATCATTAATTGCAGCAGCTCGTCTTCTTCTCTGCTTAACTATGCGCTTTACTGAATGAATTATAATAACAAATAGCAAAGGATTAATGTGCCGGGTAAAGGCACAATAAATCCGCTTTTCATCTATGCCATCATCGGCAGGCTGGTATGTACAATGCATCATCTAAGCGTCATAGTAGAGGCGGCGCGAAATTCTCATCGGCACGCGCATTATACTCCGAAGCACACATGTGCAGAAAGCGACGCGAACGCGGCCCACAAACACCTACTGCTGTGTGCACGGGCTCTGTCTTGCTTTCAATGGCGGCCGCCGCGAAGAATCAGCGCCCGCGAGTGTTGCTGCTCGTGAGATCATCCAGTGGGAGGCGTCACAACCGATGGCGTCACGTCACGTCACACACCGCCGAGCACACTCGACGCAATCGAAACGCAACAGCGGCCAAGCCCCCTGAAGCGGAACCCAGCTGGATCGCTGCCAGACAACTGTAGACGCATCGAGCCAGCTGGACTGTGGATGACGCCGGCCGGCGGGGAGCTCAGCAGATGCCCCCGGATGTGAGTGCTGTGCTCGCTGTGCTGTGAACTGGCTGGACTGTGAATGACGCAGGCCGGCCGGGAGCTTAGCTGAGGTCCATATGTGAGTGCTGTGCTCGCTGTGCTGTGAACTGGCTGAACTGTGAATGACGCAAGCCGGCCGGGAGTCGGCAGATGCCCGGATGTGAATGCTGTGCTCGCTGTACTGTGAACTGGGTGGACTGTGAATGACGCAGGCTGGCGGGGAGCTCAGCAGAGGTCCGGATGTGAGTGCTGTGCTCGCTGTGCTGTGAACTGGCTGGACTGTGAATGACGCAGGCCGGCGGGGAGCTCAGCAGATGCCCGGATGTGAGTGCTGTGCTCGCTGTGCTGTGAACTGGCTGGACTGTGCATGACGCAAGCCGGCCGGGAGTCAGCAGATGCCCCCGGATGTGCGTGCTGTGCTCGCTGCGCTGCGAACTGGCTGGACTGTGCATGACGCAGGCCGGCCGAGAGTCAGCAGATGCCCCCGGATGTGAGTGCTGTGCTCGCTATCTGGACGGTCTCCTCGTCGTCATCAGACGCTACGGCGACGGAATGCTGTAATGCGTGTGTCCGTGAGACAAGGTGTGGCGCTGCCGACGCCGAGCAGCCCGGCGGCGCTGTCGCTGGACCGGAGCCGCCCGGCGACTGGCACCGGACCTGGCCGCGTGCCGACCAGAGCGCCGTTTACGACGTCGTCTCCTTCACTCCGACGGACGCCAGTGGCACTCCGCCGTTTACGATGCCGTCTTCTCCACTCTGCCGGACGTTAGCGGCACTCCGCCGTTTACGACGTCGTCTCCTCCACTCCGACGGACGCCAGTGGCACTCCGCCGTTTACAACTCCGTATTATCCACTCTGCCGGACGTCGGCGGCACTCCTCCGCACGCCTGAGGGCACGTCTGGCGCTACTGACAGTACTCGCCTGGCAGCTCTGATGTACCGACGCCGCTGTCGCAGCGGCGGTACAGCGGGGCGCGTACAGACACCCACACGCTGATGATAGATGGTCGAACGTGCGAATTTGAGCGGCGCGGAACATCGCCAGGCTTTTTGTGGCGATTCTGCCCGGCCAATGCTAAAGGGTGAAGGTAAAACTTCTGAATTAATAGGGGCACAGTATCCCGGTGCCATCGCCCTATTCTGCCGCCCATGCCGCTGATACGCCGCCTATGCCGCCGATGTGCCGCCAATGCCGCTGATGTAACATGCCGCTGATACGCCGCCTCTGCCGCCGATGTGCCGCCAATGCCGCTGATGTGCCGCCAATGCCGCCGGTGTGCCACCTATGCCTCTGATGTGCCGCCTATTTCGCCGATGCGAACGTCCGCGTCGCCATCCGCCGTCCACCGTCCGCCGTCCACCGTCCACCGTCCGCCGTGCACCGTGCGCCGGGCCTTCTGGGACCGGCGGCAGACAGCGCCGCCTTGTGCGGGGGCTGTTCGTCACGGGCCAGGTACGGCACTGGAGCGGCAGGCGCGGCCCGCCGTCAAGACGCGGCTGCACTTGGCAAACAGCGCGGCGTCAGACGTGCTCGGAGGAGGCCGTACTCGTGACGTTGGCTTCCCGGTGCGCGCGCCCCGGCCTGCCGGGCTGGCAGGGCCGGCCGCTCGTCCCCAGCACACGCCGCCATCCGGCCGGCGCTCGCGGCACAGCGGCCTGCGTGGCGACTGGCATCCTCACCCGGCTGACGACGACCTTCACCCGTGTTCCACCCGCGCAGCCTTCGCGGACCGGCGAGTCTTTCGACGCCGCGGCGCGACCTTCCAAGGTCACGCGGCACCCCGCCCCGGGGCCGCCTCGTAGTCTCCGCCTCATCGTCTCCGCCTCGTCGTCTCCGCACGGTTCCGTCGTTACCGTGTTGGGAGTTGGTCGCCTGTGGCGTCTCGAGACCCGGGAGATTCGCGGCGTCTCGGCTGAATGAATTCGGCGACGGCGAGTTAGCGTCTGCAGCATGTCACAGTGCGGCGTGCCGTTCTTCAACTTCGCAGCGTCGAGCTGTAACGTATACAAGGCTGCAACTACGTGTCAATATTGTGCTGGAGTACTTGGATAGTTCGTGCCGGAAAGAAGAACTTTGGGTGGATTTACGACGCATTCGACGGCTATGTCGCGTAGTGTTGCCAACCTCTCATATGCGCCTGGTCACGAGACGATCCGGTGGTGCGGCACGGATCGTGAGATCGAAAAATCCCCAGCCTCGCGATCTGGCATCGAATTCGTCACCCGTTGAGCTACACTGACTACCAACGTGTCCGAATGCTCAAGTTCCTCTGCATGTCCGCACACCACGACTCTGCGAAGTACGCCACGCGTCGCACACCAGCACCGCATGGTAACACCACATGGTAGCACCACGCGGTAGCAACTCACATTAGCACCACACAACAGCACCACACAGCACCACGCAGCGACAACTCACATTAACACCACACAACAGTAACGCATAATAGCACCCCGCAGTAGCAACTCACGTTAACACCACACAACGGCAACGCATAATAGCACCACGCAGTAGCAACTCACGCTAATATCCTGCGGTAACACAATGCGGTAACACCGCATAGCAACGAGATGCGGTGCAATAGCACCATAACACAACACCATTCGGCAGCACGACACAGCACACAGCATCTCACCACACATAGCATCCCACCACACATGTAGCACCCGCAGCAGCATCCCGCAGCAGCATCCCGCCACACATGTAGCACCCCGCAGCAGCATCCCACCACACATGTAGCACCCGCAGCAGCATCCCACCACACATGTAGCACCCCGCAGCAGCATCCCACCACACATGTAGCACCCCGCAGCAGCATCCCACCACACATGTAGCACCCGCAGCAGCATCCCGCCACACATGTAGCACCCCGCAGCAGCATCCCACCACACATGTAGCACCCCGCAGCAGCATCCCACCACACATGTAGCACCCCGCAGCAGCATCCCGCCACACATGTAGCACCCGCAGCAGCATCCCACCACACATGTAGCACCCGCAGCAGCATCCCACCACACATGTAGCACCCGCAGCAGCATCCCACCACACATGTAGCACCCCGCAGCAGCATCCCACCACACATGTAGCACCCCGCAGCAGCATCCCACCACACATGTAGCACCCCGCAGCAGCATCCCGCCACACATGTAGCACCCCGCAGCAGCATCCCGCCACACATGTAGCACCCGCAGCAGCATCCCGCCACACATGTAGCACCCGCAGCAGCATCCCGCCACACATGTAGCACCCCGCAGCAGCATCCCGCCACACATGTAGCACCCCGCAGCAGCATCCCGCCACACATGTAGCACCCCGCAGCAGCATCCCGCCACACATGTAGCACCCCGCAGCAGCATCCCATCACACATGTAGCGTCACCACCGGACATTTCACTGCCTCAACAACCCCAGATAAGGCCAACAAACATGGAAGGTAGGCGAGGAGTCTCGGAACGCCTGGATTTCGCGTGCAGTAATGCACAGACGACGTGAGTTTAGTCCGATTAAACGCTATAATTCATATTTGCAGGATTATGGAAAGCATGTGCCGGATATGCATCGCATCTGCCAAGCGTAAGGAATAAGATGGGCATGCATACACAAATATTTTCCAATTGAGGATTATCATGGAAATAGTTCATATGTCCCGAAACTTGAGCATACTTAGTCATTAGCCCCATGCGACAAGAGTGGCCCAAAATAATCAGAATATTGTCGTAGCACCTACCACTTCTCAACACGCTGGTAGCCTGTTTTGCTATCCTGTTCTGCTCTTCCACAACCGAAGGATGAAACGATGAGTTCATGCTGCTTTGGTTCAGTCAAAACGATTCGACGGAAAAGACAAGCGTGAGGCGGGCGGGCGAAGGTCGCCGTATCGCATGTGAGCAGCAAACGACGGGGCAGCCGAAAGAAACAGTGTGCTTGCATCCGCAGCCACGCAAAACAACTCACAATAAGTCAGAACGGAAGTGTTCTGCGCCGGTCAGCCGGCCAGAAGACGGCGCATAACTCGGCCGCCACCGATCGCAGCGCTCCCGGAACCTGTCCGTCGCGTTAGATTCAATATACGACGCTTCGTTGAACGGTCATACTTCGTTTCTTTGAACGGCCATCGGGCCCGCTGGTCCGGACGGATACAGCCGAACGTGACGCCGCACGTGGGGTGCATACCGGCAAGCGTGACGCACGCGCACCAACGGCTACAGCTTCGCCGTTAAAGCGCGGCTGTTGTTTTTGTCGCTGGCCGGCACCTGCCACCGGATGCATTGCACACACTTCGCCTGCAAATGGAGATCATTACAGAGCTACTGGAAGCCCGCGCGGCCACTTGCAGCGAGGCTTCCACCAGGTGCGTCCACTCACGTGCGTTCTGAAGCAGAGCCACTTCAGGCGAGCGACGCGCGCCCGGTGGTCGGGCCCTGTCCGGGTGGGAGATGACGCGACGCCGCTGTCTGAGGGAGGCGACGGTCCAGTCGGCCGCTGCCACCTGGCTGGACGTAGTCACACTCGACCGCTGCACCGGCCAAGGAGGGCCCCGGCTGGCGCCAGTCCGCTGGTATGTTATGTACTACCAGCAGGTTAGCGTCAACGGGCTGGCAGCAACAGGCTGGCATAAGCGAGCTGGCATCAACGGGTGGCACCAACGGGCCACCAACGGGCCAACGGACCGGCAAAACCAGCGGGCTGGTACCAGCGAGCTGGCACCAGCGGGCTTCATGGCCACGCAATAAATACAGAAATATGCCGCGGGCGGGAAATTCTAACCAGATAATCTGACCGTAATTTGGCTGGCATCCCTACCACGCTTCTCTGCGTTCGTGACGAGCTAGCGTCCTTGGATTGTGTCCAATCCTCGGCTAAACGTATACCGCCGCTGCTTTGTCTTGCTTGTTTGAGATTTACATCGCTCGTGGGTGCAGAGAGTTGTGACTCGCCTTGACTGGAGGTGCGCCGAGCGAGGGGTGGTGGAGGTGGCGCATACTGCGTGCAGCATGCCGTTGGCCGCCGCCGTAATGGCGGCACAATGGCGCAGGCAGATCACGCCGCAGACATTGTTGTCGGGCGGGGGAGTGTGTTTGCAGTTTTCTCACGCCCCGCACGTCACGCGTCACGCGTCACGCGCCGCACGTCACGCGTCACGCGTCACGCGCCGCGCGTCACGCGTCACGCGCCGCGCATCACGCGTGGGCACGTTGCGCCACCCTTTTCCGGCGATATGGAGTCGCCGGCAGAGGTCCAGTCCGAAACTGGGCCGCCGCCGCGGAAGAGCGACGCTGCCTGCCGTCTCTGGACTGCCTGATCGGCGACAAGGCTGCTCGTCGACCGTGCCACACTGTGCATGACGCAAGCGCAAGTGCACTATGCACGACGCACGACGCGTCATGCACGATTCACGGTGTCGGCGTGGCGGGTCGGAGCCGCCCAGATAGCGCCACAACACGCGTTGCCGTCACGCTGTGAGACGACTCCATCAGGTATGACGTCACAAACTGACGTCACCCACCTCCCAGCCACGATTTACAAGGGGAAGAATGCCACAATTGGACAGTAGAAATGGATGAATGACAATTGCGGTGGTAGGTGGCCGACCGCCTTGACCGCCAGCCGTCAATCCATCTCTGACCACAGGCGAGGTCTTACAATCGCATCGGCGTTACTCTGCTCGACTGGCGTAACTCGGAGCACCTGCCCGGCCGGGCACCTGTCAGTATTGACCGACTGCTGCGATTGGCCGCCGGCCACACGTGCTCAGTCATGCGCCGCAACAATGGAGGCCGGTGGCAGGCGCATCGGCGGCCCGGGGAGCAGCGTCCGCTGTCTTCCCACGAGACGTCGATCACAGCCGCGGCAGCGCGACCAACAGCAGCATGCGCACGGCGCCGTCTCTCGGTCTCTGAGTCCGAGTCACTGAGTCTGACTTTATCTGAGCTAGAGTCTGAGTCTCTGACTCTGAGTCTCTGATTATCTGAGTCTCTGATTATCTGAGTCTGGGCCTGGCATCGGAATCTGAGGATCTGAGTATGAGGTTGAGTCGCTTAGTCTGGGTCTGATCTCCTAATCTGAGTCTCTTGGTCAGAGTCTCTGAGTATGAGCCCGAGTGGCTGGGTCTGATCTCTGAATCTGAGTCTCTGAATCTCAGTCGCTGAGTCTGAGTCGCTGAGTCTGAGTCACCCAGTCTGAGTATCTGAATGTGAATCTCCGACGAGCTGGATCGGCGAGAATCCGACCTGGCAGTGGCTGCGCAAAAACGGGACAGGGCGGTGATTGTTGGCGACATCGGCTCGACTTTCTCTCCGGCGCACTGGTCTCGCCGCATGCCCGTCCGTCTCGCCGTCTCGGGTCGCCGTCTCGGGCCGCCGTCTCGGGCTGCCGTCTCGGGCCGCCGTCTCGGGTCGCCGTCTCGGGCCGCCGTCTCGGGCCGCCGTCTCGGGTCGCCGTCTCGGGCCGCCGTCTCGGGCTGCCGTCTCGGGTCGTCGTCTCGGGTCGCCGTCTCCGGCCGCCGTCTCGGGCCGCCGTCTAGGGGCCGTCGTCTCGGGCCGCCGTCTCGCCGTCTCGGGCCGCCGTCTCGGGCCGCCGTCTCGGGCCGCCGTCTCGGGCCGCCGTCTCGGGCCGCCGTCTCGGGCCGCCGTCTCGGGCCGCCGTCTCGGGTCGCCGTCTCGGGCCGCCGTCTCGGGCCGCCGTCTCGGGCCGCCGTCTCGGGCTGCCGTCTCGGGTCGCCGTCTCGCCGTCTCGGGCCGCCGTCTCGGGTCGCCGTCTCGGGCCGCCGTCTCGGGCCGCCGTCTTGGGCCGCCGTCTCGGGGCGCAGTCTCGGGCCGCCGTCTCGCCGTCTCGGGTCGCCGTCTCGGGCCGCCGTCTCGGGCCGCCGTCTTGGGCCGCCGTCTCGGGCCGCCGTCTCGGGCCGCCGTCCCGCCGTCTCGGGTCGCCGTCTCGGGTCGCCGTCTCGGGCCGCCGTCTCGGGCTGCCGTCTCGGGCCGCCGTCTCGGGCTGCCGTCTCGGGTCGCCGTCTCGCCGTCTCGGGTCGCCGTCTCGGGCCGCCGTCTCGGGTCGCCGTCTCGCCGTCTCGGGTCGCCGTCTCGGGCCGCCGTCTCGGGCCGCCGTCTCGGGCCGCCGTCTCGGGCCGCCGGGCCGCCGTCTCTCGGGCCGCCGTCCGCCGTCTCGGGTCGCCGTCTCGGCCGCCGTCTCGGGCCGCGTCTCGCTCGGGCCGCCGTCTCGGGCTGCCGTCTCGGGCTCGCCGTGGCCGCCGTCTCGGGTCGCCGTCTCGGGCCGCCGTCTCGGGCCGCCGTCTGGGCCGCCGTCTCGGGCCGCCGTCTGCCCGCCGTCTCGGGTCGCCGTCTCGGTCGCCTCGGGTCGCCGTCTCGCGTCTCGGGCCGCCGTCTCGGGCCGCCGTCTCAGGCCGCCGTCTCGGGCCGCCGTCTCGGGCTGCCGTCTCGGGCCGCTGTCTCGGGGCGCCATCTCGGGCCGCCGTCTCGCCGTCTCGGGCCGCCGTCTCGGGCCGCCGTCTCGGGCTGCCGTCTCGGGTCGCCGTCTCGCAGTCTCGGGCCGCCGTCTCGGGCCGCCGTCTCGGGCTGCCGTCTCGCAGTCTCGGGCCGCCGTCTCGGGCCGCCGTCTCGGGCCGCCGTCTCGGGCCGCCGTCTCGGGCCGCCGTCTCGGGCCGCCGTCTCGGGCCGCCGTCTCAGGCTGCCGTCTCGGGCCGCCGTCTCGGGCCGTCGTCTCGGGCCGCCGTCCCGCCGGCTCGAACGCGCCCTACGCGAACGCGCGCGGAGGCCGCTTTCGCCGGATGGGGCGAGAACGCGCACTTTGCGACGGCGCGTTCTCCACCGACGGCGGTCGCCCCGGGTCAGTCGGTCGCGCGGACGGAGAAAGCGCCCGGCCGCCCCGACACCCCTGCTGCCGGTCTCAAGTCTCAGCGGTGAGGCTCGGCTGACGACGTCGCATCAGCCTGCTGTCTGGGAGCTACCCGCGGGTTACAGAACGCTGCTCCCACCACCCCCGGGTCAAAGGGCGCTTTTTATCCGTTTGCTCGCAGGTTTTTCTCGGCTGTTTGTGATGGCACTGAATTGAATAGACACGCTGCATGCTTGTGCGCTTTTTATGCGGTGTCTCACGCTTTGTTTGATCTTCTGTTGTACTCGTTCATGTCTCGAGTAACCACCTCCAATGGTGATCGAAAGGCATGCAATGACCCTTATTCATGGGCAGTCATGCTACTGGAGAGCATGCGACTGGGCCACCCTGCTCGCAACGGAAAACCCACTGCACGCGCAGCCAATCTGCTCACGCTACCACGCACTGGAACATGGAACCGGGCTTCATGCCTTACACTGAAGCATTGGCATTGTGCGAAGTACACGCTTTCGATGCAGCCTCATTTGGTGAAGTGGGAGTATGAAGGAAAAGTAGAATGGAAAGTCTGTGTTGCTGTTGCAAAAGTTACTGTTGCAGCTTTAACACGCGCGCTGGAGGACCTCTGACACAGCACGGCCCGGAGGGGAGTTCGGCTCGCCTAAGATTTCGAAAACTACTGAAGCTAGAAACACAAAACTTGCATAATGGATTGCGGCTGTAATGGACTCGATGCAATATAAGTTTCATAGCACTATGTCAGTGCCTTCGGGGTCAGATGTGGTCGAGATGGGCTGCTATGCCGCGCCACCGCGCCGACGAAACATTTCTGATCTGAAACGCTCGGCGGCCGGTCGGTCGAATTTGCATCTCCGCAGTTCCAATATTTACCAACAGATTTCAAAATTGATGTTGCTTTCGATGCGCTTGTTAATTTACAACACAGTTCCAATGTTCAGTTATTATATTCCTGCCCGATTATGGAATATTGTCGTAAAACAAGAAGGGCAGGCGGATTTTGTCCCCTCTAAGGCGCATGCTAATACCGCAACTGCATTAATCGTCTGCGAAACGCTGATCCGAACCGATGACGTACCTTCCGGTATCGGTGCCGGGTTCGGTCACTCCCGTCTCACACCGCTAGCGCTTGTGCGGCAGCAATCATTCTTCCCCCTCCCGACTGAGTGGGAGGTAAGGCGATCACGACCTGTCGGCAGCGGACCACCGGCCGATGCGTTTGGGGAAGCTCTGGCTCCTCGCCAAGTCCGCGAAAGCCTCCGCACGGCGCGCCGAGTGGGCTGCCACGAGTGTCGGCACCGACGGGCCGTGCGGGCCGTCAGCACTCGCAGGTGTCGGCTCTGACGTCACGTCACGTCACGTCACGTGTTCTGACGTCACGCTTGCGGCGGAGATCAAAGCTGAATCGGCGCGGCGAAGGCGCGGTCGGTGGCGCGGAGGCGGCACGGGCCGCGGCGCCGCCGCCGCCGACGATCGAGAGGCCTGTCGCGTCCCGCGGCGGGACGGTCCGTCACGCGGCGTGACGCCCGCCCGCCGGGAGGCGTCACGCCGTCGGGTGACACGGCGGGTCGCACGCGGCGACGACGCCGGACTCTGAGCAGGACGACCGGCGGCGTCTCCGGGGACGCGCCGACGGAAAGCTCGTTACAGGACGCGCTAGCCGGCTTCTGACCGCCGGGGTGGTGTCCCTTGGGAGTTGCGACCACAGGGGAGGGGTCGGACGGCGGCGGTCGCTGATCCCCGGCCGCGCTCCCGGAGGCCGACAAAAAGCTCCGGCCTGTCGTCCACAGGCCTAACCTGGCTGCAGTGTTACGTGAACCTTCGGTCCCCGGAGAATTTCTGGCGCGTAGGTGCGTGCGGCTGGAACTGGAAAATATCGCGAGAAGTTTCGCCGTTAACATTTTACTAATTGCCTCGCGTGTTGAATAGGATTGTTATTTGTTTTCGTGTCGACGCAAGGTGCAAATTATTTCTGCACGCTCAACATTTTGCGTCGCTTTTGTGCCAACGAAAGGAGACTGTGTCAGCAGCTGGACAGATTCCTGCTCGTCCAGGAAGAGTCAATTTTGCTACATCCCATTGAGGCATTTGCTGACCGGAGAGACGGGGCGGGGCGGGTTAACCCTGTTGCTCTCTCTCCAACTTGAAGAACGTCCATCTCGCTCTGGGCTCTCTTCTGGAATACACATGGACACATGTCCTCTGAATTCTGATCACCCATACCGCCGACCACGCCTCTGACGTCACCAGCACCGGCACAGCCACCAGTGCGTGACTTCCCGCCATCCCCGGCCACGCTGGACGGGGTCCGGACCGGGTCGCCTCGCCGTGACCTCCACCGTAACCTCCACGTCCCATCTGCCGACCGAATCACGGCTCGGACGAGCCGACCGGCCGGCGCGCCCGAGCGCGTCCCAAGCCAATCACCAGATCCGCCTCACGCCAGCCCGTGGTGGACACGGCCGCCCCCGGCCGGCGGCGCCGCCGGCTCGGGCATCGGCACGGCCGCCGTGTCGATAACTGGCCGCCTGTTGATTGAGGTCCGGCTCGGCGCCGTCGGGCCGGCTCCCGGGGCGCCGGGGTCGGGCCGCGCCGGCTGACCCGCTGACGCAGCTGTCGCCGCTCGTCGACGACCGTCTCGGGGTCAGGGGTCAGTGGGCGCCGCTCCCGTGTCGCGTCCACGCCATCGCCGGCCACGTCGGCAACTGCAGGCCTTCTCTGAAACCGCGTGCCCCCGCCGGCGCTCGAACCCGCAACCTTTCGCTGAGGAGCGACCGACCTGGCCTGGCCGGCTGTCCGGCTGCACAGAAATGCACGCGTGCTCTGACACTCCAGCACCCCTTCCAGGGCTTCTGAGTATCCAGGTTCGTGTGCGGTCCGAGAGTTATCGCCATCTTGGCTGTTGCTGAAAATCTCAAACAAAGATCGGCCCGTTTGACAGGACATGAGGACCATTCATGGAGAAGAATGGTCTCTAAAATTTATCGTGTGGTACATTGAACGGGCGGTGCAATACCGCTCACTACGACGCATAATTCCGAGGACCAGGCGGTGCATGGTCGGCTCGAGCCATCCCTGCCCCTCCTCTACCCGGTAGCCACGTGCCCTCAGAAGTGCCATACTGCACGGGTTAATTCTTTCGCAGATGTGTGTGAGGAAGCTAAATTAATCATAACTGTGAGTAAGGTCTGGGTCTGACGGCCCGGAAGAACCGCCATAATGAACACCGGGTCGTTGCTCTCTCAGGGAGCGAGAAAGAGTGGAAGGAGGGTTCAACACTCCGTTGGTTGTCGCGTGAGCCTGACAAAGCACGCATGCTGGAAATATGTAGTCTACCCGGAGCATTGAAGAGAGCTCCTCTAGAGCCTCACCTTTCATCCCGCCCACTCTAATAATATGGAACTCATTGAATCACGTGTTGTGGGACGGGTGGCAGAACAGTTGTATCACGTCGTAACCAAGTTTACTCAAAACCATAACATACATAGGTTGTGACCACAGGTCATGCTAGAAACAAACGGCTTGGGTGTTCTCCTCCGCTCTCTCCCTCTCTCCATCTCTCTACTTTCTGTCTCTCCACGCTTTCCCTTCTCTATTTCTCTTTCTCCTCTCTTATATTTCCTTTTTCTCTTTCCTGTCCTCTCTCATTCTCCTTCTCTCTCCCTGACTTGCGCGTTTTGCTACCAAAACAACATTCTAATGCAATCTGTGTGACGAAAAAACAACTGAAATGAAAATATGGCTCTGAGAAATGTAAAACAAATGCCAAAAATGAAAGGAGCAAACAAATGGAATGAATTATCGTCGGCGTTTCATGCTTCGACCGTCAACAGTGACTCTATCAGTTGGCAGCAGAAGTCGCAAAACTTCCCCAGAGTTTGTGGAAACGACAACTTTGAAGGCGGCTGCTGGACGCAGCCGTCCCTTTTCCTTCGCCGTACTGTTGTTGCTACAGTCCTGATGCCGGCTCTTTTGTGAAGCGTGATGCCCCGATCCTACCGGACCAGCTTGTGGGGTGCACGTCTTCCGAGGCTCCGTGGAAGCATGCTGCGTAAGCGCGAGTGCTGTATCGGAGAAGTGCGATAATATTGGGACCAGAGCAGCTAAAGACACATCAAACGCATTCGACATTGTGTTTGCCATCATCCAACACACAGCACTCATGCTCACTTGTAGACTGCACCACTACTCGTCAGATATTTTTCGGCCTTTTTAGCTGAAGGTTGAGTTGAGAACAGGGTGACATTTATGTCACTCCTGCACAAACATGCAGTTATATTTCTTCTTCTTTTAAGCCCGCTTTAGCTCCAGTTGTTCCACGTCCGAGAGATAGTTCTACTGGCTTCTTGTTCATGATTTCTTCATGCACATCAACACCGCAGGATTACGCTTTGTCTGGAGAAGGCCACGGAACCTCAAATGCAGCACGTCGGCACGCCGAGCCGACACTGATTTGTTCTCCCGTACCTTGTTTGGTGCAAACACAGAAGCGAAGGTGAGCCCGAGGTGGGTAACTTTTTAAATGAGTTTTACATCAGCTTGTATGCTATGTAATTCTTTTCGAGTTGATGGGAGAAAGGTCGCCGGTCGGCGACGAATTGGGTACAAATAGACAAGAATTCAAATGCGAAGAAACATGCGCACAGATCATTCGAGTTGGTACTGGAGGGCACAGTCTGCGTTAGCATATACCTCCCTGGGCAGCACTCAGTCTACCAATTTTTATTTTCCACATCTTCTACCCCTCCACCTTATCATGTTCAGCAGCGAGGAAAGCTTCGAGTCGAAAACGTTGCTGGTGCCATTTCTGTTGGCTTCTGGCTGTGGGCGTTTCGATTCATCCCCGTGCCTCATCTGACCACACCGGTCCGCTTCACCTCCGTACCTCACCTGGCCACACCGGTCCGCTTCACCTCCGTACCTCACCTGGCCACACCGGTCCGCTTCACCTCCGTACCTCACCTGGCCACACCGGTCCGCTTCACCTCCGTACCTCACCTGGCCACACCGGTCCGTTTTCTTACCTTTCACCTCCGCACCTCACCTGGCCACACCGGTCCGCTTCACCTCCGTACCTCTCCCTCCTCACCTGGCCCCCGGTCGTTCACCTCCGTGCTCTTTTTCCTCCTCTTCACCTCCGTACCTCACCTGCCACACCGGTCCGCTTCACCTCCGCACCTCACCTGGCCACACCGGTCCGCTTCACCTCCGTACCTCACCTGGCCACACCGGTCCGCTTCACCTCCGTACCTCACCTGGTCACACCGGTCCGTTACTTTTGCACACCGGTCGCTTCACCTCCGTACCTCACCTGCCACACCGGTCCGCTTCACCTCCGTACCTCACCTGGCCACACCGGTCCGCTTCACCTCCGTACCTCACCTGGCCACACCGGTCCGCTTCACCTCCGTACCTCACCTGTCCACACCGGTCCGCTTCACCTCCGCACCTCACCTGGTCACACCGGTCCTTCACCTCCGCACCTCACCTGGCCACACCGGTCCGCTTCACCTCCGTACCTCACCTGGCCACACCGGTCCGCTTCACCTCCGTACCTCACCTGGTCACACCGGTCCGCTTCACCTCCGTACCTCACCTGGCCACACCGGTCCGCTTCACCTCCGTACCTCACCTGCCACACCGGTCCGCTTCACCTCCGTACCTCACCTGGTCCACACCGGTCCGCTTCACCTCCGTACCTCACCTGGCCACACCGGTCCGCTTCACCTCCGTACCTCACCTGGCCACACCGGTCCGCTTCACCTCCGTACCTCACCTGGCCACACCGGTCCGCTTCACCTCCGTACCTCACCTGGCCACACCGGTCCGCTTCACCTCCGTACCTCACCTGGCCACACCGGTCCGCTTCACCTCCGCACCTCACCTGGCCACACCGGTCCGCTTCACCTCCGTACCTCACCTGGCCACACCGGTCCGCTTCACCTCCGTACCTCACCTGGCCACACCGGTCCGCTTCACCTCCGTACCTCACCTGGTCACACCGGTCCGCTTCACCTCCGTACCTCACCTGGCCACACCGGTCCGCTTCACCTCCGTACCTCACCTCGCCACACCGGTCCGCTTCACCTCCGCACCTCACCTCGTCACACCGGTCCGCTTCACCTCCGTACCTCACCTGACCACACCGGTCCGCTTCACCTCCGTACCTCACCTGGCCACACCGGTCCGCTTCACCTCCGTACCTCACCTGGCCACACCGGTCCGCTTCACCTCCGCACCTCACCTGGCCACACCGGTCCGCTTCACCTCCGTACCTCACCTGGCCACACCGGTCCGCTTCACCTCCGTACCTCACCTGGCCACACCGGTCCGCTTCACCTCCGTACCTCACCTGGTCCCCTTCACCTCCGTACCTCACCTGGCCACACCGGTCCGCTTCACCTCCGTACCTCACCTGGCCACACCGGTCCGCTTCACCTCCGTACCTCACCTGGCCACACCGGTCCGCTTCACCTCCGTACCTCACCTGGCCACACCGGTCCGCTTCACCTCCGTACCTCACCTGGCCACACCGGTCCGCTTCCTACCTCACCTGGCCACACCGGTCCGCTTCACCTCCGTACCTCACCTGTCACACCGGTCCGTCTTCACCTCCGTCTCACCTGGCCACACCGGTCCGGTTCACCTCCGTGCTTCACTTAGTCACACCGGTCCGCTTCACCTCCGTACCTCACCTGACCACACCGGTCCGCTTCACCTCCGTACCTCACCTGGCCACACCGGTCCGCTTCACCTCCGTACCTCACCTCGCCACACCGGTCCGCTTCACCTCCGTACCTCACCTGCCACACCGGTTCACACCGGTCCGCTTCACCTCCGTACCTCACCTGGCCACACCGGTCCGCTTCACCTCCGTACCTCACCTGGCCACACCGGTCCGCTTCACCTCCGTACCTCACCTGGCCACACCGGTCCGCTTCACCTCCGTACCTCACCTGGCCACACCGGTCCGCTTTCATTACACTTTCACCTCCGTACCTCACCTGGCCACACCGGTCCGCTTCACCTCCGTACCTCACCTGGTCACACCGGTCCGCTTCACCTGCACACCGGTCCGCTTCACCTCCGTACCTCACCTGGCCACACCGGTTCACCTGTGTCACACCGGTCCGCTTCACCTCCGTACCTCCCTCGTCCGCTTCACCTCCGTACCTCACCTGGTCACACCGGTCCGCTTCACCTCCGCACCTCACCTGTCCACACCGGTCCACTTCACCTCCGCACCTCACCTGGTCACACCGGTCCGCTTCACCTCCGCACCTCACCTGTCCACACCGGTCCGCTTCACCTCCGTACCTCACCTGGCCACACCGGTCCGCTTCACCTCCGTACCTCACCTGGCCACACCGGTCCGCTTCACCTCCGTACCTCACCTGGCCACACCGGTCCGCTTCACCTCCGTACCTCACCTGGCCACACCGGTCCGCTTCACCTCCGTACCTCACCTCGCCACACCGGTCCGGTTCACCTCCGTGCTTCACTTAGTCACAATAGGCCTCATTCTCCATCGCTGATTGATCGGATTCATATGCAAATCCCGTGCGTTTTTGCCTCCCGCTTGGACGTGTGTGTGTTGGTAATGCAAATAATGTCAATATAAAAAGCATACTGAGATTTCCCTGCTGGCTGAACAGTGGATGAGGGAACTCGAAGCGATAAGCCCGTTTCAGAATATTTCACTGCCCCGATGTAGTGCGACACAACTCAAACACGTTTTGTACTTGGGACACGCATCAGGCAGTGCTTTCATGCCATCTTTTTATCGGGCTACCGCTAGCTTGAAAACATCTTTGCACCTTACTTTCTGTAACGCATCTCGATGAGGATGGCATCGACTAACGATTTTATCTGCTTACCTTGGGCGCCCGTATCTTTTGCTTTATGCCTCCACTGTTCGAAAAGTTTGTGCACGTTCGAGATATATGGGCACATATTAGATTCAAGTAGCCTTTGTGCTCTGATATAAAACTTCAGGTAGGGATAACGTGTGCCGATAAGTTGGCCCTTATAGGATCCATGACATCTTATCTTCTGTAATTTAAAAGTTATGCTACAAAAAGCAGCCCGCTTCCTCATGAATATGCTATCGTGCGTTCTGCTCCCTGAATACGCTTGCACACAGCTCATTTTCGTCACGTCTGACAACATAGTCATGACAGCTTCGTGATTACGTACACACTGCACGCTACAAGTGCAATGCATCATCCTTGCGCATGGATGGGCTATGCATCATCCTGCACATGCATTGGCAATACCTAATACACAACAAGAGGCGAAATTGCCTGCCGACATAGTGAAATATCCTCACACGAAAAGCTGCTGTGCAAGAACTGAGTGGTGGGCAGCAAAAATCCCGTAACAAAAAGCCGTAACGAGAAGCGCACGCGGCGGCAGACGGCCCGGGAGAAGTGGGCAAGCGCGCGAGAGGCGGCTGCGCGGGCCTCGCGTATGCTTGCGCTGCGCCGCGTCGCATCCGTCTCGGTCGCAGGCCGCGGCGCCGATGGTGTGTAGTGTACAGCCGGCGGCTGCCGCCCATGTGGCGTCCTGTCCGGCCGCGGCGCCGGTGGTGTGTAGTGTGCAGCCGGCGGCTGCCGCCCATGTGGCGTCCTGTCCGGCCGCGGCGCCGATGGTGTGTAGTGTGCAGCCGGCGGCTGCCGCCCATGTGGCGTCCTGTCCGGCCGCGGCGCTCCGAAGACGCGACCGTCGGACATCCCGGGCGGGGCGTGCGGTCAGGAGCGGCAGCTGAGACGGCCGGAGTCGAGGTGGGGGTGGAGCCGGCCCAGATGTGTCGTCAGGAGCGGTGGCTGAGACGGCCGGAGTCGAGGTGGGGGTGCAGACGGCCCAGACATGTCGTCAGAGAGACGGCTGAGACGGCCGGAGTCGAGGTGGGGGTGGAGACGGCCCAGACATGTCGTCAGGAGCGGTGGCTGAGACGGCCGGAGTCGAGGTGGGGGTGCAGACGGCCCAGACATGTCGTCAGAGAGACGGCCGAGACGGCCGGAGTCGAGGTGGGGGTGGAGACGGCCCAGACATGTCGTCAGAGAGACGGCTGAGACGGCCGGAGTCGAGGTGGGGGTGCAGACGGCCCAGACATGTCGTCAGAGAGACGGCTGAGACGGCCGGAGTCGAGGTGGGGGTGGAGACGGCCCAGACATGTCGTCAGGAGCGGCGGCTGAGACGGCCGGAGTCGAGGTGGGGCTGTATACCGGTCCAGACATGTCGTCAGGAGCGGTGGCTGAGACGGCTTGAGTCGAGGTGGGGCTGTATACCGGCCCAGACATGTCGT
Organism: Imbricaverruca yamaguchii; assembly: GCA_034440575.1. Classification (NCBI taxonomy): domain Eukaryota; kingdom Metazoa; phylum Arthropoda; class Thecostraca; family Neoverrucidae; genus Imbricaverruca; species Imbricaverruca yamaguchii. The sequence goes on from JAOTOL010001593.1 coordinate 100,236, forward strand.
CAGGAGTGGTGGCTGAGATGGCTTGAGTCGAGGTGGGGCTGTATACCGGCCCAGACATGTCGTCAGAGAGACGGCTGAGACGGCTGGAGTCCGAGGTGGAGCCGTATACCGGCCCAGATGTGTCGTCAGGAGCGGCGGCTCAAACAGCCGGAGTTAAGCGTGGAGTCGTATACCGGCCCCGGCTCGTACATGTCATCAGAGCCGCGGCATCAGACTAACGGAGCCAGAAGCGAAGCTTCAGAAGTCCAGGTCCGTGTGAGTCAGAGTCAAGTCCAGGTCCAGTCAGAGTCAGAGTCAGAGTTCAGTTCAAGTCCTTGTGACGTCAGAGTCAGAGCCGGACTCCGTCGAGCTGCCGAGCTCGAGTCAAGCTCTGGGTGTTCTCCAGTTTAAGTTGCTGCCGCCACGTGTCTCAGATCCGTCAAGCTCAGATCTCAGATCCGTCAAGCTCAGATCTCAGATCCGTCAAGCTCAGATCTCAGATCCGTCAAGCTCAGATCTCAGATCCGTCAAGCTCAGATCTCAGATCCGTCAAGCTCAGATCTCAGATCCGTCAAGCCGCGGAGTTCGGCTTCTGCAGAGCTCGGGGCGGAGGTCGACATCTGCCGACGACGGGCGCCGCAGTTTGCCCGGGCCGGCTCGTCTCGCGGCGGCGGCGCTACGGCCGGGGACGAGAGAGTCTGTCGAGTATCGAGTGGCCGCACGCCGGGCCGCCGTGCCGGGCCCGAGCCGCCGGGAACCGACCTCGTCCTCGCCGTCAGCACCCGCGTACCGGCCACGACCTCGACCTCGACCACGGCCACGGCCACGGCCACGGCCACAGCCACGGCCTCGCATCCGTGATCTCGAGCGGCCGCGGCTGGCGCGCCGGCGGCCCGAGCGGGGCAGCCCGTCGCGCCGGCGTGCGCGCCGCGCGCGATTCCACAGCCGCACCATGTCAAAAGAATAACAGCGGCCGTCCGCCCGACTGGGCGAACGAGACTAACGAGCTGCCGACGTGGCGGCCGGGCTGGCGGCAATTAATGGCTGGTGTGATGTGGCCGGCACGCCATCGGTCGGCGCCCACACAAATCACGGCGCTGTAGCTCATGCGCCGCGGACGAAATGACCCGCCTGCCGGCTCACTGGCGGCGGAAGTAGGGGTGGGTGCGTGCGGGTCCCACAGACGCCGGCCGGGTGTTGGTCGGCGCAGTGCACCGGATCATTGAGCCGCTATTGAGGCCGGGACACGTGACTGCGGCCAGGCCACTCAAACTGGGTCACGTGACTGCGGCCCTGCCGCTCGGCCTGGGACACGTGACTGCGGCCACGCTACTCAGACTGGGACACGTGACTGCGGCCACGCTACTCAGACTGGGACACGTGACTGCGGCCACGCTACTCAGACTGGCACACGTGACTGCGGCCACGCTACTCAGACTGGGACACGTGACTGCGGCCATGCTACTCAGACTGGGACACGTGACTGCGGCCACGCTACTCAGACTGGGACACGTGACTGCGGCCATACTATTCAGGCTAGGGAGTGCAATCTGAAGCACATCACTGGGCCGTGGACCTGCAACTTGGGCAGTGCTACTTAAATCGAGATAGACGAGTCCATGCCGTTGGGGTCAACGTCCGTGCTGTGGGGGCCAAAGTCCATCCTGTGTAGGCCGGAGTACATCATATGGGAGCCAGAGTCCATGTTGTGTGACAGGATTCCATGTTGTGGGGGCCAAAGTCCATCCTGTGTAGGCCGGAGTACGTGCTATGGGGGACAGAGTCCATGCTGTGGGGACCGGATTCCATGCTGTGGGAGCCAGAGTCCATGTTGTGTGACCGGATTCCATGCTGTGTGGGCCGGAGTCCATGCTATGGGGGCCAGAGTCCATGCTGTGGGGGCCGGAGCCCATGCTGAGCCGGTGACTGGGACGACGTCGGCTCGCCACGCAGTGAACCGGCCCAGCACATGAGAGCCGGGCCGCACGGCAGCGACAAGGTGCGACGATTCCCTGCGCCCCTCGCGACCGGCGCGTTCCCCCACCACCACTGCCCACCCGGGCCGCCAGAGCTGGAGCGGCGGCAGAGTCGGCGTACGGAAAGGTCGCCGAGCGGGGCCGAGAGCCTGTCGTCGCTCGACTGGCGACCAGGTCGCATCTCATTTGTTTGCCGCCGGCGGCGAAGCCCAGGAGCAGTGCACTTACGGCCATCGGCCGGCATCGGAATACCGATGCACCCGAGACGTGCCCGATATGTGCATGAGACGTACCTATGACGTACCTGAGACTACCTGAGATGTGCCTGAGATGTACCTGCAATGTATCTGAGATGTAGCTTATATGTACCTGATACGTATCCGAGATGTACCTGAGATGTGGCCGAGACGTTCCTGAGATGTACCCGAGATGTACCTGAGATGCACCTGCAATATACCTGAGATGTTCCTGATATGTACTTGAGATGTACTAAGTAAGATGTAGCTGAGACGTACCCGAGATGTACCTGAGATGTGCCTAAGATGTAGCTGAGACATACCCTAGACGTGCCCGAGATGTATCAGAGATGTAGCTGTGCGCCGGGAGGCCGGTTCTGCCGCCGCGGCCGCACCTGACTCAGCCGCGGCCGGCGGTCGGCGGCGGCGATTGCGCTGCGCCCAGCCGCCGACGTGCACCTGTTTACACGGCGCGTAAGCGATCGGCGGCGCGATTTGTGAGCGGCCGACATCTGGTGCTCTGCGCCCCCCCTCCCACCCCACCACCCCACCCCACCTGCCGGCGGCCGGCGCCGACCTGACCGCACGCGTCATCACGACCCGACCGGGCGCGCCGCTAACGCCGCTGACGCCGCTAACGCCGCTAACGTCGCTAACGTCGCTAACGTCGTTAACGCCGCTAACGTCGCTAACGCCGCTAACGTCGCTAACGCCGCTAACGCCGCTAACGCCCCTAACGCCACTAACGTCGCTAACGCCGCTAACGTCGCTAACGCCGCTAACGCCGCTCACGCCGGATCACCGCCGGTCCGGCCGGCCGATCGATGGCGCAGTCCGCTCGGCCGGCCTGCCGTTCGGCTCCTTCGCCGTCGCGTCGACAATGGGCCAGCGCGCGCCGACCGCACACACGGCGCGGCCGCCGACGCCGACGCGTCGGCCCGTCTGCGCCGCACTTGTTGGACGTCTCTGTTACCGACGGCGGCGACGGCGGCGGCGACGTGGCCGGCTTTTAGCGTGATCAGAATAGCCCGTGAATTGATAATGTGGGGCGAGATGAGTCGGTGCAAGTGAAGGCTCGCGCTGCCCTCTGGGCGTGCTGTAGGAGCGGACAGTGGGCCACGTGCCGTGGAATAATGGAACGCATGCTCGTGTGCAGCTGACGTCGATGGCTAAAGTGCGCGACACCGAGCGTTCTCATCTGCTGATGGCTCTCTGTTGCAGTATGCCCGTCCTCTCCTGTCGCTCCATTCCTCTCTCCCCTCTCCGCTCACCATCTCTCTTTCTCCTCTCGCTCCATTCCTCTCTCTCTCTATCTGTCTATTTATTTGTATATCTATCTATCTCTTTGTTTGTTTGTTTGTTTGTTCGTTTGTTTGTTTGTTTCTTTTATATCTATATATATATTACTATCTATATATATATATATATATATATATATATATATATATATATCTCTTTCTACTGGCATTGTGCCTCCCCTCATGCCTCTTATGCTCCCTGCATTCTCCACCCTCTTTCGTGCCATAGTTCATTGCAAAATACGATGACTATGTGGGTGTTGGCATGACAACACGTATGCTGAAAGGCAATGCTACGAAGTCATTGAAGCGCATCTGAACACGCTGGCAAGGTCAACCCGGGGATTCGAATGACATGATAACGGGGGTGGGGGGATTGCCCTTTCCATAGTGGCCGGAACATGTCATTTTCAGGGTCATTAGCAGGTAGCCAACAAAATGTTTCATTTTTGAGCATATCTCTCGAGTACTCCCCGTCCCAGTGAAAAAAAGGATCCCTGAGTCCGCCCCATGTTGCGTGTCCGGAGCTGGATCCATGTCGCTCGATGCGGTAACTATGCTGTCACTAAGCGCGGCTAGCACAGGCACCAGCTTCTCGTCTGTGCGCACACCTCGGGAGGGCTCTGTCACTAAGCGCGGCTAGCACAGGCACCAGCTTCTCATCTGTGCCCACACACCTCGACGAGCGGCCACTCTGTCACTATGCGCGGCTAGCACAGGCACCAGCTTCTCGTCTGTGCGCACACACCTCGACGAGCGGCCACTCTGTCACTATGCGCGGCTAGCACAGGCACCAGCTTCTCATCTGTGCCCACACACCTCGACGAGCGGCCACTCTGCGCGGCCGGCCGGCACGGAGCATGCAATGTAATTACCTTCGGCTGCGAGGACGGATGTACGACGAGGTCGTCTCGCGGTCGGCCACAGCCGCGCCCGCACGAGAAGGCCGAACAGAAGGCAACGCAGGACATCTAGCTGCTGGGGCCACCCGGTGTCCGGTGCTCCGTGCCGACCGGCGGTCGCGTCACATGCTGGCCGCACGCGTTCACGCGGGCTGGCCGCACGTGTTTCACGCCGCAGACCACGAGTCGCAGTAGTGACCGCGTCAGTCTCCGTGTCTCCTTGTCCGGCTCCGTGCCGGAGGGGGGGGGGCGACTTGGGGACATCGGTGTCTCGCGTGCCCGGAGTGGGGGGGATGAGTTGAGGACATCGGTAGCTCGCCTGTCAGAGAGGGAGACGGGTGTCTTGAGGACACTGGTGTCCGGGGCGGGCAACTTGAAGACACAGGTGACCATCAGCAGCGCTGCGAATTTCGAGTGTGTGTGTGGGGGGGGGGGGTCGTTTTCGGACCCATTCTTTCCATGAAACACTCATGGTCGTAATGTTGAGCTTCACGACGTGTGAGGTGCACGTCCCCCCTCGATACCGCCGATCACAGTCCGGGCGCCACTGACGGCGACGATAGCGATGTCAGTGGTTGTGACAGGCATTGTGACATGCTCGCGGGCCGTCTGCTTCCCACAACGCTACCGGCGAGCGCGTGAAAGCAGGCGCATCACCGCCACGTCAGGACGCGCAGCCGCGTCTTTCGTTAGCGTCGTGAGAGCGATGCGGGATGTGGCCGACGGTGAATGCGTCATCCTAGTAGCGCGCAAGTAGGACATTCTTTCGTAATCGTGCCGTGAGTGGCTGTTTACGTGCGGCCACTTCTTGCTCTTACCGACACCTGCATCACATATTACTTGCCTTGACAATCGTTCAGCATTTATGTGCACCGTGCTTGCTACATATATAGCTGTTTTGGCCATGCTATATTTCGAGCACTGTTAGGTAAGGTTCCAATTGTCGGCCGGAATTTGCTATATATCTGAAGTTATGATCATCGCTTTCAAATCGAGGACTGCATTTAAAGTTGGTTTTAGATTATTAGAATTTCAATCTCAGCATCAAACTGCGCTTGGGCTGAAGTGTTTGCTTGACGCATGCTGAAGTTATGACGCGGACTCACACGATTTAGAATGCACATTGCATCAAGCGTTAGTAAGCTCACGAGTGGTGGCAGTTGGTTGGCTTCATAACGAACAGTTGAAGTTGAGGAAAAACAGCAATGTTCTGCTACTAGACGAAATAAAAGGCATGATTAGAAGTATTTGGTGGATTCGTGTTGAGCTGGGTGAAAATGAATTGTTATTCCCTGATTTAGAATGCATTCAGCGAGCTTTCCTTCGCGTACTAACAATCCATTCTCAATTCTTGTCGTCAAATTTACACTTCGATATTAATCTAACAAGACAAAAGTGAGAAGTCCGATGCACATTTATCCGAGCACAAGCATTGATCATCAAAGTCTGAGTAGTGAATGCAGGGTTTCGTGTGTGATCGTTTTAGCTATGTCCGGAACCGCTCCTGATGAGCCAATTGATTTGCAGCAGGCAAGAGCTCACGGCGACAATTATTTGCGCCATCATTGACGAAAGATACATGTACGAACACATTTCGGAAGCGGCATTCCTTCCCAACACCTCAACTAGTGTCTCATCTGAATGCAATATTCATTCCTAACTTCCAGAACGACTGCCGTATGTCCTCTTTATGCCCATGCAAGAGCATAGAAGTTCAATTACAATACTGTGTAAACCATGTTCATTCTCTCCCCATCTCTGCGTCCGCCTCTGGAAGAGTGCAAGTCCTAAATGTTCGGATGCTCTGCCCAAATGCATGCTCAGACAAGGCTCCAGTCGAGGTGTCCGGAAGGCATGCGTACCTCTCGTGATAGGTTTACGCTTGGCTCATATGTGCGCTAAGTCCCACGCACACAGTTCTTAATTGTCCGATTGACCTGCGCGGAGAAGATTACGCTTGTTTGTCTGCCCGCATGGCTGAAGAGACGACAAATTGCCCCGCGTTCGCTGATGTCGGTCTCACCATTAGCTGGCCGCCACTGTCGCCACCGCCTCTCCATTGTCCGAGTCGCCTCGTATCCCCTCGCCTGACACGAGACCAATCAGCATTCCGTACTCAATCGTCACACCCATTCATTATATATGCAGCGGCCTACTCTGGGTGAATTATTATCATGCTGTTGGTGAATGGCATTCTCTTTTGATGTCTCAGAGCAGGGGTCGGTCCAAGAATTATAATGTGTAGGGAAAAACACTCGTCTGGAGGGGTGGCATTCACCAGAAATAATTGGTACGCCAACAAATACAAATTACATGTTCGTAATCACCACATGATTAACATTCCAACGGTACGTGTCTCATGTTTTTGGGACTTCCAAGTCCTTCAAACGAGCCGTGTCCGGTGAAAGCCAGGATCCCCCATCTCGGAGACGCTTCACACCGAACTTATCCAAGCTCTTAATACATGCACACGTAATTGGGAACCACATTGAAAGTCTTGAAAGCATTTGAGAAAGAATACGTTCAAAGGAGGTGTGCATTGTGCATGCAAATACCATAATGTATATGTGCATATATGTATATATATATATATATATATATATATATATCGGGGGCTGCATTCTTTCGTCTGCCCTCCTGCATTCAGCAATGGGCTTCTTTTCGCAATATCCTCAAACTGACCTGTCTTCCACTTTCTGTTCCAAGCACAACTACTTACAGTCGCTTGGTTGGTCGCTTGGTTGGTACTTAAATGCCCATCACATTTTTATCGATTAATTATCCGTTAACACATTGATGTCTGCCTTCGTCCGTCCTAGTAGTTCAGATTTATCCGGAAGCGAGAGATGCCAGCACACCTGGCCGGCAGAAGGGCTGTGGAGAGCTGTGGTGACGGCCATCACATCCGTGGGCATCGTTTGCGTCCCCCTCCCCCACCCGAAGGGAGGGAAGGATCAGTACCGAGCCGGATCTTCAGATAATCTGCCTGTCCGTACACTGTCAGTGGTCGGAGCCCACTTGCCTGGACCGGTCTTGTGGCGACTGGCGACAAGGCCAAGGCCTCTGCTGGTCCCTGGGTAGCACTGACACGTGGCGACCGTCCCTCACTGCCCCGACGGGTCAGGGACGGTAAACTGTCCCTCGCCGCCAGGTCGGGTACGGTAGATCCCTCGTCGCCGGGTCGGGGACGGGAGACCGTCCCTCGTTGCCGGGTCGGGGACGGGAGACCGTCCCTCGTTGCCGGGTCGGGGACGGGAGACCGTCCCTCGTCGCCGGGTCTGGTACGAGACGGCTCGAGGACGGGAAATCGTCCCTCGTCGCCGGGTCGGGGACGGGACGGGTCGGGCACGGGAACTTGACGCCATGCCCGGAAAAGCATGGCGCCACGTCCTCCAGAACCGGGCGCGTATTCCGAGAACGGGCGCCGGCCGGGAACTTGGGGTCACGCCGGCGAGGGGCTGGCGCACGGTGGCCAGTGTGTGTGGCGCTGGCCGCTCTCGGGGGCGCCCAGCGCCACGCACACGCCCACGCCCACACACCGGCGCCCAGCGCCACGCGGTGTAGCGACTAGATGGCGGAGCTGTGACCCTGATGTGAGCGGTGCTTCCTTCGAGCGCCTGGGATGGGGGATGGGAATACCGACCGTACGGATAGCGCTTCGTGAAGGCGTCCTTGGACCGGTGAGGGAGACGTCGGCAGGATGTCCTGGGGAGGATGGCGTTCTTGTGCGGTCGCATGCCATGTGTTGGCGATCGCGGGCCGGTTTTCCTGACGTGGATGGTGCTCTTGTGCAGTCACATGCCGACGACGATGGGTCATCAAAGTCGCCGCAGATTTCAGATGGGGGAGGGGACCAAATTATTTTCCGCTCGATTTTTGTCATGCATAACATTCACGAAGTTTGGAGAAACGCGTCCCCGTCCCCCGCCTCTATCATTTTGTCTCTCCATATCTCCCTCTTCCTCGCTTTCTTTCGTATTCTTTCATCAATCTATAACTTCCTATCAATCTGACATTTGCTCTCTCCCACCCCCTTGTCTTCTCCTCTCCACCGCTAATACCCGTCACTCTCCGCCCCCGCCGCACAAGCGCTGCATTCATCTGAGCAGGAATGTGAGGCAGCCAATCACACGAGATTTGCATTCATCTCACTGCACCCACTGGGCACCGCTACTGGGAACCGTCACTGGGCACTGTCACTGGGAACGTCACTGGGCACCGTCACTGGGCACACACTGGGAACCGTCACTGGGCACCGTCACTGGGCACCGTCACTGGGTACACACTGGGCACTGTCACTAGGGACCGTCACTGGGCACCCACTGGGCACCGTCACTGGTCATACTGGTCGTCCAATGGGCACCGTCACTTGTCGCCCATTGGGTACCCACTGAACACCGTCACCGGGCACCCACTGGGCACCGTCACTGGGCACCCACTGGGCACTGTCACTGGGCACCGACACTGGGCACCCACTGGGCACCGTCACCGGACACCCACTGGGTACCCACTGGACGCCCACCAGGCACCGCCATGGCTCGCGTCGACCGCCATGGCTCGCCTCCGTCGGACCGTCTCCGGTTGTCGCACGACCTCACCACCGGCCCCCGGCCCGTCGGCGGCCCGGCCCGTCGGCGGCCACGTGACATGACAGAGCGACCGCGCGACGGGTGGCCGGCCGGCGCGCTCTCCACAGTCGATGGGGCGCGCCGCGAGAGCGCTAATTGGCGCGAAAGCATCGATTGCCGCGCGCGCGCGCGGCGGGTGCGGTCGTCGGCGACGTCGGACGTCGGTCGTCTCGGCGCGAGCGTGCGGACGGCGCCGGCGGGCGGTGCCGACGTGGCGCGCCATTAGCGCCGCACTCGGCCGCGGCGGCGGCACTTTGCGCGCCACTTTCGCCGAATGGCGGGACATGTCGGGCGGGGCAGAGCGGCGCATAGTGGAGACAGAGGCGCGGAGAGGCGCCGGCGAGACTTCCTGAGCGGGACATTCAAAGAGTGGTGTGGAGATGTATAGATGATGTGATGGAGATATACCAAAGACATGCAAAGTTGAAAAAAGTATGTGGGAATTGGATAAAGATGGCAATGGTCCCAGTTCACAGAGGGGCATGCTTTGAGCATGCTTAATGGCTGGGCAAAGCATCCGTGCATTGTGCTTCGCCATTAGCTAAGCAGTGTATGGAGTATGTAAATCCTCAGATCTGATTTCGGCCACTAAAACTATGATTTTCTCATGTGATCCGTCACGATTAAAGTTCACGTGATGTCCAGGGGCGGCGAATCAGTAGGACGATCCTAGGGTCTCTCATCCCTTAGATAACAGACTCAGCCACTCAGCCATCAGACTCAGACATCAGACTGGGCATCAGCATCAAACATCCCTCAGACGTCGTGTTTTACTGGAGCTCATAGCTTTTATCTACCCGATGACACATCCGCGGGGAAATGGAGGAGTTATTTACGAACATCAGTAATATTTTGACTGGCGCGATATGGAAGCCGCCGACTGCCAATAAAAGCCGATTCCCACCGCCATTTCCACATCAATGATTTGTCAGCAGCGCGCATGCTTACATTTCCTGCCCGGTAATGTACTCTGGCGGCCAGATGCGGCAGAGCGTGGGCAGAATGTGAAGGTCCGTTTTGTCTTCATCAAACCGCTGAGTGAAGGGTTTCGTTCAGCATGCGTAGTGGAGTGTGGAGGGTGCCGTTGACAAGATCTCAGCAGTTCTGAGAGCCTCGAAAGGAAGCCGTGGAGGTAGACGAGAGCTTCTTAGGTTTCTTTGAGGTATGGTCAGCGAGGTTGGTTGGTTATTGGTTTTACGACACATCAGCCGTTGAGTCATGTAGCGTCGCCAATCTCTCACGCCGATTGGTCGCGGGCGAAGAGTAACGACAGGTGAGACTCAAACCCACAACCTTTCGATTGTGAGACGAGCAACTTACTCCTAGGCTACTCGTCCCCCTGGTCAGCGAGGTCACAAGTCGTGTTATCACAGGTGAATCCGGGTCAGTCAGGTCTGCAAAATTTTTATTCGTTCTGACTCGGCCAGGAAGAATCCCGACGGTACAATTGTGAATTCCACATCGGATAGAAAGGCGAGCTTAAACTCGGCTCATCACTGTAAGACGAAATATTGTGTGATTTAACTGCGATTTAAGCAGCTTGTGTTTCACCATGCATATTGTTCACTAGGCGTGCTTGAAGATAACTTCCTTAATCGCAGAGAAATGTGACGTTGTTCCTTAAAATAGAGATACAGGCATCTTAGCTTGGTTATTCAAGGCTCCAAATTAGCCCATATTTTACATGGCGGGACTATGGGTGGTCAGGTTCGTGCTGACATAAACTAAATACACGGTAGCAGCACGGTACTATGTCGATGTTGATAAAGTTCGAAGGAGCTTAACTTAGAGTGGCGAAATAAGAAGATTTCATCCCGATCTTTGGCAATTGCATGCCATACGGTGCAGAGATCGTTCGAGGCTAGCGGTGGTTAATTTGCGTCTCATTAGTCGATGAGGAAAGGCGATCATGACTTCGCTCCTGTCCCCACTGCCCGTGCTAATAACCACATGTGTTTACTAAATGCTAACATACCGAGAAAATATACTCCGTTCTATGTTTTTGATGGAAAATGCCCAGCTAATATGTTGCTGTGGCTCAGCACTGCTTATTAGTGATGTTTTATTCTTCTCTGCGAAAGGTTTGCATCACAATGGCGGAGTAAAAAGACGAATGCAGTCGCAGATATATTTACAGTATAAGACGCGATTAGAGTCGCTGAACAGGCGAGGATATGAGACGGGCTGGTGACTTCCGTGCCACGAAGAAAAAAAAAACATCGAGTAACAGACAGATAAAGATAACTTGCGGACCGACCGCAAACGCGCTTTCTTGTAGCCCTGTACAGACACGCACCTTATTGCATCCAATTATTGTATACATGCAGGAAAATCAGATCTAAGTAAATCATATTCCGATGACACGACACCGTGCATTTAGATTCGGGCCATTCGCTTCATCTCGCGCAAAGCGGCGATAGCTTGCGGAAATGACACTTCCGGATTCTGGTGCGTGCATAGAAAACCAATCTGATTCCACACCGTATTCATCTCTCAAATTGTGCGTGCGTATCTCAGACGTAAAAGGTAAAAGATTAGTGCAACTATGAGCCACAAGGGCCCTTCTTGCACGTGACGCACTACGGCGAACTGTCGGGTCGGCGAGATGTCACGCTGTATCACAAGTGATCCGCAAATGCATCACAGGCTTGCTGCTCAGCTTACGCCGCATACAGCAGTTGAGCACTTTGGACGCTCGGGAACTGACACTGCCTGACTTCGGGGCGGGTCACGTGGTGACGTGACGTCACAAGCAGTGACCGCTGGCGCCAGCCGGCCGCCCACCCGCCAGACAATGTGCTTATACGCTAAGATGCACCATGAACTGCTTCCTTTGATGAAAAAAAACATGTACGGACTTCGAAGGCAATGCATGACGAGAGCTGCTAAAAAGATAAATTAAAGGACCAGTTCTCTAAATGTAACTGTAGCACTGCAGGAAAAAAGTGAGCAAGGCTTCAGAAAAGTGGCCGAGCCAAACCGGGCATGGCGCTCGGACGAACTTTTGAACTTTTGGATACATGGGACTGAACTCGCTCGGCTTTGGCACTCGCTTCACTTACCCTTTCTTATACGAAACAATAGGATCATATGAGAGATCAAAATGTAACCATGTTCGTATTCTCTCCTTCGTCTCCTCCAATCTATTCACATTCAATCTCTAGTTCATTGGTGTTCCATATTTAACATTTAATCGTTGCATGGCCATAGTCACCTCCCCATATTTCAGATCAGGTCTGCGAATAGCAAATTATTGATGAGGATGAGGCCACCACAGGCCATAAATGTGCGTCAAACTCCGCATATATTCATGGCACACAGCGGGCTCGAAACTCATTGTCAACAAATTGCCTTTTACTGGGTAGTTTTGTTCGCGAGTGGAACCTCCGCGGAATTAGAAATCGACCACTATGCGCCTGCATTAAGCCCGGCCTAGTCGCATGGATTCCAGTAGTTCCGGTGCGAGCGTCCAATCTGGTGTTCTCAAAGCCGGCATAGAGTCTCGCTAATTGCGCAGTGGTCGACTGCACAGGAAGCCGTCCTGCTGGCAGTTCGACAGCGCGCCAGGGAAACCGCAGAACAACGCCGGACACAGACGTCGCCCCGCCCTGGCCGTCGTCCCGCCCTGGCCGTCGGCCCGCTCTGGCCGTCGGCCCGCTCTGGCCGTCGGTCCCCCTGGCCGTCGGCCCGCTTGGCCGTGGCCGCTGGCGCGGCCCTGGCCGTCGGCCCGCTCTGGCCGTCGGCCCGCTCTGGCCGTCGGCCCGCCCTGGCCGTCGCCCGCCCTGGCCGTCGGCCCGCTCTGGCCGTCGGCCCGCTCTGGCCGTCGGCCCGCTCTGGCCGTCGGCCCGCTCTGGCCGTCGGCCGCTCTGGCCGTCGGCCCGCTTGGCGTCGGCCCGCCCTGGCCGTCGGCCCGCTCTGGCGCGGCCTGGCCGTGTCGCCCTGGCCGTCGTCCCGCCCTGGCCGTCGGCCCGCTCTGGCCGTCGGCCCGCTCTGGCCGTCGGCACCGTCGGCACTACTTGCTGACCACCCGTGTCGGGCGGCACGTGTCTGGCGGCACGTGTCTGGCGGCACGTGTCTGGCGGCACGTGTCTGGCGGCACGTGTCTGGCGGCACGTGTCTGGCGGCACGTGCCGGGCGGCACGAGCAGCAGCAACAGGAGCCGCCGCTCGCCCAACTCCACGCGTCGCCGACCGCAACAGGGCCGGCCTCACCATCGCTCGCGCGCGCTTCAGCACGTCGTCGGCGCTGCCAGCGCGCCCCGCCGGCGGGGGGGACCCGGGCGTGCCGACACCGTCTCCGTGCTGAGATCGTCGCCGCCGCCGACGCGAGTGGCCGCCGCCTGGACGACAAGGATTAGAGCGCCCCCCCCCCCACACACACTCAGCCCCCTCGACAGAGGCAGAGTCGCCTCCGACGCGCGCGGCGCGCGGCGGCGGCACTGCGACTCCGAGCGCTCGCGTCGAGCTGCGCCGCCGTCGTGTCGACGCGGCGGCGACACCGACTCGAGAGCTCGCGCGCCGGTCGGCGGCGTCGACGTCGACGTCGACGGTTCGCGCACGAGAGGACAAGCGGGCGCCGCATCTGCGAGCCGACGACCGCTTAAATTGGCAATTTCACGCAGCGAACGACGGCGCGGCGGGCGTCTCATCAACGGTGCGGCACGCGTTGGTCCCGCCGCGCATCAGGGGCGCCACAGAGGCCACGGCGCCGCTGCGCCCCGGCACGCGGCAGCTCCATCAGAGCGCGCTCGCCGGCCGTACGGGTGTTCATTAGGTGTGTGATGAGTCGCTGCGTTCTCGGCGCGCGTAACGCGCATGCTCGTGGGCGCCCCAGCCTTTGCTACTCGGAGCGGGCGCTCCGCAAGAATTTGGGTTTGATTAGCTGGCTAATTTGCACATCAAAGGCGCCACGAAGGCGGCGACAACGTGCTTCGAATCGTACGTTGGCGGCAGTTGGGTAAATCGATTTTAAAACTGAAAGCACAATCCATTCAACCAGAAGGACATCCGATATTAAATTATACATTCCTCTCGGCTCAAGAGCGCATCAACTTGGCACGGGACTCGTGAAAACGATTACGCTAACGACGTTATATCTGATTTTCATCTCATGCATTTGGTCTGTGTCGGTCCCACTTCATCTGCATAAGTTAATCATTTTGCACCGCACATTGGGCTTCCTCATAATTGAATCGCGCCTCTTTGAATCTCTTATCTCTCCCAGCAGCTTCTGAGCCTCCTTTCCGAGGACTCTTCCTGAGCCCGGCTTCACATCAGCTTTTCCCGGAAAGCAGAAGTCCTAACTGTTGCTGCACGAGCCGGCTCAATTTCCCAATCAATCTACGAGCTCTCATACTCACGGTTTCCGACCAACCCAGATATTTGTCAGCTGACAGTTAAGTCTCACCCGCCACTCGCCGGAGCGTGGCATTCAGGGGTGAGGGAGAAGGAAGAGAAAGGGAGAGAGAGAGAGAGAGAGAGAGAGAGAGAGAGAGAGAGAGAGAGAGAGAGAGAGAGAGAGAGGAGAGAGAGAAATAGAGAGATATATATATATATATATATATATATATATATATATATATATATATATATATATATATATATATATATATATAGAGATAATATATATATATATATATATATATATAGAGATATAGAGAGAGAGAGAGAGAGAGAGAGAGAGAGAGAGAGAGAGAGAGAGAGAGAGAGAGAGAGAGAGAGAGAGAGAGAGAGAGAGAGAGAGAGAGAGAGAGAGAGAGAGAGAGAGAGAGAGAGAGAGAGAGAGAGAGAGAGAGAGAGAGAGAGAGAGAGAGAGAGAGAGAGAGAGAGAGAGAGAGAGAGAGAGGAGACAGGGGGTGGAGGTGGTACATATATCTTGCCTAATGCCGGAATGTGCGAGCATCTGGTCGAACTTCAAATCCAAGATTGGACTTGCGACGAATGAGATGAAACACGGTCTGCGACATTGGTGGTTGCGACGGCGGGATCTGCTGGTCTGCCTGCCGCGCGATATCTCGGTCCGTCCGGTGACAGGGGAGGAGACGGGGTTTGTACCAGACCACGTCAGGACTATCGTCTGACCCGAGTCGGACTGGGGTCGAGGTTTGAGGGCCAGATGAATCTACGGCATGCTGCCTAATGTAGAGTCGACTGGGATGTTTCGATCGAGTGGTCGCAATTATCAACATTTTGACGTCGTTCGCACCATGATATCGATCGCTATTTGTTTTGAGTGGGCTGTGGGTGAGTCGGAGTGCGATTTCAGAGGCATCACCATGTATTCCATCATTTTAACTAGGTAACGCGCGTCATCTAATGCACTTTGAGGACGGCAGAGCAATTCAAAATTGATTCCACCTAAATCTATTTTGTTCGTACAATTTACAAACTGTGCGGGTACACCGACGAGAAGGCCAGTTACGATCCCAGAACACAGTTCCTGTGCATAATTTTCTCTCAACCATCGACTTCCTTTCAGTGTGTTCCCGCTGCCAAATGCATCGCTTTCTGTCGATCTTTCTTCGCATCGGTTTTACGGCCGCACGCTGTCCAAACAGTAGCGCATCCGCCAGAGCAGTCGCAGCATCCACATTTCACCCGGCTTGTTTATCCGTTCGGCAGCTTCAAACGCCACCAGGTCACCGACCACGCGACAAACGGCGGCTTCGCGGTGCCGGCCGCCAAACACGCCACACACCCGCAAATAAACAGGCGCCGCATTCGTGTGCGCGCGCGCCGCAATCGCGACGCGACCCGCGGCGTGCGCCTCCGGCGCAACACGAGCTCACCTGTCGGGCGCGCGTCGAAACCGACGTCCGATCTGGTGCGGCCCACCCGGCAGCGCAAACAAACCGGCGTCGGCTGATGCTAATGGAGCCGGCGGACGCCGGGCGGCTCGCGGCTAATGGCGGTGACGCGGCGCCGTCGCTCCGCCGTCGGGGCCGACGCTGTAGAGGGCCGCCCGCCTGTCGACGTCACAGCGTCGGCCCCGTCGACGCCGGCGACGGCCGTCTCTGGACGGATGCAGTCCTCCCCGGTTCAGGCATCTGACCGGGACACATCACAGGCAGGCCAACTACAGACGGGTGCAGACAGGCCAACTCATCCCCACCGCAGGTCAACTCATCCCCACCACAAGCCAACTCATCCCACTACAGGCCAACTCATCCCACTACAGGCCAACTCATCCCCACCACAAGCCAACTCATCCCACTACAGGCCAACTCATCCCACTACAGGCTAACTCATCCCCACCACAGGCCAACTCATCCCCACCACAAGCCAACTCATCCCCACCACAGGCTAACTCATCCCCACCAACCCCCAGGCCTCCCCAGGCTAACTCATCCCCACCACAGGCCAACTCATCCCCACCACAGGCTAACTCATCCCCACCACAGGCTAACTCATCCCCACCACAGGCCAACTCATACCCACCACGGGTCAGCTCATCCCACCACAGGCCAACTCCCCCACCACAGGCTAACTCATCCCCACCACCACAGGCCAACTCATCCCACTACAGGCCAACTCATCCCACCACAGGCTAACTCATCCCACCACAGGCCAACTCATCCCCACCACAGGCCAACTCATCCCCACCACAGGCCAACTCATCCCCACCACAGGCCAACTCATCCCCACCACAGGCCAACTCATCCCCACCACAGGCCAACTCATCCCACCACAGGCTAACTCATCCCCACCACAGGCCAACTCATCCCCACCACAGGCCAACTCATCCCCACCACAGGCCAACTCATCCCCACCACAGGCCAACTCATCCCCACCACAGGCCAACTCATCCCCACCACAGGCCAACTCATCCCCACCACAGGCCAACTCATCCCCACCACAGGCCAACTCATCCCCACCACAGGCCAACTCATCCCCACCACAGGCCAACTCATCCCCACCACAGGCCAACTCATCCCCACCACAGGCCAACTCATCCCCACCACAGGCCAACTCATCCCCACCACAGGCCAACTCATCCCCACCACAGGCTAACTCATCCCCACCACGCCATCCCCACCACAGGCTAACTCATCCCCACCACAGGCCAACTCATCCCCACCACAGGCCAACTCATCCCCACCACAGGCCAACTCATCCCCACCACAGGCCAACTCATCCCCACCACAGGCCAACTCATCCCCACCACAGGCCAACTCATCCCCACCACAGGCCAACTCATCCCCACCACAGGCCAACTCATCCCCACCACAGGCCAACTCATCCCCACCACAGGCCAACTCATCCCCACCACAGGCTAACTCATCCCCACCACAGGCCAACTCATCCCCACCACAGGCTAACTCATCCCCACCACAGGCTAACTCATCCCCACCACAGGCTAACTCATCCCCCCACAGGCAACTCATCCCCACCACAGGCCAACTCATCCCCACCACAGGCCAACTCATCCCCACCACAGGCCAACTCATCCCCACCACAGGCCAACTCATCCCCACCACAGGCTAACTCATCCCCACCACAGGCCAACTCATCCCCACCACAGGCCAACTCATCCCCACCACAGGCCAACTCATCCCCACCACAGGCTAACTCATCCCCACCACAGGCCAACTCATCCCCACCACAGGCTAACTCATCCCCACCACAGGCCAACTCATCCCCACCACAGGCACTACTATCCCCACCACAGGCCAACTCATCCCCACCACAGGCTAACTACATCCCCACCACAGGCTAACTCATCCCCACCACAGGCCAACTCATCCCCACCACAGGCCAACTCATCCCCACCACAGGCCAACTCATCCCCACCACAGGCTAACTCATCCCCACCACAGGCCAACTCATCCCCACCACAGGCCAACTCATCCCCACCACAGGCTAACTCATCCCCACCACAGGCTAACTCATCCCCACCACAGGCCAACTCATCCCCACCACAGGCTAACTCATCCCCACCATCTGATCCAGACACGTCGCAGGCCGGCCCGCAGACAGTCGCAGACATCCCGGCTCAGGCATCTGCGGCGGACACATCGTGGGCCGTTCGTTTGGCTTCGGTTGTTGTTTCGATTCAGTTCTCTTCGGCCGGGTGTAGCCATTACGAAACCATGGAATGGAGGGGACGAAGAACAGTGCATGGAGAACAGTGCAGAGAGAGAGAGAGAGAGAGAGAGAGAGAGAGAGAGAGAGAGAGAGAGAGAGAGAGAGAGAGAGAGAGAGAGAGAGAGAGAGAGAGAGAGAGAGAGAGAGAGAGAGAGAGAGAGAGAGAGAGAGAGAGAGAGAGAGAGAGGGAGAGAGGGAGAGAGAGACACGTCACAGGTCCTGGTAATGACACCACCAAAACGGCACCATATCCGATTGTGGGATGTGGTTGTCACACGTTTCCAGACATGGTCCACAGTACTTCTCTTCCAGGCTTCGAGCTCCCAGGCTTCGAAAGTGACTGTAAATGTGAAGTGATGCTCGGCGGCTCCCGCGTTCAAGTGGGCTGGATAAAACTCCGCACCAACTGGCTTATAAAACTTCAACGTAACGACAGGACGGTGGCGCTAATATTTCTCCGCAGCTCTGGTCCGCCACACTGCCTCTTCCCATGAGGCATTTGAAACTGCCGTAAAGTCCTGTCCGACAAGAGCAGCTTGGTTCTTGAGCGATTGATTGGTGTCGAACAGTTCTGGTTTTGTAGTGCTATGTGGCTGTCATTTTTGAAAATGCACTTCACCGAAGAACGTAAGAAGTTCTCGGGCGGTCTTGGAATGTTTGGATGATCATAATCTGCTTGGATGGTCCTGGAATGGTTAGATGATCCCGGGAATGCTCGCTATCCATCATCAATGAACGTCCGGAGTGACTTAATCGACATACGGCCATGTGGAATTCGAAGCGTTTGTGTCCGTGATCGAGCCTTATCTCCACACTGCGCCCTGATGCAGTGTGGAGATAGTCGGTGTCGTTTTTATCCACGGCTCAGTCAGCCGCCTCAGGAATCATAGCGACCGTAGCGCCTCTGCCGACGAAGCTGGACCCCAGCTTGGTCGGTTGTTTGAACAGCTAATGCGCCAACACGAGGCTGTCGGCTGGGCATCAGGCTACGTTTACCTGCACTGTGAGACCATTTGGTCTGCTTGGCGAGACTAGGTCATGATTGGTTCTTCAGCAAAAACTATTGCTGTCATGTAAACAGTCATGATCTTTCCCCACTATCTTTCCTCTAGGACGTAGGAACGTGCGAAAGAGTGGGGTGGTGCGCAAAAAACTTTTGAGGTATTGTGTCATGCAGCACCTGTGGATTTTGGTATATATTTTATATGTATATATATATATACGTATAATATATATATATATATATATATATATATATATAATATATATATATATATATATATATATATATATATATATATATATATATATATACGTATAATATATATACGTATATAATATGTATACACGTATATAATATGTATATACGTATATAATATATATATATATATATATATATATATATATATATATATATATATATATATATATATATATATATATATATATATATATATAAATGTGTGTGTGTACGTTCGAGGCCTTCGAAGTTCGAGTGTGTATGTCCCAATGGTCAAGAATTTCCGAGTGTGGCCCTCCTGTTCCATTGCTTCTACTCTAGCAAAGACTAGTGAAGACGGAGATGGTGCCGTCTTCACTTCGCGACGCATCCCCAGTCGACTGACGAGCCGACTGGCACCCGTGACACCACGGAAACGGGGTCGCTGCGGCACCGTCTCCAGCTTCGGCACGAACAGCCGCCACCTCACCGAGCGGCTGCCGCCAGCCGTCGGCAGCCGCGGCTGGCGGACGCCGGTCGGAGGCCTCAGCAGTGGCGGTGCGCGTCAGGCGACGGCCAGCTGACGTCCGGCTGACGCCCGGCTGACGGCCTGATGACGCCCGGCTGACGTCCGGCTGACGTCCGGCTGACGCCCGGCTGACGCCCGGCTGACGCCCGGCTGACGCCCGGCTGACGCCCGGCTGACGCCCGGCTGACGGCCGGCTCGTGAGGTCAGCTGACGCCCGGCTGACGTCCGGCTCGTGAGGCCAGCTGACGCTCGGCTGACGTCCGGCTGACGTCCGGCTGGTGGGGCCGGCGCGCCAATGCCCACAGTCGCCACCCCATCTGGTCGTCGTGTTGACTCTGCCATATTTCCTGGCGGCCGCCGGAGGGTGGCGCCTGCTCTCCTTCCCCTCCCCACGGGGGTGAGCGAGTGGCATGGATCGCCGGGCGCCACGCCCGGGATCCGGTATTAATATTCATCTTGGGCGGCTGATAACCTGGCCTGAGTGACTGACTGCTGTGCCCGGCGTGGTCCGCACTCGGCGGGTCAGTTCAATAACCCTGCACTTGGCTCGTTCCAATAACGCTGACGTAGAAGCTCGTCTCCACGCCAGCGCGGAGTCCTGGAGTGACTCGATCAGCAGCACTGGAAGTGGTTCGTTCCAATAGTGCTCGAGGCGTCCTGTCCAGTAGTCCTGCAGTTGGTTAGTCCCAACAGTCCTGGAGGTGTCTCATCCCAATAGTCTCGCAGGCGTCTTGGTCATTGGCCCTGAAGGCGGTTGGTCCCAGTCGGGCCGTTCCGTCAGCCCTGCCGGCCGTTCATCGTGCGGGAGCACCACGTTAACACGTCGATCTCGGGATCAGTGCAGCCGCAACTACCAACGAGATCAGGGAGCGTGATCCAGTGGAGTCACGCGGGTCGAATGTGTAGCCTTTCCGTGGACATGTATGCTGCCGCCCTCGAAACTTGCCACCCAGCAGGATATCCTACACCCCGTTCGTATCTGCCTCTTCGGGATCGATGTTTTCTTCTCGCAACCTTTCCTGAGTAATTCGCGTTCTTTAGATATAGGCAAATTCTAAATGGCGAAATTAACACTTCAGACTGCTTCATTGTCTATTGTGGTTGCACCGATATCCATAGCTTCGCTAACAGCTGTGCTTCTGAGATAATTACAAACAACTGCAAATGCGAGTGGCACATGTCTTCAAACCTGTAGCTCAGTTGGCATACCGCTAGCCTTCAGCACGACACATCCCGACACGATAGCGATCGAATCTCTAAATTACCAGGCCGTGCTTGGACAGTCTGCCGGTGGCTGGCCTCAGGACAGCAGAAATATGGACGCCGGGCCACCGTATCGGACTGTCGGCGGCCAGCCAGACTCGTCAAAATTTCACCTTCCATTGGAAATCATCTCAGCGGTTGGTGTGCTCTGGGCTCGCGCAACAAACACGGGCCTCACACTCGGATTGTCACAGCACACATTCGAACCAGATCTACAAACGAACCGAAAGAGCCAGCAGGATTGTGACTGGCCGCGATTTCACGTATCCGGCATGCCGTGCCACGGTGGCAGTGTGGACGTTATGTCGATTGCGAGGACCATACAGCCGTAAATGATAACCTGGATTGAGGGAGTAGGTGAGATCGCGAGGATTATTGGGGACATAGACGTCTATGGAATCGTGAGGATCGTTATGACTTCGTGGTGGAATGAAATCGTCAAATTTCTAAGTACTTCTCGCAGCTTAATAACTACGGTTTTTAAATTTTGCTTTACCAGATACATGCCAACTTGCGCAATGTCGGAGTGTTGAAAATCGGAGGAAGTACCTTAGTATATTTCGGATCACAGAGGTCATGCCTCAAACTGGTTTAGAACCAAGCTTCAAGAACCAAAAGCAAGCCCATGTAAGCTAGCATATAATACCCCATGCTATACAAGCCTAGCCCACCCCAAAATCTAAGGCTATTCAATGACTTAATGACTATGGATGTGAGACTGCTTAAAGCCTACGAGTGTCGAATCACGTGCCACTGATTTCATGGCATTGCTGTGACTCGATATTTACTAGTTACTGGTGGGCGCTTAATTTTGAACATTATTCAGAGGCGTCTGTTTTCCTTTGGTATGCACTGTAGCCGTGGCCAACTTTAAATTGATCAAAGAAGTCTGCACTTGCAGCATGCACACTAATCCTTGTTAATTCGGCATGCCCCAATAGCTCTGTTGACGAGTTCCCAGCAGAAATGTGAAGATCATATAGCCTGCCACACTCAACTCCGAGGTGCCCCATTCAAAGCAGATCCTCTTGCCGGCCGATGACATGGTACACACTTCTCTACCACAGGCGTCAAAAACGGCTAATACGTGTGATGCACATGCTGTCACAATTTGTGACGGTGGTGCGACTTGTGGAATCATGGTTGGCAATATTAACTTGACATTTAAATAAGTAACCTTGAATAAAAAACATGTCCAAGTATACCAATGGAAGATTATCCACCATTATCACCAGCGGACTCCCAGGTCCCACGGGCTGCTGGTCCTGTCAAACTCAACCCTGAGTAACACCTGCAGCAGGCAGCCGGCTGGCCTTGGGAGGGGGGGGGTTGGCGTCGTCGGCCGAACGAAGTGACTGCAGACCGAGACCTAACGTCGCGCCTTGTCATTAACTGCGTCGTAATGCGGGTCGACGTCGACGGCGATTGGCGGCGCGCCGCGTGACGATTGGTGGCGCGCCCGGAGGGCCGTTATTAGCGCGCGCCAGGTGGACGGCCGCCCCACCCTGTGAAGATATCCGCCGCGCCCGGTGAACCCACCGCGTACGATTTATTCTCTCACCACCGGATGCGCCAGGTGCTCCGTGTGTTTTGCCGCCCTCGTTTGGGCACCGTTTTTGCCCCATTCTCGGGGCTGCCCCGAGTCGTCGTAGTTGTTGTCGAAGGTCAGGCTCGATTGGTTGGCGGGGAGTTCGTTGCCGCCTTTCCCGCTGTGCGCCCTGACACGTATGCCGTTGTACGTCTTCTGTGGATGTGGTGATGCCTGTAGTCTTGCAGCAGCTGGTGCAATCACCTCATGACTTGTGAAACTAACCGGCCGCGAGTGTGACTTGTGCGTTGATGCTGTCCTTGCTGTGTTGATATTCGGCACGCAAGCGTCAGCTAACTCTCCTCTCCGACAAATTTCGATTCGAGCCAAGCGAGCTGAGTGATGTCGCTTATTACGAAGTGGGAAGGATGACGATAGAGAAGAGTGTATCGTGGCGGATTGCGATCCCACCAGTCTCGACACCAGCGTATCAGTATGAACCTATGATAGGGTGACTCGTAAGTTTCTTCCACTCTTCCCTTCCTCACACTATACACACACACACACCATCTCACACCATACAAACACTTCCCAAATGCTTGCACTTTTTCTGGATGGCTTTACTTATAGCTCTCTCACCAAAACATGCATTGTCATCACAGTATACTTCACAGATGAAGGGTATAAGAGCCACTTTCTGCATATACCACTGATTCAAGTCAACAACATCTCACGCTGATTCATGAAGTCACGAGAACAAGTAGACCTGGGAGGTCACCAGCTCACCTCGAATGCAGAACTATGTTTTGCACTCCGACTCGCTAACCACCAGTCTGCCAATGCTCATGATGACAAGAGATGGGATCGACGCCTGTACACTCGTCTGTTGACTGACTCCACTCTGGCTTCCACATCACGCATCACACAGCACACATCACACATCACACATCACCCATCACGCATCACACATCACCCATTATACATCACACATCACACACATCACATACATCATACACCACACATCACACACCACACACCACACCACACACCACACATCACACACCACACACCACACACACATCACATACATCATACACCACACATCACACACCACACACCACACCACACACCACACATCACGCATCACGCATCATACATCACACATCACACACCACACATCACACATCAAACATCACACACATCACACATCACACATTACACATCACACATCACACATCGCACATCAATACTCGGTGACCGGTGGTCATCGGCCAGCCGGTGGCGGCTGCGTGCCCCGCTGGCCGAGTCGTAGTCACTGCGCCAATTGACGCAGTGACAAAGTATTCCAGAAATAGGCTGGATTGTACAGAAATAGGCTGGACACTGAATCGACTTCTTTCCCAAAGCGATGTCGACATCTTGCTTCCTGTGTGTGTGTGTGTGTGTTTGTGATGTTTTTATTCCTCGTTTCTGTCTGTATCCAGTTTACAAGTACCATGTTTATGTTCACTATAGTGGATCCGGGATCGTGATAACGAACATCCCGTAGCGCAATTCAGGTGAAGGGATTACCTATGATGTACTATGTGATACAATACCGGTGTATAGCATAGGTGTTTGCATCATTATCTATATCGTCACCGCCAAATTACGCACCTCTTAAAACTCGGAAAGCGGGAAGTGATTATGCACGCGATTGTCTTAAAACTGGGCCTGCAGGACGTATCACAATTTTAGCATAATTATTTCCATGGCGATTTGGACATCCTGCTGTCGTCGTTGCAACATCTCACACTCAACGATAAGTCGTTACTTCAACACTGGGTCGCCGTCATACAACGGAGACACCGTCCACCTACACTCGGCGGTCGGCGATCGTGGATCACTTGGCCTCTCCACACCCGGAGGCGTTTCGACTCCGACATCCGGGAAACGGCCGCCGCCTGCACGTGGCGACACACACGGACCGCACAACAGGCCCCTGACCGACAGCATAAACACGCCGCCGGCAGCACGCGTGACCGGAAGACCCGCCCACGCGCGCCGCAGAGATGCCATCGCGTCCGAGAACGTCCGCCGAGAGGCTGGTGTTCCAATTACGCTTCACGAGAGGCACATGCATTTTGTAGCGGCTACGTGGGAGGCGCGCCGATAAGTGCGTCGCGTGCATTATGCATCTTTCACGACTGTCGTGCGCACCCTGCTCGAGTGTGGAAATTGCAGTGTCTGCAGGCGTCCGCGACTACATTATCGCCGGAGAGCGCCGGACAACGGTGTGCCAGCCGAAGAAAGACGTGGACCGAGTCCGCCCGCTCTAGAGCAGCTAGTGAACTCGAAAACGAAGCAGACCTGCTGCGCGTCGCCGTGTTCCCGGCCGGTGAAAGTGGTTTGACGGAGCGACCGCACTGGTCCGTGGGAGCGGCGTGCCTGCACGATAGTCAATAGCCCGCTGCCGCCTGATGCTCTTGGACACGCTGTACCGGCGAACAGCTGACCGACGGAAACAATACCGGGAACTGCACCACAGCATGCAACACTATCACCGTATCCTCGGTACAGGTGTACTATGCTTCGTTGGATGAAGCGAGTGCAGTTTTACCCTTGGGATGGAGCTTAGCCGCACTTATCTGACAGTGCTTACTATGTGTGCAGGACATACTGCGACGATTACTGATGTGACTAATGCAGCGTAGCTCAATCGCATACCGAGCTGCGTGTACTAAATTATTTGGCTCAAATATGATTTTTCTAGCTTGCACGAGTTTTAGAGTACAGCCATGACGCATGGATGGATATAAATATTTTCCTGAGGAGCAAATGCAATAAGTTTTTGATAAGCTCGTGATTCGACTGCACCGGAGAGTTCCCCGCAAGTGCAATGCGCAGGAGCATAACAGTCAGGGAACTTTCGACACCTTCGGTCCAGTCCTTTGCCGGCGAACGGAGGAAGCCGAAACTGCACCACAGCCCGCGAGGCCACTTCGATAAAACACGAGAAGCCGCGTCCATTTAAGCCGGGTCGATCCGCTCCGACTGCCGCGAGGGAGCCGGTCCAGCCGTCCGCCCACACCGATCCCACACTGATAGATGACGCGGCCGTTTGGCAGCAGTGAGTGTGTCCAGCGTCACGACACAGCGAACAGTAAATCGCCGTGTTTACGTCACGACACGCCGATTGCGATTAATTGTCGTGTTTGTCGACATAGTCGCCAGCTGTCACGCGCGCTCGCTCCACGACTGGCGTGCTTCTGTGACATTATCGCCGCCCGGTCTGTCGCGTGCCAGTGTGAAGAACGCGGCCCGTACCGGACCGTGCCGCCTGTCGCCGCTGACACGCCCACACAGGCATACACACACATACGCACACACACACACACATCAACATCAACATACACACACACACACAGATGCAGACACATCAACATATACACACACACACACACACTGACACGCCCACACAGGCACACACACACACACACACACACGCACACACACATACACATCAACATATACACGCACATCAACATATACACACACATAAACATATACACATACATAAACATATGCACACACATAAACACACACACAAGCATACACACACATACACGCACATACACATACACATCAACATATACACACACACACACACAGATACAGACACATCAACATATACACATACATAAACACACAGACACACATACAAACATACATACACTCACGCACACACACACAGGCACATCAACATACACACACACACATATAAACACAGACACATATACAAACACACATGCACAGCACACCTACACATACACACACACACACACACACACACACACACACACACACACACACACACACACACACACACCCACGTTCACGCAATTACACTCACGGACACACACCAAACAGACACATCAACATATACACACACATAAACATCAACATATACACACGCATAAACACACAGACACGCACAAACACACACACACACACACACACACAAACACACACACGGACACGCACACATACACACACACATATACACACACATACACAGACCCCCCATACAGACACACACACACATGAATCTAAGATCACACGCCATACATTGACGCAGTGCACTGTCGCGGCCACCAGCCACCAGCAACTGCGGCGTCGTATCCACTCCCGGGAGTTCCCGCCGGGAATTGATTATCCTGGTCTCAGACGGCGCGACTGCCAGCAAGGCGGAACATGTTGCCAGATGTATTGATTCACGTACTTATTTGTATATTTTCCTATTCAGTGCGCAGTGCGCCAGCAGCGGGTAAGCATCGGGCAGCGGTCATTGCGCCGGTGATGGTGAACTTGGCACCAACAACAAGGACGGACGGTAGAAAGGGAAAGGATGAAGGCTGTGGAAGATGGGATGACACACGGAAAGGAAGCAGGCTCAGGTGCACTGCGCCGTTGGACTCCCATTGTGACGCTGCTCTCACAGATGATCGACCTGTGCTCTGAGCAGTGCGAAAAGAGGCAATGATGTTGTAATATAGGGAGTTCATGAAACATCAATAATCTGGACGTTTTTGCGGTGGATTTAAATTCGCAGTTTATATGCGGCTAATCATCCCCAGAACGAAGCCAAACCGGAGGGATTGTCGGGATATTTTTTTATTTTCTGGTTGGCAGTGCTTATATATGATCGCGTATCAATTACCACAAGCTCGCAAGTAAATATAATGCATATTGACCTTGGATCACGAGCTTCTCGAACGTAGATTTGTCCCAAATTGCATGTATTTGTTAAGAAATATCTTCCTTTTCAAGCCACTCATTGCGAGATTTATCGTGTAGAACTGAAGATAACGGCTCTGGAAATAACTTGCTTAAGTATATCATTATTTCAACATCACAATCCCAATATGAAACTTCCAAGAGACTGTGCAAAACCTATGTATCTAATAATACCTAACGTCAACTGTTTTCTGCTTGCTTACCAGCAGAAAACAATTACGTAAACAGCACGATGCATATGGAATTCATATATGGGTCCAGGCGCAGAAAAGATAATCAATCTTTGAGTAACATCCTGACCCACCACTTGCTGGCAATTCGTACCGTCTACATGCTTGCTTCAAATTCTCGCATGCTTCAAATTCTCCTCTTTTTCTTGAGATCGCCAACCGCCCACTGGCCCTATTTTTCAATGACCGTGGGTTTGATCGGTTGCAAAGTCTAGCGACAGATGTCAGCAGCGTCCATAGCGTGCTCGCCATGAAGCAGGCACATCTACGGCGAGCGGCGAACCGGCCCAGTAGTGCGTCAAATGAAAATCCAAACTAGTAGGATGTATATATATATATATATATATATATATATATATATATATATATATATATATATATATATATATATATATATATATATATATATATATATATCAGCGTATTCTTCAGGTGAATGAAGGTAGGCGAGCAGATGCATGTGGGTGTATTTCGAGAACAAAAACAGGCCACGACCTAGCTGCGTGTTGACATGGTAAATTATTCGAGCTGGCAGGCTCCTTGTCCATTAATGCGCTAATGCGTCTGCTGGATAATATGGATGTATGTTGTCAGAGTTGGTGTGTGTTCAGGTGAGCTTCGTTCAGAATTACTCACCGTCCACTAATGGTTCCGGTGAAATTTATTCCGCGTGCGGAGGGCTCGAGCACATCCAATTTTAGAACTTCTGCAGATTGAGCGGTAAATTAGTCCGGCAGTTACACGTTTAATTGCCCTTAGCCGGTCATGACACAGCGGTCCACGTGCTCACGACTCAGGCGGGACCGGATGACGAGATAATCAGCCGATGGCGATAATGATGCGAGCAAAAACAAGGGCGCATTGACCTGGAAGAGGTGTGAGCAGAGCGGTCGGACGGGCGCGTTGCTGTTGACAAACAGCCGCCAAATGTTCTTCGCGCGGGGTTCGATCTCGAGCGGATCAGTTAACACATGTACCTCACCGTCGAGTACAATACACCGTGATTGCGTGCACTTGGAGAATGACGGTGCCCTGGAAGTAAGCCGACGTCAAGGCATTCCAAATCGCTCGTCGTAGTGCCGAGCAACGCTGCATCAGTAGCCGCGGCGGTTGGCTTCGGCGACCTTGAGCCGAGTGCTGTCCTCTACGCCATGGCCGCCGCTCACGACACGACACGACACGACCACGACACGACATAGCACGACGACACGACACAAATAGCGAATACACACACGGCGACACGGCGACATGACACGACACGACACGGCACGACACAGATAGTTAATACATACACGGCGACACGGCGATAGGACACGACACGACACGACACGACACGACACGACACGACACGACACGACACGACACGACACGACACGACACGACACGACACGACACGACGACACGACACGACACGACACGACACGACACGACACGACACGACACGACACGACACGACACGACACAGATACTGAACACACACACGGCGACACGACACGCGAGCCGGGCGTCACGACCATCCTCGTGTGGGCGCCGCCCGACCGCCACCAGCCCGTGTCAGCCGGGTCGCGGAGCAGCGTCGTGAGGCGCCGCCGCTCACGACCGGCCAGGGCGGAGCGGTGGAGCAGCATCGTGGCACGGCCGGCCAGGGCGGAGCGGTGGAGCAGCATCGTGGCACGGCCGGCCAGGGCGGAGCGGTGGAGCAGCATCGTGGCACGGCCGGCCAGGGCGGAGCGGTGGAGGGCGTGGCACGGGCAGGGCGGAGCGGTCGTGGCACGGCCGGCCAGGGCGGGGCGGTGGAGCAGCATCGTGGCACGGCCGGCCGGGGCAGGCACGGCCGGCCAGGGCGGAGCGGTGGAGCAGCATCGTGGCACGGCCGGCCAGGGCGGAGCGGTGGAGCAGCATCGTGGCACGGCCGGCCAGGGCGGAGCGGTGGAGCAGCATCGTGGCACGGCCGGCCAGGGCGGAGCTGAGGCCGGCCCGGGGGAGAAGGTGCCCAGCCGTAGGGAGGCGAGAAGCCCGGTGAGGAGGTGGCCGTAGCTGTTGCCGGCCGTGTGTGTGGGGGGGGGGGGACGGTACCGGCTGATGGAAAGGAGACGGTAGCGGGCGGTGGGAAGGAGTCGGTACCGGCCGGTGGCATAGAGACGGTACCAGCCGATGGAAAGGAGACGATGCGGACCAGTGGGAAGGGATGGCATCCGCCGGCGAGAGAACCCCGGTAGTGACCGGTGGGCAGCAGCCGGCACCGGCGGCGGGGGAAGCCGGCGCCTGCCGACGGCGAGGCGGAGCCGGTGCCGGCCGCCCGCCGCCCGCCGACACCCAACGTCCGTCGACCGGCGCCGCCCCATTGTGCCGTGACTCGGCGCCATTAGTGTTGCATCGGCCGGCAATGATTTGTCGAACGGCGCGGCGTGGCGTGGCGGCGGCGCTAATTGGCGGCGTTACGGCGGCGCGATCGGCACCGACCGACACCGCCGATCGGCCGCCGCCGCCGATCCGGTCCGGCGCGCGACGTCGCGCCGGCTCAATCGCATCGACCCGGCGCACTCTTTGTCGCGGCCACGCCGGCATCGCCGGCGCGCCCGGCCGCCCCGGACAGGACCTGTCCCCGGCGGGGCTGGGCGTCGGCGTCGGCGTCGGCGGGCGCGCTATCTGCAAGTCGCTGCCGCCACTGTCACTGTTCACACGTGCACACCGGTCTGTCGCTGTCGTTCGTCGGTCTGTCGCTGTCGATCGCCGGTCTGCCGCTGTCATTTGTCGGTCTGTCGCTGTCGTCCGCCGGTCTGTCGCTGTCGGTCGCCGGTCTGCCGTCCGGCACTGCCTGACCGTGCGCCTGCCTCCGTGGTGCCGTGTTTCCTGGTGACTGTCCTATCCACGTGCCCCCCCCCCCATTTGCCGACCATGACCGTGACGCCAGCCCTGTGCACGCGAACCCGCGCTGGTTCCCGTGAATCGCATCTGTCCTTATGAGCACGTGTGTGTCTGTGTCATTCGTGGCTGTCGCCGGGACAGGCATAAGGAAAGTGGTTGCATGGCCCGCTTTCATGGCGTTCACTATGAGTACCTTCCTCTCCTTTGCTCGGCTCAGCGATTGAATGCATCCCGACAAACTCATCACTGCCATACAGTGCTTCGCATTGCGCTTCCAGCCCAGCACATCCCTGTCGAATCTATGAGGTCCGACGCCGCCACTGGTTCGGAGCGGACACACAGTCAGAATCCGTGGTGTTCGACACGACACATCCTCCGCGGGATCTGCGATGTCGGTGCCACCCACTCTCCCCGCCGTGATCGATGCAAATCCCATCCAGCAGGCGTTCAATCTGCGCCCCATTCGGGCCGATCGGCGACCGCCGACGTAATTGTTCTCATCTGTCTGCAGAGATCGAGCGCGTGCAGACGGGTCGAGTGTGGCGCGACGACAGGAAGATGGTGGACGTCACCAAGGAGAAGTCGCTGCGGATCAGCAGCCGGGTGGTCGTGCCCGTCAAGGAGCACCCGAAGGTGGGTCACATCGCCGCTGACTGCCAGCTGAGCGTGGGGACATGACGTCATTTGGCGCGGAAGTCTGCCTTCACCGTTGACATGCGGCGTATTTTATTACTGTTTTTTAGTCGCATATTTCAGCAGCGTTTCCACCGTGTATTTTTCTATAGGATGTACTGTTATTTACTCCCATTCTGTGCTTTGACATTATTTTCCATTAGATATGACCCACCATGTACATGTGAACCAAAATGCGCATATCATAGCCTTCTCAGCGCATTTGCAATTGATCCCTGAAGTTGTTGGCACCATCATACTTTTGCAACAGTCATTCAACATTCATCACATTCAGAGATTATTATGGTAATACGTCCACGGTAGCGCTGATTCTTCAAACCTGAGGCCTTCCAAATCGCACTAAAATTGACCATTTAAAATTTGGCCAGGATACATGTTCTTGCGCATGATTTGAAAGAAACTGTTGCATCCAAACTAATACCAGACCAAAAAAGCGGTGATGGTGTTAGGTTAGTGTCGAAGGAAGGTTACAACAAAGTTCTAAGTAAAGGCGCCTTAGCCATGCTGTTCCAGCCATGATTGAAATGCTACTCAGGTTAGCGTTCTGTGGATCGTTGAATGGAAGGTGAACTGCAGACCACGTGCTTCTCCGGCTTTCATCAGGTGTTCTTCCATTATGCGGGTATGAACTAGTGGAAATACGTTTGGCTACACATGCAAAGGTTTTGCTTCTATGGACAGCTGGTGCTCTTTCGTGCTTTCATCAGGTGTTCTTCCATTATGCTATTATACAGGTATGAACTGGTGGAAATACGTTAGGTTACAAACGTCAAGCTTTTGCTCCTATGGACTCGCGTCTTGATGCATGGGGTCAATTTTTACCCGCTCTAATATTAGAAAGAAAGAAAACAGAAACATAACTGAGTGAACATATGCTTTGTTATTGAAAGCAGCTTTCGAGCTCACGAGGGCAGCCGGTTGGATGTGCTAAGACGGTCTTATATGGATTCAACTTGAATGCCGAAGACAACGGTAGTACAAAATGAGTGTAGTGCTAAAGATAACATCGAAGAAGTTCAACAGCACACTCATCGTAATCCAAGGCATGTCCTTCCACGCAGTGACAAATTGCTTAGCAACGCTAATGCTGTTGATCCTTATGCAAACGTTAATGTCACAACATTAGGGGATAATCAGGAGAAATGGGGCAGCGGGAGGACTGTAACACGCGATTTTCGCCTGGGGTACGCTACACTGTGGTGCCACTAGCGGCATAGAGTACGTTATCCGCACACCGCGATGTCCCTACGGACCTCTTCCTCCAGTGGTTGAAGCATACTGCTGATGACCAGGTGCGAGAGTGAGTGTCAAAAGTGCGAGAGCGAGGCGAGAGAGCGAGAGCCGAATGTGCGGGAGTGCGGGAAATGGCATGTGTATCAAATTTGTATATGGTCTTTCTTTTCAAACATTGCATTTCGCATTTTCTAGGCCGAAGCCTATTGTTTACCTCACCTTCTTTCGTGTGGGGGCAGCTTTCCCCTGCCCCTTGCTTCCTCCGTCCTTGATTAGGCCGGACAGACTTATCGCCACCTCCCTCCTCTAAATCATATAGCTCATACGTCATGGATATATCTGGCATTTCCATTCCAGGTTTAGGCACAGGTGCATCCAAGGCGGCCTGTGGCTCGTCCCCGTCTCACCCTTGGCGAATTTTTTTTTGCAGCGTAAATAGGTCCAAATACCCTGAAATGTGAAAGAAGTGTTCAAAATGTCAAAAATAATAGACTTGGAGGAGAGTGGGCATTGTCAGACCTTATCTGAACAAAATCTTGGTCACGCCACACTGGTCTCGTCGCCCTGGGAAAGCTATCGATGTGTCTTCGCACTCAGGTGCAACGAAGCTGTGGTATTCCTGTGAAGCTCCTGATACGCCCGTGCGTCGACAGCACCCTATCGATTACCTACTGCTTTTGCTTCGTCTCATTTCTCCCCGAGCAAATTTAAAACCCCGTTTCTAATCATGATCCTCCCGACTTTGTGACGTTTTGGTACAAACAAATATGAATATTTGTTGCTGTTTCCGAAACTCAGTCCATATCTTCCAGGTCTTCCAAAGTCATTGGCTCTCCGACGTTGCCATACTTTGGTAACGCTGATTAGTGATACTGATCGGAGATAGAAAAACACAAAAACGTCGATGTGTTTTTGCTGGGAACTTACCTAAGCTATTTATTCCTTTGATTAATGGAAGCTCAGGATAACGTATGAAAATCAGCTTAATTAATATTATCCACAAACCCGGCCAAACATCGAGAGAACTGCAAGTGAGATACTTGGCCAAAACAAACTCATACTGATCAATTCAAGCGTGCTGAAACTGGAGGCTTTTCATCGCCCAAGAGAAGTGGGGATCCTTCCCGGATCATTTACGTTTTTGGTGCACCCACTCTCAATGTAGCCAGAGACGACAATCTTAGTCATCCTATCGACCTTGACCCAGTGACTTATGATGTCACCAGGCCGTTGGCCAATGACAGACAGCGGCGACTCCCGCGCCATCTGTGATCACCGAGTGCAAGCAGCGCCGGTCCGCCGTCCAGTTAGCACTCGACAAATGATTTCTGCTGGCGCTGGGGCCGTGCCAGCGCGCGATAAATCCGGCGGCGAACGAGAGGACCGCCCTCAACTGGTGGGCGCCTCCGTTTACCGCCACGGTCGGCGCCCAGAGAGGGACAGCCGCCATCAGTCCTCATTTATCTTCACTCGCGCAGGGAATCCACCGCCCCAGTAGACTGCGCACAACGTCAGAGGCTTAAGCCTCCAGCGTCAGGCGCGTTATGGATGTCTTGTGCTGTGCCGGCCTGTCAAACCGACGCTCCACTGCGGCGGGGCCGCTCACGTACGCATCCGGTAGTGGTTTAGTGGCCGGCGCAACTCATCCTGATGATGAAGAGCTAGGTGAAGTGTTGAAGCTTCCTCCCAATGACTCCAGTAGCACGTACAACCCACCCTGATGATGAAGAGACATATGAAGAGCTTAGCCCCAATTGGCTCAAGTGACTGGTACAACTCATCTTGATGACGAAGGTCTAAATAAGAGCTTAAGTTTTCCCCGCAATAGCTCTAGTGACAGGTACATACAACTCATGATGATGATGAAGAAGTAGACGAAGAGCTCAAATTTCCGCCCTATTAGACCTGACACCAAGTTAGCTCAGCTCCAGTAGAACAATCGTCTTTGCTTTCCAATTTTCTGCCAATTCATGGTTCGAGTCACTGCACGCGCTCGTATTCGATCCCCGGCTGGAAGAGTCGACCGGCAAATGACCTAATAAACCCGGGGATACAGCAACGGCGCGACTGTGGCCTAGCATTGGCAGCATGTCTAACTGTCGGGGAGAGCGCGCTCCCATACGACGGCCTCTCACCGAGCCGAAGCTCAGGGCCACGCTATAACTTCGCATGATGTGGCCTCGCTCTTGCAAAGTTAGCCCGGTGTGCGTTCGCACGGAGCTTGCCAAACAGAAGTGCTTCAACCTCAGGCGAGCCGTTTGCTGTGCATAGTGATGCGACTGCACTGAACTCTTGCGAAAACGCGGTGAGGATGATGCACTTATCCCAATCTCTAAGGCGAGCCTGAATGCTTTCGTAGCTGAAGCGAATAGCTGATGTTGGCGGTTTCCTATTTTCAGGCCTGCGGTCGGAAATGAAACTGAATTGTGAATTGACGATGGAAGCTGGATGGCGAAGCAGGTCTTATCTTATCCAGAAGAGTATCTTATCAGACATTCTCCTGTTGAGTTTGCATCGTTTTCCGCGGAACAACCACTCGATGTATTCCCATCGATGGATCCGCATCAGCATCTGCTATCAATATTTATTACTACAGAGCGCAGTATATCCCCCACCCTCCAAAAAAAATACTAAACGATCACTCAGCACACTTCACACAAGAAAGCTTGCACGCGAAAGTGAACTTTTGAGCGCCGGTTGGATGCTTGCGAATGGGAGCGCGCAGTGCATAGTCCGTATGGGCGTAGTGCATTTCTGTCGCAGATCGGAAACTGAGACCCATTTGCAGAGCTCGGGTGTGAAGGTGCGTAAGGCAGATTACGAGGTGAATACGCGCTCTTATGCCTGCTCGTGCGAATTTGTGTGCTCTTTTTGCCGGGATGTTCCGACTTAATATAGTGCAGCTCTTTTGGCGGTCATCGCATCGCAAATCGTCAAAGCCACCGAAATCATATTGTCCAAGCGAAACGAATATGCATTCATTATGTAGATTATCGACATATGTAGACATATGCAGTAGACACATGCATCGACATGAAAACAGACACCATCTTGCTGAAGCGACCAGATACTTTGAGTACTCGCATCGCCATACGAAATGTGTTAACACTGCATTCCAACATATGCTGATATTTCTCCATTTCTGTTTGTTCTGAAGCGCATTGAGCGGTTCTCGTCCGTTCTCACAAACCCACTGTGTCTCTGTTGCAGTTCAACTTTGTCGGAAAGCTTCTCGGTCCCAAAGGCAACTCGCTGAAGCGCCTGCAGGAGGAGACGATGACAAAGATGGCCATTCTGGGGCGCGGCTCGATGCGAGACAAACAGAAGGTGAGTGAGTTCTGGCGGCGGTGGGATCGTGGTGGATGCTGTGGCTGTGATGAAACAGGATGTTTACCGACCCAAAGTGGCGCCGCGCGGCGCGCCATCTAGTGCGGCTTGGTGGCGGCGGGAGGGGGGGGGGGGGGTGCTGGCACATTAACATACTTTGAGCGAAGGAACTCGAGTAATGGAGAGGAAATAATTCGGTGAATGTGGGAGGAAGCAATAAGTTGGAAGGATCTGATTCTGTTTACGAATGTGTCCAACTTAAAAGCGCGCCGGTCTAGTCGGGCCGAGCTAGATCATTTAAATGAGCTTTCCTTTTACTAACAAGACTAGGCGCGGTCGAACTTGCGCCCAGCCGCAATTATTTCGCTTCAGCCTGTCATTTGTTGGCAGGCAACTGGTCTTTGAAGTTAACCGGCGGTTGGTGAATATTTATGGACGAGTCCAATAAGAAGACTCACGATGAGTGGGCCGCGAAACAATGAACCCGGTGTGAATCGTCTCCTCGCAGCGTAAAATATAATTTGATCATGCATCTAAACAGATGCAAATTAATATTGGTGTTAATTTGCCTCAATCGATGAGTAGAAATCGTGAGGCTCATGCTTCACACGCTTCGAATAGCACGGGGTCAATGACCTCACCATCATGAAAATCTATGCGATCGCTGACGATTATGAACGCTCATAATGACCTGTCGCGTTTTAGCGTAGAGGTCTATGATAAATTGCCAGCATCTGCAGCACCGATGTGTGATGATGGATCGTAATCGCTTCAGCTAGCTAGCTGTATTGCACTATCAGCTATTCCACGCCAGGTCGCTCGTTCTATGTCCAATTTCAATTATCAGAAATGCTAGCATTACCGCTAATATGCGCATCAAGCGTCTGGAAACGACCGGGTCTACATACTCGTGTCATGTTAACATACTCTGCAACCTTACCATTACGAAACGCAGCAAATGCACGGCATTCGCCGATTCGAACCAACAATGAGTACAACAGAAGAGCGCTTCAGGTCCCAGCCCGATGCTAAGCCGAGTTGCAACTTCCGTGCATGAGCTAATTAGCTAAAGTTTGATCGAGCGCTTGCACCGCAAGCTTTGCACAATTATCCGCACGCTATGTAAGTGAAATGGCTCTAACCTACCATGTACATGATCACACAGGCGCATTAAGATATCCATAAAATGCCGAAGATGCAGTAAATCACGTCGAGCATGGTGTTTCGTGATGAGTTTCACCGACAGCATCGCTGAGCAGAAGAGCGGCCGGGTAGACATTCCCCGACTTGCGATGAACAGATAGCGTAATGGAAGCACCCTGAGATGAGCTTCTGAACACATCATGGCCGACTGAATTACCAGCGTCAGTAATGCCACCGAAAAAAGTTAACTCGATTATGGTCCCCAGGCTCGCTTGCCTCCGGGGCGGCGGGTAGGGACTGAGGCGTGGTGGGATGGAGAGAGCGAGGATGCAGGGGAGGGTCACCTACCACGAGGGTGTTCTTGTTCGCATGCATGCCAATGTGTGGCGTGCTTCAACACATTTGCCATCGATACTGACAGGTACTTCAGTTATTTGCTTTGTCACCCTCACGGGACTGGCCAGTTTCCACACATGCGGCATCGTCTGCGCTCTTCACACACGCCCTTGTCACTGAGGATATCTTGTACGTGCGCAGGCAGCGTGTCTTACTCGGTCAGACTGGCCATTATTCAGACGTACTCGACTGCTGGACTCATATGACCACCATAGCTGAGTCAGAGTCACCACAGCTCAGTCATGATCACCACAGCTCAGTCATGGTCACCACAGCTCAGTCATGGTCACCACAACTGAGTCAAAGTCACCACGAATAAGTCAGAGTCGTAATGACTGTATCAGAGTCACCACAATAGACTCAGATTCATCATAACCGAGTCAGAGTCTCTAAAACTGAATCAGAGCCTCCGCAACTAAGTCAGGAACAACACAGCCGAGTCAGTCACCACAACTGAGTCTGAGTTACCACGAATAAGTCAGTCACCGCGAATACGTCAGAATCTTAACGACTGCGTCAGAGTTACCACAACAGTGTCAGAGTAACCATAACTGAGTCAGAGTAACCACAACTGAGTCGGATTCACCAAAGATGAGTCAGAGCCACCACGACCAAGTCAGGAACATCATAGCTGAGTCAGTCGTCACCACAACTCTAGTCAGGTTCACCACTGCGGAGTCAGAGTTACCACAGCTGAATCAGAGTCGCTACAGCTGGGTCAGAGTCGCCGCACCTGATTCAGAGTTACCACAGTTGAGTCACAGTTATCACAGCTGAGTCAGAGTTGTTACAGCTGAGTCAGAGTCACCACAACTGAGTCAGAGTCGCCGCACCTGATTCAGAGTTACCACAGTTGAGTCACAGGTATCACAGCTGAGTCAGAGTCGTTACAGCTGAGTCAGAGTCACCACAACTGAGTCAGCGTCACCACAACTGAGTCAGAGTCGCCACAACTGAGTCAGAGTCACCACAACTGAGCGCTTCAGTGACAGGACAAGTCGGTCGTTCTTCAGCAAGAAAGCTTCGACACAAACCCCGAGTCTATCGCGCTAACTGACGAACACCGGACAAACTGCACTTATCACGATGCATCGGTCTCGATCGTTGGAACAATGCTATGATGGCACAAAGTCAGATGACAAGCCGAAGAAGTGTGGTGAGAGCGGGGTGAAACTTGTCACCCGCTGACCAGGCGCTGGAGCCGGCTGGACCGCCCCGGTGGTCCAGCCGATCTGACGGATCTGACCTCATTACGGCCGGATCTGATCGACAACTTCCGCACGCCGAGACATCCGGCGCTATTTCGGCGGCGGTCGATGCGCCTTTGAATGACAGAGCGGCGTGCGGCCGGCCCAGGAGTTGCCGGCCGGAAGTCGGCCGGTGACGTCCACTCTGCAGCCGGTGCAGCCGGTACCGGTGACGTCCACCCTGCAGCCGGTGCAGCCGGTGCAGCCGCCGGTGGCGTCCACCCTGCAGCCTGCAGCCGGTGCAGCCGGTGCCGGTGCGTCCACCCTGCAGCCGGTGCAGCCGTCAGCCGGTGCCGGTGGCGTCCACCCTGCAGCCGGTGCGCCTGCAGCCGGTGCCGGTGCGTCCACCCTGCAGCCGGTGCAGCCGGTGCCGGTGCGTCCTGCAGCCGGTGCAGCCGGTGCCGGGGCGTCCACCCTGCAGCCGGTGCAGCCGGTGCCGGTGACGTCCACTCTGCAGCCGGTGCAGCCGGTACCGGTGACGTCCACCCTGCAGCCGGTGCAGCCGGTGCCGGGGACGTCAGAGGTGGGCGCAGCCGTCGGCTGCCGCAGAGCTGACGGTGGCGCGGACGGCCGCCGGCGCTGGCCGCTGTCTGTCGTATCGACACCGCCGTCGACCACGGAGCGGGACACCGGGCTGCAAAGCCAGTGACCAGAGCAGAGGAAGGCAACATGTATAAGCTGGTGGCGGGGGTGGCCGAGTGGTTAAGGTGTTGGGCTTTGGGTACCAAAGGTCCCGGGCTCGACACTGGCGCCGCTCGGGACATTTCCCAATCCCGCGGCCCACCGGCGAAGCAGTGTGAGCGGCGCGATTAGCCGTGAATGTGCATAAAGTGGGTCGTGAGCCACCAACTAAACAAACAATGTCTAATTTTAACGCATAGACGCTCGCCAGTAAGATGCAATGAGTTGTCGCATCATCGGTTTTCTTATTGAGATGCCAAAACAAAGTGAAGGGGCCCCATAAGGTAGCGTGAGCAGTAAAATGAACCGCTAGCCCACAACGATTCCTGCCAGACAAGGTTCCACACATATCAGAGGGTCAGACCAGTGACACCTCTCTTGCAAATGGCACTGGAATACAACGGAAAATACTAACACCAACTATCAGCAGCCTCAGGATTGCTCGAGGTTTTCTCCCACGCACATGTCTAAGCGTGTGAGAAAGGGTGTGGTTGGACTAGTGGCAAAGTGACCTTTCGGGCGGGTGTGATGTTGGAGGAACGAGCATAAATCCGAACGGTATTATGAAAACTAAGATATGTTGGCCATTGCAGCTGACACAACCTAGATAAGTCCCAAGTGACGGGGTTCGTTCATCTCATTGCTATGCGAACGCTTGCTTAATACTTTTCGGGCGATTTCGGTTCAGAGATATTAAAGCAGCACAAGCACAAGCACCCCAGTCAAAGTGAGCCGTGCTGATCGGTCTCCTCAGCATTGCCCGCAGCGAGCGACCTGCACCTGCCCATGTCGGCCTCGCAAGCTGCTTCGCCACTGGCAATTTGAACCCCGAGACAGCGCTTAAGCAGAGCTCGCGGATGTAAGCCGGACGTACGACAGAGCAAGGCTGGCATGAACACATGTGATGTTTACCCTGGCCACACTCTCAATCTGGTAATGACATTGAGTGACGTTTGTAAGCTGCGCGGTGGGGGGGGGGGCGACCAGTCGGCTGCAGACTTCAAACACGAGCACGCGATTTACTCAACGGACACCTGTATTGGCCGTATCTTCCAACCGTCCGCAAGTCACACACCGACAACAAATAAGGGCACGTGTGTAAATGTGTGGACATTTCGTCTATTTGGTCAGGCAACTGTCCGTCCACTTCGATAGCAGTTGCTTATTAATCCCTGCAATGCAGAGAACCGGGCAGCAATGCATGCTGTGACAACAGACAAAAACCTTAGAATCGGTCTATATTCATAACAAGTTAAAGTTTGACCACTAGGCAGATTTGTGAACCCATTGATGCATCGGAGACGGCTGCGATCTCCGCACCATTTTCTGTCCTCATTTTTCTCTTCATTTCGTCGTTGTCCGGCGCTGTTGAGCACGCGGATTTGGCCGACCCATCGACCGGGATATCGCCACGCGGATTTGGCCGACCCATCGATCTGGATATCGTCACCCTGATCTGGCCGACCCACCGATCGGGATATCACCACGCGGATCTGGCCGACCAACCGATCGAGATATCACCACGCGGATCTGGCCGACCCACCGACCGGGATATCACCTACCGACGGTATCTGGCCGACCCACCGATCGGGATATCGTCACGCGGATCTGGCCGACCCACCGATCGGGATATCGTCACGCGGATCTGGCCGACCCACCGATCGGGATATCGCCACGCGGATCTGGCCGACCCACCGATCGGGATATCACCACGCGGATCTGGCCGACCAACCGACCAGGATATCGTCACGCGGATCTGGCCGACACACCGATCGGGATATCACCACGCGGATCTGGCCGACCCACCGATCGGGATATCTCCACGCCAGTGAATTGTCACGCGCCCTGGTCTAGTGAGTGGATCACTATGTCGGCGGTCTGAAGCGACTGCCCGGCAGCGAGCGCACGTCGCTCCCGTCTCTGCGTCGGTCCCAGCCGGGGACACACCGGTCACGACAGCCTGGTGACTGCGGACGGTCCGGCGCCGGCAGGTCCGGCACCGGCAGCCTGACCAGCCTGGTCCGGCACTGACACCGTGGCCAGCCTGGTCCGGCACTGACACCGTGACCAGCCTGGTCCGGCACTGACACCGTGGCCAGCCTGGTCCGGCACTGACACCGTGGCCAGTCTGGCGCCGGCACTGACACCGTGGCCAGCCAGGTCCAGCACTGACACCGTGGTCAGTCTGGTCCGGCACTGACACCGTGTCCAGCCTGGTCCGGCACTGACACCGTGGCCAGCCAGGTCCAGCACTGACACCGTGGTCAGTCTGGTCCGGCACTGACACCGTGACCAGCCTGGTCCGGGACTGACACCGTGGCCAGTCTGGTCCGGCACTGACACCGTGGCCAGCCTGGTCCGGCACTGACACCGTGCACTGGCCAGCCTGACCGCACACGTGGCCAGCCTGGTCCGGCACTGACACCGTGGCCAGCCTGACACCGGCACTGACACCGTGGCCAGCCTGGTCCGGCACTGACACCGTGGCCAGCCTGGTCCGGCACTGACACCGTGGCCAGCCTGGTCCGGCACTGACACCGTGGCCAGCCTGGTCCGGCACTGACACCGTGGCCAGCCTGGTCCGGCACTGACACCGTGGCCAGCCTGGTCCGGCACTGACACCGTGGCCAGCCTGGTCCGGCACTGACACCGTGACCAGCCTGACACCGGCACTGCCACCGTGGCCAGCCTGGTGCAGCACTGACACCGTGGCCAGCCTGACTCCGGCACTGACACCGTGGCCAGCCTGACACCGGCACTGACACCGTGGCCGGTCTGGCGCCGGCAGGCCCGGGCTGCACGCTGCATCAGCACCGGCACTGGCACCGGGAGCCAATCTGGTTGCCGACAGATAAGCCCGCGACGGCTGTCGACAGCGCCGCGCAGATAACTCCATCTCGAGGAGCTTTGACATGCTGACCTCAGCGCGGCCTTCCATATCGAGCCGCGCCCGCCTCGGCGCAGAGCGGAGCCCAGTCCGCCGCGAGGTGGCCGGGCCGCCTGTGCTGGGAAGACCCACCCGGTCGCAGTATATCGCGACGGGCCCGCTCACGACGGGGATTAATCACGTCCGGCGCCGCCCGTTTACGGTAGGCCTGCGCGTAGGATGAGGCTGACGTGTTCATCAGTTTTTACAACTGGTGTATATCGTAGGCGACTGCGCACACATCGTCGGTGGAGTTGTCTGCAGGCGGAAATGGGGACCCGTAAGGTAGTCAGGCTGGATGAAGTTGTATTCCTACGCTGGCGATTTGAATCTCACCGGACGTGGAGGTGGTGTGGCAAAACTTAATATAATGACCCTTAATCACAACACTGAACACAGTGGTGACAAGTGAGAAAAATATTCAAAAACCGTCAGCACGTACATCAGAAAACGGAGTGTGTCATGCACATTTAGCACAAGGAAGATATGTTAAAACTGGATTAATTTGCTTGTATCCATGTCCGGGAGTAATTACGTTTTGGAATGCTCGAATCCATCCAATTTTTGTATGCTGTTGATAACGCTCAGTACATTGAGCAGCTGGCACAGCAAATAATATAGACAGTGTAGTATAACAGTGAATAACAAACACAAATATAACAAACCTAACAACAAATCTAACAAATAGTATTGCACTGTAGACACTAACTAGCGCTGCTGGCACACGCACACGGTGCGGGCACTAACTAGTGCAACTGGCACAACAAACACAGTGCAGACAGTAACTACAAATCGGACGCACCACTCGGACGCATTCTGTACAACTGCGCTGTCTCATCTAAACGTCCAGCCAATTTAAGGCTCCGACTTCGCGGGACGCGACCACACACGGCCGCCTGGAAACACGAGCAGCAGCAGTAATGGCATCAGTCCCAGAGGCAAGAAAGCCCGGACGACGGCCGATTACTAGGAGCGCCTCCCTCTCAGCCGCCGGCTGCTGATTGGTGTCCTCTCCGACTCTCCCAACGGAGACGTCCGCACACCGATCTGTCGCATTTTCTCAGTCCCTCTGTAACCACTCCCGTCTCCTCTTTTGCACGGCTCCTCTCTCTCTCTCTCTCCTTCTTCTCTATCTCCATTATCTCCATCCCTCTCTATCTCTCTTCGTTTATCTCCTTTTATCCTCTCTATCTCTAGCTCTCTCTTTTTCTCTCTATCTCCTGTCTGTCTCTCTACATATCTTTCCCTCTCGCTCACACACACACACTCTCTCTCTCTCTTTCTCTCTCTCTCTGTGTCTGGTCTCTCCCTATATATCTCTTTCTCTTTCTCTCTCGCTCTCCCTCTCTCTTTCCTTTTTCTCTCTCTCTCTCTTTCTGTTTTCTCTCTTTTCTCTCTTCTCTCTCTCTCTCTCTCTCTCTCTCTCTCTCTCTCTCTCTCTCTCTC
This sequence comes from Imbricaverruca yamaguchii, assembly GCA_034440575.1. Lineage (NCBI taxonomy): Eukaryota > Metazoa > Arthropoda > Thecostraca > Neoverrucidae > Imbricaverruca > Imbricaverruca yamaguchii. Next base: position 143,843 of record JAOTOL010001593.1, read on the forward strand.
TCTCTCTCTCTCTCTCTCTCTCTCTCTCTCTCTCTCTCTCTCTCTCTCTCTCTCTCTCTCTCTCTCTCTCTCTCTCTCTCTCTCTCTCTCTCTATATATATATATATATATATATATATATATATATCTTTCTCTCTGACTATCTCTCTCCCCTTATCATGTGTTCCTGCTAATGTAAACTGCTGTCCCGCTGTCGTAAGCTTCCATAGTCGACTGCACCGACAACAGAAATTGAATCGCCATATGGTTGCGCGTGTATGCAATACAAAGTGCGTAAGGCCATACCGTGCAGCGTTGTGACATGCTTTCCTGTTCAAACTCATTGGTGGCTGCATGACATGCACGGCATAAAAAAATGAGGAAGTCGCCCTGCCGAGCTCAGAATTCTACTACACGGTTGCAAGATATGATTCTACTACACGGTTGCAATGCAGGCTGTTATTCGCTGGTGCTTAAAAATCACTACCGAACACGGTTGTGTTCAGCAATGCAAGCACACAGAAATTACATGTGCTCTTCATAAACAATGTAACATTCACCGGTAGAAAAACTATGGAAATGCGAATCCATGCGAATGACTAAGATAGCTGTTCCGACAACGAACGAGTTTAACGCGCAGAGTGGCAATGTCATTATACCATTGAAATAATCAGGTTCGTCCCTCTGTCTACTAAGGAAGCCATATTTGCGATTCAATTCACAGATACTTCGGATCTGTGAATTGAGGATCACACCTGGCAAATGACGCATGCCACTAGTTTGCCAATGTAATGCCTGTATATATGTAGCTTGAATCAGAGCGAACAAACGTGAGCGTCCATAGAGAACTGTTCGAGGTCTGCTTCTGGTGAGAACTACTGAATAAGCAGACAAATACCGAATCATCACCTCAGTACATATAAGCTCGAGCACAGCAACACGCTGTCTTAAGCAACTACAGTACTGAAGTACTGTAGTTACTTACTGTGCTGGAGTTACTATCGTAAGTAACTACTTAAGTAACTTAAGTACACTCCTACCCTGAGTCAATAATGCTGAATATCTTAGATGTGAATTGTTGGCTTCACGATGCTTTATCATGTTTTGGGTGGGTTTAATTTGATCCATTGTTTGGCTTATTGTATCATGCCTGATATTTAGTATCCATTTTGCATCAATTACAATATTTTCTTTCATTTACTTAGCCTGTTTGGGAACCTTATTCGCTTAGCTGACTAATCAATAAAACAATGTAGTACAATATTACGAACTGCGTGGATGCGTGAAATGCCTTTTGTCTGCATTGTTCATTCTTTCACGTTCTAATAATTGCTGATGGTGTTCGTTTTCTGTTTCCGATGGTGCTGGTATTCTGCTTTGCCTTCTCTGGATGTTAGTTGCTTTGAATGATACCTACCGGAAGCAAAGGTAATGAACGGTCCACGGCTGAAAAGTGATGAGATAGTCCGCTGCTAAGAAGTGATATTTGCCATACCCTGTAAACTGTTGAGAAGTGTTGCAAGTGATCCAGTGTTAACGTATGACAGCACACACACACACACACACACACACACACACACACACACACACACACACACACACACACACACACACACACACACACACACACACACACACACACACACACACACACACACACACACACACACACACACACACACACACACACACACACACACACACACACACACACACACAAGCTTGGAAACTACTTATGCTGGATGTTCTGAAGTCGATTAATTCGCACGAAACCACTCCTCTATCAAAGCCTCTAACCTTATTGTGAAATTGGTATGCTAATGGTTGGAATATTCATCTCGTTATTTGCAAAGCTGCGCGGATCACGATCGATTCGGAGAAGTCTACTCTCGAATATCATTTAGTATTCACTGGATTCCAAAGAGTTGGCAGTTATTGCATTCACAATGGCAGGCATATTGCCGATCCCGTCCTCATTTTTTTCCTTCCAGTTAGTTGCTAGCTGCGGTGTGTGAAAGAAGCTTAAATCTGAACTAGAAATAAGTCCACACCCACTTTACGGTTCGGCTTTCAAAAGGCGTCACCATGCTATTCGTGCCAAGCGAAGAAATCCGAACCCATCAGAGAGCCATGATCTACGTGTGCAAGACATGACGTGGCACACCTGTCACACCGGCGGCAAATTTGTGGCTCCAATTTGACGTAGGAATCTGAGTAGGAAGGCAAAGCATGGTACGCCTGCCACTGCGGCGGCAATTTGTCGCTTCAAGTTGACATATGGACGTGCGAAGGAAGTCTGAAAGCGACATAATTGATTACATATGCCACGTATGTGGAACATCATCCGCATCATGCATTCAGGACACAATGTCGCAACGTGAAAAAGCTTCGAATTTAACTGGCTGCCCAGTGAAATAATGCAAGTATTTTGTTTGCTGATATTAAAACAGCCGTCGTTTGAGATCACGAACCATTTTCTTGAGATAACGAGCGCTCAAAGAATTACATTCCTGCATTCACTCTATTGGAAAATCTGCTAAGCCTTGGTTAGCGTCTTGCTTCAAAGTACTTTGCATCACAATGGAAACGTATTCAATCTCTTTCAATTTGCATAACGTTCCAAATGACAGCACTTTCAGCTGTTCCACATCGAAGGTTTCTGAGATGAAGTTAATCATGCTTCCTTCCTGCTTTCTTTCTTTCTTTCTTTCTTTCCTTCTTCCTGCTGTTTTCATTTCCCTTCCTTTCTGCTAAGTGCCTTCTTTATCCACTATGTCTGCTTTGTTTCACAATTATTATCTTTGCATTTTTTAATATTGATCTCCACCTGACTGCCTCTCGTTCTCTCCACCAATATCCATGTCTGTTTCTCTGTCTACTTCTCTTCCACTATCCCTCTCTCTTTTCTCCCTCTCTCTCTCTAGCTTGATGTTTTTTCTTGGCTTCGGCACCCTCCGACACGGAGTGTCCAGACCGCTTTGTTTGCCGGCGTTAGCTGGAACTAGATATATTCGCGGGCGAACAATGCGCTGTGACGTATGACTCTCCATCGGCGAGTGATTACTCCGTGGCCAGGCTGTGCCGGTCAGTGGCGGGATCTTCTCCGGCATATCTCCGGGTCGGCTCCGGCCTGCGGCCAGGTGGATCGATACGGCAGCCCGAGCCACAGTTGCCACTTCAGCCCGACATTCTGGCACTGTGAGCACCGGCTGTGGCCGCCAGAGGTTGTAGCTGCACCGGCTGTAGAGCCATCTCGCAGACACCTTCTGTGTCTGCAGGATGGCTCCCGCTGTTCGCAGAACGCCATTATTTTGTTATTAGCGGCTGCGCCGTCTGTAAGTGCGAGAGGTGCGCAGTTGCGGGCGCCAGGTGGGCCTCGGCAGCTGCCGTCAGCCTCACACGCGATTACCTAGCGATTGCTGCGTCATACGTGAACGACATAAGAGCGAGAGGAACATTAGACATCTGATTTGCAGTGCAATTTTGTATTCGTAATTTCTTTTGTATAGAGGAAGCAGTAAAAAATGTCCATCGGAGAACTTGTTTTCTGTTTTTCGACGGATAGCTTCTGTTTCTAAGGAGAGGGACGTCATTTGCCTTCGCCTGCTTGTGCTCGCCATGGTATCAATCCCACGGCAATTTCGTGCTTGTCGTTTGGCCTATCAGTAGTAAACAATCATGAACGAATAATGTAGTGCGGTATGAGTATTGCATTGCATTGTAGAGATAAGGGGGATTGTTTGTTTGTTTATTGGTTGGTTCACGACACACTTTATGCACAATCACGGCTAATGGCGCCGCCCACACTGTTTCGCCGGTGGGCCGCGGGATTGGGAAATGTCCGGAGTGGCGCTAGGGTCGAACCCGGGACCTTTGGTACCCATAGCCGACACCTTAACCACTCGGCCACCCCCGCCCCTAAGGAGGATTGCAATCCAGTATGCAATGTGATGTGCAGTTGCACATCACATTGCATACTGCATAACAATAATTTTATCTCAATTTGCGCGTGACTTTATTTGACGCCCCAACATTAACGACAAGCTCCAACTTTCGCAAAAAGTTACGTAACACTCACATCTGAGGCAGGCGATGACCGCGGCAGCCGACATGGAACGGCGCGGAACAACTCTCTTCCCATATGCCAGTACCTGCTTCGTGTCTACCCCCGTTTCAAAATCAGAATATTGAGCAATATTTTGACTGCACTCTCAATTCAACAGAACACATTGACCTGCATTGTCCGTTTTCCGCGGTTTTTGGCCGGAGAACTGACGAGCGGCGTCGCTCACTGGCATCTCCACGATGCCCCGGCCACAGCTGCATCCGATGACCTGCCGTTGCTCGCCAGGAGGAGGAGCTGAGAGCAGCCGGCGACCCCAAGTTCTCACACCTGTCCGAGGACCTGCACGTCGAGGTGACCGCCTTCGCGCCGCCGGCAGAGGCGTACGCCCGCATGGCGTACGCGCTCACCGAAGTGCGCCGCTTCCTCGTCCCGGTGAGTGCCACAGACCGGCGACGGCGAGTGCCGCCGAGTGCCACTCGTTGCGACTCGTTGCCACTAGTTGGACGGGCCGTCGATCGGTGACGATGAATGTCGCTGAGTGTCCCTCGGAGCGATACAGTGTTGGCGATCCGTGACGATTAGAACCGCTGAGTGCCACTCGGAGGGAGATAAAGCATCGTATCGCAGACCGGCGACGGTGAGTGCTGTGAGTGCCTCTGAGCGCCACTGAGTGTCGGTGAGTGTCACAGGAGTGTTGATGATGCCACCGCCGGGACGTGTACGAACCGTGAGACACCTGGTGAGCATGGACAGAGGTCACACACTAGAGATTCGACGCTGACTCTACGACGGGCCATTCAGCCATGCCCAATCGTGATGTAACGACCACGACTTACGGTGATTGATGCCGTCAGTAAATGCGAAATTGTCGATCTTTCTCTCCCCTCTCTCTCTCTCTCTCTCTGTCTCTTTATCTCTGTCTTTCTCTTTCTCTCTTTCTCTCTCTCTCTCTCTCTCTCTCTCTCTCTCTCTCTCTCTCTCTCTCTCTCTCTCTCTGGTTATGGCTGCAATGCAGAGACGAAAGTGAGACTAAGCAGGTTGCAGACATGTGAAGTGATGAAACATTGGCTAGCCATGGTAAAGGACCTGTGGATTAGTGAGACATTTGTTGGACGTATGTAAGTGCATCTCTAATACGTAGCCGTTGGAATGGAGGAGTCACAAATCAAACCATACGTAAAAATCGAACTTACAAGCGAAAGGTGAGATGCCGTTGCTGTTGACACGTTTTCATATAGGAGGTTGCGTTCCCGTTATTATGTTCATAGCTATGGTTGAAAATACCCATGACAACGAAAAACGAAAGTCTGTTTACTGGCGATTCATAGCTAGAGCATTTCGTGGTACGAGAATAGAAGAGCGACTGTGCACCCTTCAGCAAATCCATTCGTCTACACTATTGCCATCCACCCTTGGAGCACAGCTATGTTGTCTGACAGAGTTGTGGTTTCAGTACACGCGCAACATACAACCTACCCTGCCTAAAATATAATGCATTGACTTCATTCAGGTCATGCTCTTTTCAAGGTGCTCGCGCACTAATTCCGCGTGCAAACAACGTCCAAATTCATTGCGACATCGTGATTCAGACAGGATGAAGCATGTTTTGTTGTTTTCACCGATGGCTCCGGAGGATGAGATGGGAGCGATTTCGGAAATGACGGCCCGGAATGAGCTCATTCGCCACGCACAACTATGCGACTGGCCGATGTTCTCACCGGAACTTACCGAGTCATTGGCCATTCCGGCCGGCCCAGAGTAGTTTGGCGCCGTCACATCTGAGCGAAGCGGACCATTTGTTGCTCAGAAGTCTAGTCGTCCGGGCACCTAGTCTTCTGTTGGGATCCTCGGAGCACAATGGGGCCGCGTCGAATTTCTGGCGTCTTGTGAACTCGCGCGATCGGAAACGCCGATTGAATTACCGACGTCGTTACCATACAGCAACTCTCTCGACCTGGTGACCGCTGTATCGCTGCAGTCGCTCGATCAGCGTGCATCGAGTGCCCTATCGATCATTTCCGAACTCCATCCATGCCTGCTTGAATGTGCCTCCACAGTGTAAACCTGATAATGGATAAAGTGAACATGGAGGTGCGCGTCAGCAGAGGAATTGGTGGACTTGCTAACCAGTGCAAAAGCGCCTGGGCGTGGGAACTATTATGCTCATGTGTTTAATTATAGTTTGCAGTTGATCATGGAGAAATTCCCTCAGGGATGCCTCCAAAGCGAGTCGTCGATTGTGGATTATGAACGGTGACCGACTCATCGCCAAGAACTTAAAAGGAAAGTGGGTTAAGTGCATGGGAGCCCAGAACAAATTTAGAAGTCAGTTTGCGACAAATCTTTCTGGAAACGAGGTGTTCTCCGTGTCCCTGAAGCGTGGTGACCACGTCATGAGTGATGATGAAGCCAAGACCCGCCTTGATAACGAGACCGTGAAGAGAGCGCGAGGGCGACCAACTAGAATCTACGATCACCTCAGCGTCCGTTCTCAGCGTCGGGCATCCTCAAGAATTACTCAACAGCACAGTTATCTGCAGCTCGTGGAGGTTGCTGGGCAAAGTGCTCGTGCTGATGACATGAAGGACGCAGCTTTCGTGTTGCGACAGGTGGGGACATCATCGAATCGGCCCAGCAAGATTCGCGGGCTCTCAGAAGCTCTGAAGCGAACCAACCTGAGTGCATATCTTAGTGATGTATTTTGGCGTAATTTCAACCACTTAGGACAAGATCTTGGATCTATTCTGCGTAGCAATTATAAGGTCACATTTACACTGCAGAATGCTCGCATAACAAACGCTCACTAATAATCATCCAATATATGAGCGCCAACGGACTTCACTTATGACGTCATCACGATGTAATCATGGATGACCGGACGTAGATATTTTAATACAAGGTACACTAGATACTCATGTAGGTGTGTGCACAATTTGAGCTATCTATCTCAATTGGTTCTCGAGATATTTCGCGGAAGCAACATGAGTGGAGCGGAATGCTCCCTTCCCTCTAGCAAGTATAACCTCTGACATTCCTGGGTTAGGCAATATTTAAGACAATAAATCTTCCCCAATATGATCCAAATTTTAAGCTCTTTCGACTAAGACCAAAATCACCCCGGTAACTAGCATACTTTGTACGCTATGATTCATGGCCAGTTTTCCCTCGAGTTATCACAGTGTGCAATGCAACAATAGACATTGCAACAAGTACATATGATGCGATACTACCAAAGTAATTATGTTCATGGCTTCCCTAGACAACTTCCCTATAATCTCCCATCATTTACATATATATTCACACACATGCACACACACACACACACACAAACATACACAAACAAACAAACACAAACAAACACACACCTACATATATATATATAATTATATATCCATGATACGTCATCGTCTATTGCATTCGAAGTGTTCACGTGTGTGGGTGAACGAGTGAGTGAATACGCCAATGGGCGAGTGAGTGGGTAAGTTATGAGTGCGTGGTGACTAACTCGCTAACGTATTCACTCACTCGTTCACCCACACACGCGAACACTTGAAGTGCAGTAGACGATGACGTTTCATGGACATACACATATATATAATTTGTTAGGTTCGCATAATATGTACTTGTCGCAATGTCTATTGCTAGGTTGGTAATTAAACATGGCCGATACTTGGATTTAGGCGAGGATTAAAACCCCATCGTTAAAAGTGGTCGACGGCCTTATGCATAAAACAGACGCCACAAATCCTATGCATAAAACGTATCTGTGCATATTATCTGTCTCTGAAGAAGAGCCATGCCCGAAATGTGTTAGACCAATATGTTATTCTATATTATTTAATTTGAACATCTGGTTACTTATATAATCGTCTCAGTGTGCACCTATTGGCATATTTTTCGCCCCATACACCATCAATTCGAACCCCCAAAACAGGGCTATGCAGCCTGAGAAACTTGTCCACCCTATTTTTAAATACATCCAATCAAGGACTCCCCACAACATCAGCAGGCAGCCTATGCGAACTTTACGACGCAAAGCGATGGTTAAGTTGTCAATATGCCCAGCGCAGGACTTCCAAGTTTGACGGAGATACGAAACAGTTGCCACCACTTCCGCTGCTCACAATAGCATTCGGCACACACGCAAACCCGGATTCAGTCGAGAATTAAAGTTCGTGCCGAAGTAATGGAATTATCTTCGTCCGCGACTATCCATTATTTGCATAGCTGCGCAGAGCTCTATGCGTATAGTGTGTGTCGTCGCATGCAAATCCTCCAGCTGGTTTGGAATTTAATCAAGACGGGTGCAAGCTAAACGTTTGAAGGATGGGGATATTAAATTAAAGCAAGACTTTCAGAGATCAACAGCTCTGATGTGAATGCGAGGCCGATGGAATATAAAATGTCTGGTTAGTGGAGTGCAGAAGATGGAGTTGATCGGGGTAGATTGGTAGATGCTCTTCGAAAATATGCCGACCGACATACATCATATGTATATATATATATATATATATATATATATATATATATATATATATATATATATATATATATATATGAATATATACATGTACCTCTAGTGGTTATGTTAGTATATATATTATAAGGTGGGGTATACAGTAGTACGAGGTTGCACATGTCACCTCTAAGTGGCTCTTGAGGTCAATGGCACGAGGCAGCTCTCATGATCAGTGGTGACAGCGTAATAGTTGGCCCGTGTTTGCAGACATTTGCTGGTTAATTCTCATCGACGGGAAGGGATCCATGTGCACGGAGCACATGCCATTCTGAATTGCCATTCGTGAGGTGGAGTGGTCTGGATATCACCAGTAAACGGGAGCGTTGATTTCTGAAAATTATTGAGGGGATATAATGGATACAAGGAAGCAATGGGTCAGCCAAAGTGGATTGGAGGTGGTAGTGGGGGAGGGGGAGGAGCACACTTCATTGGGTCCCATGGTAAAAGTTTAAGTTATTTGGGTGGGGCAAGGGCGACATTTAGATGTCACTTGCGCTCTCAAAGGTATACAAAACAACATCCTAGTTCGGTAGCAACGTGTGCCTCATTTCGTGTCGTTTCGGTCCATGGGCATGTACTTGCTGAAGTGGACACTTGGGAAAGAACAATGGTGCTCGCTTCCACAAGCATTAAGCATTGCGAATGAGCAACGTAACAATGAAAAAGATTAAACGGGACACTGACATGGCGCCGGGAAAGCCTACAGATAACAACTCCACAAATTTCCAGAGTGATGATCTATTCGGAAGTGTGCATTCGGATAGTAGCAGCGTGCACCTATTCTGATACCGAACTGCACTGGTCACACCCTCCATGGCGTAGGAACATTTCTACCCTGGCCCTGGTCGTCTCCCATTTCACGCTTGACCCGCTACACCATGCTGACATTTAACGGTTTGACGTCATATGACGTCAAGCCGGTTGTGCTCAGATCCCTCTATAATCAACCAATCACATCGACACCGCCAATCTCATAGCATGCCCCACACCATCTCGACACGCTGGGAATGCTTCACCCTCGCTGGGACTCCCTCACGTTCCCTGAACGTACTTCGCTCCCTATCATCACGCACTCTCCTGCACTCATTCCTTCTCCCCACTGTCTCTTATGCCCTCTGAACATCCCTCACACCCTGGTTATTTCCATACACTCCCTGTGCATCCTCAGGCTCCTGCGACATGTAACGCGCTCCTGGCATCCATCGCACCATCTGGACATTCGCCATGCCCTTAGGAAGCCATCACAATTCCTGAACACCTCTACGCCTCCTGAGAATTCCCGGACGACCTCTGCGAACCCCACGTGGTCTAGGCGTCCCCGCCTACTCTGGATACGCACTAGGTTATCTGAGAAGCTCAACTCCTTGGGCACCCCTCCCTCCTGGGCATCCCCTCATGCGCTCTGACATGCATCACACCCTGGACACGTCTCACGCCTCACGGACGTCGCCCTCAAACGCCATCTGGATGGCATTCACGTCCCCTCACGCGCCATCCGGATGTCACTCACGTCCCCTCACACGCCATCCGGATGCCACTCATGTCCCCCTCACACGCCATCCGGATGTCACTCACGTCCCCCTCACACGCCACCTGGATGCCACTCACGTCCCCTGACACGCCATCCGGATGTCACTCACGTCCCCCTCACACGCCATCCAGATGTCACTCACGTCCCCCTCACACGCCATCTGGATGTCACTCACGTCCCCTCACACGCCATCCGGATGTCACTCACGTCCCCCTCACACGCCATCCGGATGTCACCCACGTCCCCCTCACACGCCATCCGGATGTCACTCACGTCCCCCTCACACGCCATCCGGATGTCACTCACGTCCCCTCACACGCCATCTGGATGTCACTCACGTCCCCCTCACACGCCATCTGGATGTCACTCACGTCCCCTCACACGCCATCCGGACGTCACTCACGTGTCCCGTGCTTTCGACAGGACTACAACGACGAGATCCGTCAGGAGCAGATGCGGGAGATGCAGCTGCTGAACGAGGGCGGCGTGGACACAGAGGGCAGCACGGGCAGCGGCAGTCCGCCCCTGCCTGCCGCCGGCCGGCCGACCGGCATGGTGCTGCCGGCCGGCGTACCGGGCCTGCTGCCGCACCCGGCGCTGCGGGGCCTCACGCCCAGGTCACAGAGCGGCCTCGTCACTACAGGTGGGTGGCCGAAGGTCAGGTCAGGTCAGATCAGGTCACAGGCCGGCGTGCCGGGCCTGCTGCCTCACCCGGCGCTGCGGGGCCTCACGCCCAGGTCACAGAGCGGCCTCGTCACTACAGGTGGGTGGCCGAAGGTCAGGTCAGGTCAGATCAGGTCACAGGCCGGCGTGCCGGGCCTGCTGCCTCACCCGGCACTGCGGGGCCTCACGCCCAGGTCACAGAGCGGCCTCGTCACTACAGGTGGGCGGCCGAAGGTCGGAGAAGGTCACATAGCGGCCTCGTCACTACAGGTGGGTGACAGAAGGTCGGGGAAGGTCACAGCGTGGCCTCGTCACTACAGGAGGGTAACAGAAGGTCGGGGAAGGTCACAGCGTGGCCTCGTCACTACAGGAGGGTAACAGAGGGTCGGGGAAGGTCACAGCGTGGCCTCGTCACTACAGGTGGGTGGTGGGAGGTCGGGGGAGGTCACAGCGGCTTAGACATGCAGGTAGGTGATGAGCGGTCATGTCAGGTCAGGTCAGGTAACAGAGCGGCCTCACCACTACATGTGGATGACGAAGGTCGGGTTAGGTCACAGCGGCTTCGACACTACAGGTAGCCGGTGAGTGATCAGGTCAGGTCAGGGCATGTCAGATGGCAGAGACCAGCTCACAAATGCCGGTGAGTGGTAAAAGTATCAGGAAGACAGCAGAGACGACATACGACATAGCTGGCTTGTGGTTTCGTCTGGATAGCTTATGTGGTTTGTTATGTATGATCATTGTTTACAGCCCGAACGTCGGGTATATGTAAAGAGTATAACGTTTGCGTTATGCGTCGCCGGTGCAGGCAGCAGCAATTCATACCAGGGCAGTATCAATATCGTAGGCATTTGACCAAATCCTATTAGTCCTATGATACATCAATGGAGGGACTGATGGAAGGCTTATAGCTCGCCTTGACAGAAACGCTGTTAGGGACAGTGCGTCGGGATATTAATATTTTTCTTTACATCCAGTGCCACTTGGTGCGGTTTTGATGAGAGGTTTGATGAGCGCATAAAGGCAGTCACGTCCCAGCAATATCACAGACCTGGCGGACATTCACTACATAGATGCTTTGATGTCACACCACACTCAGCCCTGTGTCACTTCTCTCGTACCACCATATCCACATCTCAAGCTATTCGGCACGATGACCAGAGCGGAAATCCACTCTGCTCGACTTCTAAGCGCAAGACATGCCGCTCAACATTGATTGCAGTCTTTAATTTCCTCGGTTTTGCTGACCTGCCAATGTGAGACTGTGCCGTCAGCTTGGGCGTCAGCTTGTCTGGCGGCTCCCTCGATCGAAGGACGCCGTCAGCCTGGGCGTCAGCTTACCTGGCGTCTCCCTCGATCGAAGGACGCCGTCAGCCTGGGCGTCAGCTTACCTGGCGGCTCTCTCGATCGAAGGACGTCGGCCGCACAGAGCCGCTGCGCAGGGGCGAAAAGTTCCTGACTGTTGGCTGGGTGTTCTGTACAATATACTCCATTAGGCGTTGGGACCCGGCAAGGGCCGATGGCTATTGGGGGCGCCCTCCCGGCCCCCGGCGGGGGGAAAAAATCTCAGACAGGATAATTATTTATGTCTCTCAGTAGCAGTCACTCTCCCTGTCTTCTCATATTCCTTCTCTCTTCGTCCCTCTCTCCTTCTCTCTCCCCTCCCCTCTCTCTTTCATTCTCGTTTCTCTCCCTCTTTATCGCTGCCTATCTCCCTCTTTATTTTTCACTCTTTCTCTCTCTCCCTCTTTCTCGCTGTATCTCTTCCGTTAGGCCATCTTCCTCTTCCCCCCCTCTTCTCATTCCCCCTGTGGGTTTCGTTCCATCTCTTATTCCGTTTTCGTGAATTCAGCTCCACTTTACGCATTTCAACTCACAGAAAACGTGTTGTATTTATTACCAGGTGATCACCGAACCAGCTGAAGGACGAAAACTGATTGTTCCTGCACGTATCCTGCACGATACAAGCCATTTTCTGCCCTTTTCCTCGCGACTTCAATAAAAATCTGACGAGGCCGTGCTTTCGCACGAAATGTCAACAACGTTCTGATATCTACACCAGCTATAGGATCAAAATGGTCGATGGGCCATAGAGCCCAAGATATCTACACCATAAAACGCTGACGTTTGGTCGGACATCTTGAATCTCTCTTTAGTCAGTTGTTGCTCTTTAACCCAACCACAAGCCAGCGAACTTGTTGAGAGCAAAACTTGTTGCTGGTGCAAAACATCCGATCAGGCTCGTATGTGGAATACTTGCGCACTCTGAAGTATCAAGTAATTTTTCATCCAGCCAGGCTGCGAAGTGACGAGCATGTCTGTGCGCCGAAAATGTTCCTCTCACAGTTAATTTATAGGGAAGATATCCTAACATTCAAGTGCCGGACTTAGTACATCACGTATCGCATGGACTATATTCATCACAGTGCAACATGATCCCCTGGCACTCGATGCACGGCTGAAGATAATCAGACACCTGTAACTTCGTGGTGATAATTATTAGCACTATGATTATTGAAATATAATATTGACGATGGTAAGCTGTGCTGCAAACACCGCTTGTTAACTGCTATGATCATTGCGACTTTTTAGACTAAAGTCCGGCCACGAAGCCTGGCCACGAAGCCTGGCCACGAAGCCGATGCGATTTCGCGATTACGAGCGCGGGCGAAGCTCGAGCGATTTCACTTCCGCGTAAGTATGTGGTACAAAAGCCATCTTGGCTGTCCGACCAGGATAGCCTGGTCAGGCCAGGATCAGCCTGGCCCGACGAGGATCAGTCATGTCCGACCAGGATAGCCTGGTCAGATCAGGATCAGCCTGGTCCGACCAGGATCAACCTGGTACGACCAGAATTAGCCTGGTCAGGCCAGGATCAGCCTGACCGACCAGGTCAGACTGGCCCGACCAGGATCAGGATGCCACACCTTAATCAGCCTGCTCGGCGAGGATCAGGCTGCCAGACCAGGATCAGCCTGATCAGGTCAGGATCAGCCTGCCCGACCAAGATCAGCCTGCCCGACCAGGACCAGCCTGGTCCGACTAGGATCGGCCTGGCCAGACCAGGATCAGCCTGGCCAGACCAGGATCAGCCTGGCCCGACCAGGATCAGCCTGGCCCGACCAGGATCAGCCTAGCACGACCAGGATCAGCCTGGTCCGACCATGATAGCCTGGTCAGGTCAGGATCAGCCCGGTCCGACCAGGATCAGCCTGGTCCGACCAGGATAGCCTGGTCAGGTAAGGATCAGCCTGGTCAGGTCAGAATCACCCTGCCCGACCGTCGCTCTTTTCAACCGGGATGACTTTTTGCTGGGGCAGTTCGCGTTCTCAGTTTTCGACTCACAGTCAGACGACTCTTGCTTTTGCCAGCACCCATTTTTATTCAAATGCTATTCAGCGAGCGAGCTTAGTTTTTCTTCAAAGGAATAGCTTCCCGACGGTGTTTCGGTGGGCGGGCAATGTTCACACAGTGTAATGCAGCATTTGATGTTCTAATCCTCTCACTCCCAGTTTGATCTGATCTTTTCACACTGATATTTGCGAACTTTAATTGCAGCATTTCTCGTGAAGTACTTTCAATGCTTGCCCAACGGAAGTGGTTTGATGCGACGTTGCAGTGCGCGGGCGCCTAACCAGGCATACCATATCGCGAGTGGCGCCCGCCATCACTCCAGAATGGCAAGTAGGCCAAGTGCTTGCCTTTCATCCCGAAGTATCGAATTGAGCCCGGTGAGGGATGCCGTTTCTCATTTGCGCTTCAGTAGTGTAATTTGGCGAGTGTATCGCGTCCGGAATCACTTCAGCTCTGCATCCGTGGTTGAGAGCGCTTGGGTGCACGCACAATTAAGCCACTGCGTCTGCCAATCAGCGCTGACATACACTGTACAAGGAGGTTCGACGTCAGCCGCACCATTGACAACTGGCCTGGGTCGACCAGCGACCTCACACAAGGAGTCTAATATTGTCCTGGTGTGAATGGTATGGATATTGGTATGGATCTCACATTGACAGGTCAGCAAAACCGAGGAAATTGAAGACTACAATCAATATTGAGCGGAATGTCTTGCGCTTTGAAGCCGAGCAGAGTGGATTTCCACCCTGGTCAGCGCGCAGATTAGCCTGAGATGTGTACACCAGAGAGTGCCTGGCAAGTTAGCAGCAGGAGAGGCAGTGTGCGCGCTTCAGAGTGACCTTTCCACATTGCCTTAGTGTTACTGGGGTGGTGGCAGAGTCCGGTTACGTTTGATGGCGGTACCGAAGTCGTTCATGGGCGCGGCTTCTGTTAAAAGCTGGTTGGAAGAAACCTTGCTAACATTTGGATGAACACCAACGCTAAGGCTATGAGATCAAGTCAAAGCCAACTGCAGACAAATGCGTAATGCACTGCGGAAGTTGAAGATTCTAAGAAGGAATGTGTTAGGGAGCGGTGGTGGATGTCATGAACAAGGGCATTCAAAGGCCATTGATTATTTCCTTTTTGGTTTCCCGCTTGCACCCGTGTTTACAATCTCATAGCAACCAATAGCAACCACTGATCATTTTACAGCATGCATGCGGTGCGTGCTGAAATCACTCGTCGTAAACACAAGGTGACGGAGGCGCTAACAGATTCAAATGAACTCCACGTGGACGATGCACTTCTTTGCCACATTGCCACAACAATAGAGCTGTAAATCGGACTCCACGGCGTGTCACCGAGACCTCCGAGGCGGGATTCATTCGGTTTTGGCGGGAGCCATTCGGTTTCGGCGGGAGCCATTCGGTTTTGGCGGGAGCCATTCGGTTTTGGCGCGACCCGTTCGGTTTTGGCGCGACCCGTTCGGCTAATCTCGCCGACGGGTCTTATCGTCGCGCCGGCCACTGGCGCCAGCGCCGCTCGTTTGAGCGAATGGAACACTCACCACCATCGTTGCCCTCATCATCCTCAGCACGCCAATGTGTCTGGCGCGGCGTCGTCGGACTGGACCGCTTCGGACCCAGTGACCGGATGCACCGTCGTCCCGTATGTATCGGCGTTCGGCCCTTATCGGACGCCCGCGATGTGCTGGGCGTGAGCTGGGCGGCGGAATGCGCCGGAAACGCGCGCCGGTTCATCGCCGCTGAGCGCGAGGTGCTGCTGCCGGCCGGGCTTGTGCCGTCGTCCAGGAGATCGCCGATCACACCGAATCGGCTGCATTCCGTGTGGGTAACGGCCACGTGTGTTGTTGAAACTCGCGCAATAAAATAGGGTTCACTGCCGTTGATCCCATCGACCGATAAATTACAAGGTTTATAATGTTGTTAGTACGAGCTTTGGAAGCGGGGGATAAGTTTCCTTGCTATATAGCCTACTTCTTTTGGCAGCTGGCTGCTTCAGCCATATTCTTGTGGTTACATTATCTATCCTTCCGTGTCATTAAATATTCCATGCTGCGTATTTGCTTCCATGCTATTTAACCTGCTCTGTTCTGTCTCGGTATGCGTGCGTCCGCCAGCGACCATTCGTGCTTGGCTCGTTCTCGTCACCGTTCTCGTCACCGCTCTCGTAACCGTTGTCGTCACTATGCAGTGCACGGATGCTTGAGCGGAAATGAAATGCCGCTCACTGACGCATGAACCTGGCTCTCCCTACGCCCACAAAGCTCGCACAATTGAGAAAGGAGTATGATTGTCAAATGCATAAATCGAGTAAACAGATTTAGATAAGGAACGTAGATGATTACTTAGGGTATGCGAAGTTTTGTTCAGATCATCCAAGCTCACACCATGCAAGTATTTCCACTGAGAACGGTTTTCATCTATTTGATATTGGCTTCACTTTGAAATTAGAATAGAGATAAGACAAGTAGCACCCCTTAATACGACGACAAAATTGCGTACGATGGTACACTTCGGTGACGATTTCCTTGACCTCGTTTGTCCAGTGGCCTTTGGCTGCGCCACAATGCCACCTGCACCATTTGAGACATAACACATTTGTGACGAAATAAGATACTGACGCGGGGATTTTTACTCATGTCAGGAAGTTGAACAATAACGGCGGTAGCATTTGTCCAATTATATAGTGCAATTGTGGGCTGGGTTCTGCATAGGCAAATAATGTAACATGTATATCGATCTATAACCGGGCATTTGTTTGCGGTATTCCTGAGCACCGCTTATCATTTTGCCGAGCAATTCCTCTCATCAGCTAGAACATCAACTAGCTACGTTCGTTTCCTTCAAAAGCTGGTGCTTGATAAAAGCACGCTTCCACCGGAACCCAATATGCACCACATCTTTGTGACGGGCGAAAGAAGTCGACGCACGCCTACCATTCCTGACGGAGTTCTGTGCCGATCACGCTCAGCGGAGTCCGCTCACGCGGGTAAGACGCACACTCCTCCATCCTGCGGTACATTTGACGGTACATTTAGCGACGCATTTGGCGTGCCTCGCCGGGTGGCGGCCGTCCAAGTCGGCGCCGTCGGCGGCCGCCTGTCCGCGCCGCGAGGTCCGGCGGCTCGTCGCTGTCGACGGGAAGTGGCCAACTTCCGGTCGGCCGTGGCCGTGGCCGTGGCCGTGGCCGTGGCCGTGGCCGTGGCCGTCCTCACAGCAGCGGCCTCCGTGAGCCGCCGCCGCCCAGCTGGTGCGTCAAGACCGACCCGAAGGGGAAGTGTGTGCGTGTGTGTGTGGGATGGGGGGGGGGAAGTTCGTCGATGCTGCTGAGTGGATCGGCACCATCTGTCGCCGGCTTTTCGATGCTCTTAGTAGGGGGGGGGCGGAGGAATCGGCCGCCTGTGGTCATCGATGGCTTGGCGTGGGTGCGGCGGCATCGATATAAGTTCATAAGGTCGTAACGGGCACTTGTATGTAGGGACGCAATTTCTTCGAATTTGTATGTAGGGACGCCTTTCCCTGTCAAGGTGCGACTCTGGCTACGCAATTCGAGGAGGATGCACTCTAGTTTTCCTGGAAGGGCTCCTCTGGCTGAAAACAAATTGAGGGGATGCACTCGAGCCTTTTCAAAGGGACGCCAACTTCAATCGGGGAGGGGTACATGCTCCCCTGGATCAGTCACTGTACACTGCTTATCTGTGTGTATATACCGCATTGTAGATACGAACAGTACATTAACACGCCGTCTTTCGCCGTCTTTCCGGTCAAATCCTCACACCCCGTCACGGGGGGGTTGAAGACCTCCATCTAAAATCCAAACTAAGCATCGCACGAAAACGAAAGAGGTGTCATCAGAAAGCGCTCGACGAGTAGGGTCTGGATCCACACCCCAAGCAAATTTCCCCCCAAAAGTGACGCCACCAGGGGGCTAGGTTTTCACGACTTTTCACGACTTGCATTATGTTTTTGACTCTGGGGAGTTCATTTTGGGAATATATGAAAAAAACAAAATTTATTTGGAATGAGAAAAGGACAGCGAAATCGACCAGGGCCCTAATTTTTTTTGGGCCCCCCAAAATAAAATTTTCAAGTTTCATTTAATTTTCCTTTGCCAATGGGTAGAGCAGACTGAGAAACGTTGTTGGAAGTCAACTTGCCCTAACAAAAAATGCTTATTTTAGCCAGAATCCTCTATTTGAACTGCAATTTGGCAAATACGCAAAATTTATATGTAGTCAAAAACGAAAACAAAATGAAAAATTGAACTCGTACGTTTTGTTGCATCCGAAAAGATAAGCAAACACTGAAAGTTTCATTGAAATATTTGCATCCGTTAAAGCGTGACGACTGGTTGAACTCTTTTGGAGGTGACCTCACTTGACCTTGACTAACTCGTTGACCCTCCCTAGACCCTAGATGGCCTGACCTAAAATGTTTGAATCAGCATGTCAAACTGATGTGCGAGGAGGTATGCCAAATTTGGGCGCGCTGCCGCGCGCCGTTCGTCCCCTATCCGCAAAAAACCTGAGGGGGGGGGGGAATCCCGAAGACGGGACTGGTTAAGCTAACGACAAGAAGCACACTAGCATGTTGTGGGAACATATTTATCCATATTCGATCCATATAGAGGTAGATCCATAGAGAGGGAGAGGGAGAGGGAGAGAGAGTGGGAGAGAGGGAGAGAGAGAGGGAGAGAGGGAGTGAGAGACAAGCATCCGGACTCGGGCCCCTTTTGTGCGATGAAAAGTGCCTCAGGGAGGAGGCGGCCGGGGCCGGTTTTATGTGACAGCCCGGCAACCGGTGAAGTACCCAGAATGCCCTATTTTGAAGACGCTCGCGAGTGCTCTCCGCCGAAGCGCCGTCGGACGTGAACGCCAACAGCCCGAGAAGTTGGAGTGGGATCGGGACAACTTATCCCGGGCTGACGAGCCGCCGGAAGCCGGGCCGGCGGCTGCCCTCCGGCGGCACCGCAACAACCGACGACGCTGTGTCGTCGGCGCCGACTTTGCTTTGCATCGGGGGCCAGCATCAGGCGCGCGGTCCGCGCTGACGGTGGCGCGTTGGCGCGGCCCGTCGGCGCGGTAGCAAAAAGTTCCTAATGACCGGCGAAGATCCAATAAAACCGGCCCGGCCGGTGTAAACTCCGCGGGAAATTGGCCAACGTTCTGCCGCCTGGCAAATGCGATCGAATTAAGCCATCAACTCACAAACTGCCTGGCAGCCACGACCCTTCGGCATGCTACTGCGAGCGATATCACCCTCTGCGATGTCATTTTGACGGACATAAAACAGCTATCTGCCGCGCTGAGGAGCTGCTGAACATCCGACCTTCGGCCCGGTCGGGCGCACGAGGCTGTTTCGCCAACTTTCGCGTGAAAGACGCTCCGTGGGCTCGGCGGGCTACGCGCCACTTTGGAGAGCCAATTCGACGGCGTTGAGGTGCGAGGCGGGCCGGCGGAAAACCGGATCGGGCCGCGTCGTCTCTCGCATTCAGCGTGCGTTCGTGACCGGCGTGGCCGGCCCATCGCTAGTCGGCCGCCGCCAGCCTGGGCGGTAATAGCTGTTGCCGTCGCGCCTCGTGTGGTAATAGCTGTTGTCGTCGCGCCCCGTGTGGTGACGTATGTCGCCGTGGCGCCCGCTGTAGCGACGTCTGGTGGTATGGCGTCGGCTGGACTGGCGTCTGGTGTTGTGGTTCTCGCTGTAGCTGCGACTCGTGTTGTTGTTCCCGCTGTAGCGGCGACTGGTGTTGTGGTTCCCGCGCTGTAGAGGCGACTGGTGTTGTGGTTCCTGCTGTAGCGGCGTCTGGTGTTGTGGTTCCCGCTGTAGCGGCGTCTAGTGTAACGGCACCCATTATGGCAACGTCTGGTGCTGTGGTTCCCGTTGTGGTGATGCCTGGGGCAGTGGTGCCAGCTGTAGTGATTAATTGTGCTGTAGTGCCCGCTGTGGTGACATCCGTTGCTGTGACGCCCGCTGTTGTGAAGGTCCGTTGCTGTGGTGCCATCTGCGTTGTGACGCCTGCTGTGGTGAAGGTCGTTGCTGTGGTGCCAGCTGCGGTGACGTCCGCTGCTGTGGTGCCCGCTGTGGTGAAGGTCCGTTGCTGTGGTGCCCGCTGTGGTGAAGGTCCGTTGCTGTGGTGCCCGCTGTGGTGAAGGTCCGTTGCTGTGACGCCCGCTGTGGTGGCGTCCGTTGCTGTGGCGCCCGCTGTGGTGAAGGTCCGTTGCTGTGGTGCCCGCTGTGGTGAAGGTCCGTTGCTGTGACGCAGTACGACGTGTGGAGGCTGGCTTGGGAGCCCTGCCACTCCATGATGCTAAATTGGAGTCACCTCTCTAGGGAGCTCCAACCAACCTGAAATTGTGTGCCGACCTATATCACGGCCGGCCTCCTGTACGGAGAGGCCGTAGGCATGCATAGAGCGCGGCAGCAAAGCAGAGCGAGTCGACGACACGCAGCGGGGCAATAACGCACAGTGAGCAGCGATACAGTGGACAGCGACACAATGGCCAGTGACACAATGGGCAGCGACACAGAGCGGGCAGCGACACAGAGCGGACAGCGACACAGTGGGCAGCGACACAGTGGGCAGCGACACAGTGGGCAGCGACACAGTGGGCAGCGACACAGTGGGCAGCGACACGGTGGGCAGCGACACGGTGGGCAGCGACACAACTGGCAGCGACACAGAGCGGCAACAACAATAAGCGGATGAGGGACACAGAGCGGGCTACGGCACACTGAGCAGCGACGCAGAGTGGGCGATGTCGCCGGCAGTGTCAATGTCAGCTGCTGCTCGGGCTGTGGTCCGGGACTGGTGTCAGTAGCATGCCAGCGGCCCTATCGGCGACATCGGCCGGCAGTGTCGATGTCAGCTGATGGGGCCGTGTTCCGGGACTGGTGTCAGTAGCACGTGAGCGGCCCTATCGGCGACATCGGCCGGCAGTGTCGATGTCAGCTGATGAAGCCGTGTTCCGGGACTGGTGTCAGTAGCATGCGAGCGGCCCTATCGGCGACATCGGCCGACAGCGCAGTCGTGCGAAGCTCTCTCCGTGACGTCTGACACGCGTGCAGTTATCATTGCAGCAAGCGTGATGCATGATAAGCGCTACTGGCACGTCAGGAAATCCAGACTCGGCTCTTGCTCACGTTCAAAAGGCAAGAGTTTCCAGGTGACTTTATCAGCTTCACGGCGGTCGTGCTCTGGTTAAGCTTTCGCGGTGCTCGTGACTATCTATATGTCTTCGTGCTGCCAACGAGGTTGCTGGCAGTAGCTTTCTACACGCGTGGAGACAGCGATCAAATATCCGAGGGATTACTTTATCCTAGGGATTACTTTCTCCCCGGCAAGTGGTACAGACTGATCGATGCCACTGCTGCGTTGGGGTATCGAATATGAATGTAGCGAGGAAGAAAACTAAGGAGACAATGTTTGCTGATGATGAATGAAACATACATAAGGCAAGTAGGCCGCCATTGTGCATCAGCGATGCATGAATGCGCGGCGAACAATCTGTCAGTGTAGTCAGCCTATGATGCATTCAACTGCTCAGATTACTTAGCATTGATGATCTTTGATTGGGTACAGGTGTTGCAGATTTATCAGCGGAAGCCGGGTCTGAAATGAGGACCTTGAGGCCAAACAACTGTGCCACCAGTCACTAGTACTTGACCAGCATACCAAACTCCCGGTCGCACATTTTGTCGACCAGCAGCAAATTACGGTTGCATGGAGTGGGTCGGCGAACCGAAACGTCACCGAGAATGACTGCATTTGCCGTCGTGGCGTTAATTAAGGCAAGAGCGCACTTGTCCAGTAAATGCTCCACATGTTGTGTTCAACCGGAATGCGAAATCTGTACGGCGATACAAGCTACATAGTTCTACCACAACTGCCACGCATCCGACATCCAAAGTAATCTACTGAGGCAGCTTAACTAACCAAGGAACATGGCGTGTGTCTATCGAGACCGACAGACATACATCAGCAGGCACCACCGTTGCTATCGCCCGCAGCTGGCTGGAGAAGCCAAGCCATGAACAACGCTTAGCAACAATAAGGTACCAGCGGCGATCACCACATCATCTGGCCGGATCTAAATCATCTCGAGCCGAGCGGCCTCGCCGTCCCGCCACCCGGAGTGGAATAATTCAACGGCCATACATTCAATGATTCAAGTGGAATGGATCCGCGTCCGGACGTTGAAGCCGTTTGGCTCGCCGACACGGCCCACTTGGCCATGTCGGCTCCCGGGCGGCCCCAGTCCCGCCAAACCACCACATGGGCGGCGAGTTCTCCAAACGGCGCGCCGAACGTCGAGTGCGACAGCGTCGTCGTGGCGGCGAGTTTAATCGCCGCCAGCTGGCAAATCCGAGCGCAATTTTGTGAGCTGTGCCAGTTCATTAGGGCCAGCGTCGCCACGGCGGGTCGGAGTGACAACAGTGCTCTGTCGCTCTGCCTCTGTGTGCCCAGTCGGCGCGTCGACGGTGCTCCGTCGCTCTACTTCCGCGTGCTCAGTCGACGTATCAACGGTGCTCCGTCGTCCTGCGTGCTCAGTCGGTTCCTCAACCGGTGCTCCGGCGCTCTGCCTCTGCATGTTCAGCCGGCGCCTCAACCGGTGCTCCGTCGCTCTGCGTACTCAGCCGGTGCCTCAGCCGGTGCTCCGTCGCTTTGTGTGTTCAGCCGGTGCCTCAACTGGTGCTCCGTCGCTCCACCTCCGCGTGCTCAGTCGACGTATCAACGGTGCTCCGTCGTTCTGCGTACTCGGCCGGTTCCTCAGCCGGTGCTCCGTCGCTCTGCGTGCTCAGCCGGTGCCGAATCACCCCCCCCCCCCCCCCCCGCGCTGGCGACGTCCATTATCTTCGCGACGCGCTGCCTACGCTCGGCCGGGTCGGCGGACGGCGCCGACGGGTGCATTAGGCGACGTGAGACGGTGTCGATGCGCGGAGACCTTCTGCTGTCGTCCCACGAGACGCGGACGGTGGGCCCGAGGGTGGTGGGTGGGCGGGGCGACCGCACTTCCGGCCGGCCTCCGGCCAACTTCTCGAGAACAGCCTGCCGCGCAATGTCACAGTTGGGGTCAGAGGGCGGATAGGTCAGCCGTGCGGTCCGCTGCAAACGTGTTGCGTGTCAGATCGCCGTTGAGATAGCATGTCACAATGGAATTCCATTTAGTAACGTATTGCAATGAGTGGCGGATTCAGCAGGCGATTCGTTGGACCATGGAGATATTGCAGCCCATGAAGCCCAAGGTGGTTCAATTTGGAGCGGTGTTTATTGATGATTTGCGGAAATACCAGAAGCACTTTAAGCGTAATATCTGGTTTTAAACTCCGGCTCACTTTTAAAACTATTCAAATACAATGAGTGTTTGAAACTTAGTGGTATCTTTTTCTTATTTTGTCTCCCTCCCCAAGTCGACTCAAAACCTGATGACTGGATTCCGCAAATGACTGGCACGTCAGCATTCAATGCTCCTCAGAGGAAGTGCCTCTCGTCCACCACCAAAACATGGCTGATGTCTGATGATAGTTATGTCTCTATTAGACCATCGGAGAGGTGACGACATCGTGATGTAGTGACGTCGGTGTGGCTGCTTGATGATGACGTAGTGATGTCTGTGTGGCTGCCTGGTGATGACGTGGTGATGTCTGTGTGTCTGCCTGGTGATGACATGGTGATGTCTGTGTGGCTGTCTGGTGATGACGTGGTGATGTCTGTGTGGCTGTCTGATGATGACGTGACGACATCGGTGTGGCTGCTTGATGATGACGTGACGATGTCTGCGTGGCTGCCTGATGATGACGTGACGATGTCTGCGTGGCCCTCTCGCCTGTCGTGTCATGACGATGTCTGTGTGGCCGTTTCGCCGGTCGCGTCGTAACGACCGTCCGACCGTTACAGTGGACCAGGGCCCGGCCATGAGTCGTCTGCGCTCCGCCGGTCTGCTGCCGATGCCCAACCCGCAGCAGGCCGACCTCAACAAACAGCTGACAGCGCTGGGAGCCGGCGGCGGCGACGTCACAGAAGAGGCGGCGCAGGCGCAGCAGCAGTTCATCGAGCTCTGCAACAACATGAACGGCATCAACAGCATGCACGGCTACGACCTGCCCGGGTGAGTGCCGGCATTAGACCCAAGGAAGGATCACGGGACCAGGACCAGGACCAGGTAGGTGCATCCGGATCACGACCTCTCTCTCTATCTTTTTCTCTCTCTATTTCTCGCTCTCTATCTCTCCCTCTCTCGCTCGCTATCTCTCGATCTCTATCTCTCTATCTTTCTCACTTTTTCACTCTCTCCCTCGGTCTCTATCTCTCGATCTTATCTCCCCCCCCTCTCTCTCTCTCTCTCTCTCTCTCTCTCTCTCTCTCTATTTCTCTCTCTCTCCCTCTCCCTCTCTGCGGCAGCCTGTGTCCCGCTAAGAGTCCAGTGTCGCTGCTGTGACTCAGAGCGTCCATTCTCCCAAATTCCCAGAGTGCGTGGAAATTCTGGAGACTCTTTGAGCAAGTGGGCCGGGCGAAAATTTCGGATAGCCTAGACCTGTGATAGGAAGATGAGTCTCACTTGCTCAGAGGCGTCACTGGATGGAAGAGATCGATGGATATCCATGCAAGCTCTTGCTTCTCCGTTTTCCACGTCCCGGATCCGGTGGCAAATAGCCATTAAGTTGTTCGATTTTATTCAGAAGTTGACGACCACGCAGGGGTGTTGTTTGAAACACCTTTGAGGGGGAAATACCCCCTCAATATTGGCTCTGCCCCCAATAATTTCAACTTTTAACATGGGATCCTATTGAGTGCGCCCCAAGTCCATTTAGGCCTGCCCATTACCTTCATACATATTCCCCCTCTCCTCGATAATTTTGAGAAACCAACACTTGTGCGACCACGCATAGCTAGTCGGAGCTGTCTCATCTGCCCAGGCCTACCTGTCTGTCGGAGATGAGGTGGTGGTGGTGGCGGGGGCGGGGGAAAGGTCACACGGCACATCTCCTCCCAGAACGGCAACGGCCGCGCTGATGGCCCGATAAACGCATTACGGAATCCATTCCTCCGCCGACCTGTGTCGGCACTCAGCCCTGCTGGCGGCCGCGCCGGTGCCGCTGGGAACGGTCACCCGCCGCTGGGAACGGTCACCTGCCGCTGGGAACGGTCACCTGCCGCTGGGAACGGTCACCTGCCGCTGGGAACGGTCACCTGCCGCTGGGAACGGTCACCTGCCGCTGGGAACGGCCACCTGCCGCTGGGAACGGTCACCTGCCGCTGGGAACGGTCACCTGCCGCTGGGAACGGCCACCTGCCGCTGGGAACGGTCACTTCCCCCTGGGAACGGTCGGTTCCGGTGCGCCACTGATGCGGAACAGGAAGGCAATGCAAGAATGGAATTTAGAATGCACAATTCAGAATTCGCTTCAAAAGAGGAAAACAGTTCGATATCAGTGAGGCGGTGTTTATGAAGCCTAATGCTTCAGGCAAGAGCCTTCAGAACCACTTGCTCAATGCATTTTGCAAGTTATAAAATGCCATCGAATGTAATGTGATTCTAGGGATATAATTGCAAGCCACATTGTTGGCCCAAAATGTACAAAAACTGGCAAGTATTCAGTATTTTCTACGGCCACAAGTATGGATCTCCACACAGCATTGGCCGGCGCATATGTTCGAGCACCGCCAAAGCCTAATTAAGTAGCTCCTAGATGTGCTAAATGCTGGCATTAACAAAGATAATTGAAGAGGCGGCAAACAGCAAACTTTCAGAGCCCAACTCGTGCAAGAATACCACGTTAAATATTCGAATGGCTTCAGACCGTCTCACCAGCTGTCTGCAGATTTTGCACCCCAACAGCTCAGGCAAATACCGTATGGGTCCTGAGTTAATGCTGAATCTTGGTAATCGTTCAGAGCGCCGAAGTAAACAATCGACTACCGGCGCACACGACAATCAATAATACCGGTGCTGTATTCAACCATACTGAAGGCTCCGCATGCACCACGGACGCTTCGGCTACTGCAGTTATCCGAGGTGCGTCTCGGCAGCAGCATCACACACAACGAGCGGGGTGCCAAAGCACCATGCGACGCTATGACCCGGCGGCCTACCGAGTCAGTCTTCTGATACACTACGGCTGCCCAGGCAGCGGCGT
Source organism: Imbricaverruca yamaguchii (assembly GCA_034440575.1). Taxonomy (NCBI): domain Eukaryota; kingdom Metazoa; phylum Arthropoda; class Thecostraca; family Neoverrucidae; genus Imbricaverruca; species Imbricaverruca yamaguchii. The sequence continues at coordinate 170,095 of JAOTOL010001593.1, forward strand.
CGCGTCCGACGGTCCAGTGGGTCATCGGGCATGGAGAACGGGGTCACGGTGCACTTGCGTCGAATTACACGCCAGTTCCGGAAGGCACGTGAGGAAACTACGAGGCACCAACTTCAGCACTCGGCCGTGGTCCCTGATGAGCGAGACAGGTGGCAGCTGAAAAGCTAGTACACGAACTTCTTCTTTTCGGGAAATGACACCAATCACGTTATTCTCAGCCGAGCTGGTTGTGAAAAGACCGTTGCGCTTGTTTATCACCCCTGTTGTAGCCACGCATATGTGATGTAGCGAGGGAAATGGTGGCTTGACATGCGCCATTCGCATGTCAAGCTAGCATTAAGCCCGGACATCGTGGGAGGTTTCAGGTGCTTTCTTAGCCTGTTTTGGAGCTTCAAGTTTTTTCTCTTCCGTCACGTCTTCATGCCATATGGATACCCAAGAGGACACAGGACAGCACAAGATCATAGCACCTACACGTCGTAGGACACAACATTTGTGAAATTTAATTCCTTCGGCCTGGGCACAGGCTTCGTGTGCCGTGTTTTAGCGCTCAGGAGAGTACCTGTTATCACGCAAACCTCCATGCGCTATGTTTCGCGATGTGCCCAGTTTCGTGCAATCATACACATGGACACCTGTTCATGTGCTCACGTACACCTGTACAAGTACGACGTCTGTGCACGTCTGCGTAAATACAAATACAAGCCAGGACGAAAGCCAAGCGAATTGCTTTCGCTCGACCCAACTCCCGCGCAGTTGCGAAGCAGTACACATAAGTGGCTACACCGGGCTGCATCCGCCGCGATCGTCACGCTTTTGAAGCTTAAATTACATTTCTCGGATTGTCGCAGCACTACGTTCCTATCTTATTGCTCCGAACCAGCTCTGAACTTCTTTTATTTTGCCAACTTTGATGCAATCTTCCCTGTAAAGTGCTGTATTATTTGTTAGAAGTGTTTTGTGACACCTCCCGCATCTGATCACACGGTGGTGACATGGATGACGATGTTCGCTACCCCGGGTCACTCGGTAGCGGTATAGGTGGCGCTGCGTGCGGCACCGGGTCAGTCGGTAGCGGTATAGGTGGCACTGTTCGCTACTACAGGTCACTCGGTAGCGGTATAGGTGGCGTTGCACGCCGCGCCGTGTCACTCGGTAACAGGATAGGTGGCGTTGTGTGCAGCGCCGTGTCACTCGGTAGCAGGATAGGTGGCGCTACGCGCCGCTCCGCACAGCACCACATACAGTAGCCGCTGCTACGCCGCAACCACTCTCTGCCTACAACTGTCCCATGTCGGATCGTGTGCCTGCAGCACGGAAGTCCTCTAGCCCGCCTCTTACTCTGACCAGTCCAGCGCCTGTAAAGCGCCTTGTACCGGGGTTTATACAAGCAACATCAGCAGGGCGATCTAAATGAGTAGGCCATATTTAAGGCTCTTTGCATGCGGTATTTGTCGTCGATTAAATTATAAATGCTGTCTTTGGACAGGGGAGTAGAGTAACGCACCAGCGGTTCCGCCCGTCATACACAGATGCATGAACTGCAATCCACTGAGCTACTCTCACGCGATAAGTTTAGGTACAAAATGACCGCGAAATTACCTTGTGGAGGCCATCTAAAACAATAGGGTTGCCACCAGACAGAAATGAACAGTGGCTTGCAATTTGAATGACATGCACAGCCGCCACCATTCCCGCGGTCGCTCCCGAGGTCAGAGGCAACGCTCTTCTGATGGGTGACCTGCAGTGACCTTGACCAGAGTGTGTCCCGGTTTCAGCCTGGGCCTGGTGGACATCACCCGCATCACTACGGTGCCGGTCGGCCAGTTCGCCGACTTCTACACTGCCGCCCAGCACGCTGCCGATCCAGGTAACTGTGGTGGACAGCCGCTGAAGCGGCGTGGCACGGGACTACGCGGCGGCGACGTCCAGGCCCGATAACCGACAGGTGGCGGGTTCGAGACCAGTTCGTGGAAGTGGTTGCGGTCTGTTTGTTTGTTTGTTGGGTGATTCACGACGCACTTTATGCACATTCACGGCTAATGCCGCCACCCACACTGTGCCGCCGGTGGGCCGCGGGATTTGGAAATGTCCGGGGCGGTGCGAGTGTCGAACCCGGGAATATTGATACCCAGTGCCCAACACCTTAACCACTCGGCCACCTCCGCCTGAAGTGTTTGCGGTTCTTGGCTTTCCGACGCATGGACTGTTTTGGTTCGATCTCCCGCACCAAGCTTTCACCGACTGGCCGCGGGTGAAGAGTAGTCATCGGCGGGACTCGAACCGATCGTTCCGGAGACGGGAGGCTTGCACCTAGATTACTCTCCCCCCAGGTTGTGGACATGTGACGTCCGGGCTCGATAAGTAGATAGCAGGCTGAAGGGATGGGCTGCTGGTTCCAGGCGCGGGTTTGTGGGTTCGGAATGTGGGTTGCGTGCTGAGGATGTGAGTTGCATGCTCTGTATGTGGGTTGCATGCTCGGGATGTGGGCTGCGTGCTAGAGACGTGCTGCGTGATCGATTCATGGGCTAGATGCGTGTGTTGTCTACTCAAGATATGCGATGGGTGGGAAGTCCTATACATAATTGGTGATCCATCGGACCGGGGTTAGGGAGTGGCGACGTCGCCTCGCCTCGGCAGTTGCAAGCATCGCACAGTAAGTCAGCATTACCTCTTTTGCGGCTCTGCATTAGCAAATGTTCAGTATTGTTCACTTCGGATATGGGCGTGGTTCACATTGGAAGGGAGCAGAAATTTCCACACCTCCCTTTGTTCTTCAGTATCTGTTAACGGAAACGTGACACCAGCGTGCTGGCCACGGCTGGAGATCCTGGGTGGACCGGATGGGGAGTGGAAAGGGTTTGCACACCTGGTTTGGTATCGTGCAAATGCTGTGCTGTCATTTGCCCAATACAATCTGAATCAATGTCTTGAAAATGAGGTCTCAACAATGACATAGTGTGACATATGTAGAGACCATGGCATGGCGTGCCATACGCCTCAACAATGGCGTGACATCTATCTCAACAATATGGTGTTACGTCTATCTTAACAATAACATGGCGTGACATCTATCTCAACAATGACATGGTGTGACATCTGGCTCAACAATGACATGATGTAACATCTGTCTCAACCATGACGGGACGTGGCATGTCTCAGCAATTGCATGGCGTAACATCTGTCTCAACATTGATGTGGTGTGACATCTATGCAAACAATGACACGGCTGACATCTGTCCCAACAATGGCACGGAGCGACATTTGGCTCAACAATGGCATGACGTGACATCTGTCTCAACAATGGCATGGCGTGATATCTGGCTCAACAATGGCATAGCGTAGCTGTCTCAATAATGGCATAATGTGACATAAATTGGCCTGCTCTGAATTATTTCTTCCCTGAAATCACAGGTAGTACACGGTACAATATAACCTGAGTCTCTTTTGCTGTCACCCATGCAAATACAAAGTAACACGATGCATCCCCATAGTTACTTATGCTAGCGCAAACTATTTGAATATACGAGATGCCTTACAATATTATGCAAATCTTGGGGTTCCTACGATTGCTCAGTCCTATCAGTTCATGAAAAAAGGACGACTAACCTCGAAGAGGTAGAGGTATATTATGCCGGACCTCCAAATACAAACGGAGACGTAGATATAAAAGGTGATGAAGAAGTAATTAAAAACAATTGTCGGGATTCACCATCTTCATGTCAGGTCGGGGTAAGAAGGGGTAATAGGATTAGGAAGAGGATAGTGGACAATTAACTGGATCTCTCCAGACTGGTCACTGATGAACGATGGCTGAAAATTTGCCAAGTACTCTTCATCATATTCTACCTATATATCTACGTCTGAATATGGTAGCTGTGCATAGTCTACTTCTACCTCATCACGGTTGGCTGTCGTTTTCTTTACCTGTGACGGCTTTGCAGGAAGTTGCATTAATTACAGAGTCATCTGAACCAGCATCGGTGGGAGGATTCACCAGCATATTTAGCTTGGTCTATATTACTTAGTTGACTAGACTTAGCCTTGGCTAGTTTGGCCTATATTACTAGAACTTGTAATGTTATTAATACCACATAACTCCATTAAAATTTGTTTTGGCTCGGTCTAAATTATTTCCGGAAAAAATACAAGCAAGCGGCTCCCCTCTCCAAATGGGACGCCTGGTTCTCAGAGGCCGCTAACCAGTGCCAATGCTGAAGGACTGCGTAGGTAGTTCGTGACCTTCGTGGACAAGTGTATGCAAACGCATGCACGCTTGAGCAATCCACACCTGGTGCCGGTCCGGCATGCAAAGCAGGTGACCGAGAGCTGTGTCACGAGGCGCACGCTTCCACCTCCTCCAGACATTGCGAAGTCGAACCGGCAGTGTTAGCCTGCCACCGGCAGTGTTAGCCGAACCGGCAGTGTTAGCCTGCCACCGGCAGTGTTAGTCTGCCACCGGCAATGTTAGCCTGTTACCGGCAGTGTTAGCCTGCCACCGGCGGTGTACGCCGAACCGGCAGTGTTAGCCTGCCACCGGCAGTGTTAGTCTGCCACCGGCAATGTTAGCCTGTTACCGGCAGTGTTAGCCTGCCACCGGCAGTGTACGCCGAACCGGCAGTGTTAGCCTGCCACCGGCAGTGTTAGGCGAACCGGCAGCAGCGTCCGCGCTGAGCTCGGGTCTCGCGCGTCGGCCGAGAAGCCGCGCGGCGCCGCTACCCCCGGGTGTGTGTGTGTGTGTGGAGGGGGGGGTTGCCGCTACGGCGCGCGCTCGTCAATCTCCGATCCCGGTCAAGCGCCACCTCCCTCGCCGGCAGCAAGATTTACATTGTCGGCTGGATGAATCGCCGGTCAGCTTTACTGCCGGACCTAGATGGACGGCAGCGGGGCGGGGGTGTCGCCGCGGCGGATACTGTTCGCGCTGAGGTCGCTCTGCCTGCGCTGCTGACTGGTCAACTCCGTCGACCACTGACACAGAGAGACGGCTAGCAAATCGCGAGGCGGGCGCAGGGAAGGGGGTTCAGCCGACGGCGTGTATTGATGGTGGCGGCGACGGCATTACGTCGCCGACACCGGGCGGCCGGCGACTGTCGGCCCGCAGTCGGCACGAGCCACTCCGACCCAGGAGTGGTCGGGAGTGGTGCCACCAGCACCGGCAGCCGGCGACCGTCGGCCCGCAGTCGGCACGAGCCACTCCGACCCAGGAGTGGTCGGGAGTGGTGCCACCAGCACCGGCAGCCGGCGACCGTCGGCCCGCCGTCGGCACGAGCCACTCCGACCCCCGAGTGGACGGGAGTGGCGCCCCCGACGGCCGGACATTGAACACGCTCCGAGCGGTCAGGCGGGGGCGGTGGGGGGTGGGGTGGGGGGGGGGGAGACGTGGACGAATGCGTTGTGTCGCGGAGGAAGCAGGCGATGGGGCATCTGGAGAGTGGGGGAGCATGGGTGAAGACAAACAGAAGGAGAAAGAAGACATAATAGGATTGAGACAAAACAGACGGCCGGAAGCACTCGCTTTTTCGAAAGTTAATGCCCATGGTGAATTTTATTTTATTTTTGGACCCTGACAAATGTTAATCACTCTAACGGACTTAATTTACGATGCGGTCCGTCGCCATAAATGTCACGTGATCCACCATCTCGTGTTGTCATCCTTCCCGCTGTTAATGGGCTTCCGGCTAGATTATCACGTGCGGCGGGGCCTGCAGCATTCACAATGTCTAAAAGAAGAAAACTCACGGTGGTTTAGTAGCCACACATATCAATGTCACCGAGCTTGACTCCGAGGATGGAAAAGGTATAGGAGTTTGAACTATACAAAAATACAGCATCGTCCTCTCTTAAAACTGAACCTCATAAGGTCAATGACAAAACTATCCAAAGTGTTCTTCCTGGAATAGGGGGGGGGGGGCTTTCCCTCTTCCCATACTCCCACGCTTCTTACCATGATCTTACCCAGCCTATAAACACAGTGATCGAAAAATGCATGACGCTTTGCAGTTTTCGCGGTGGTCGAGTTCTTGGGCATTGTTCAGTTCCTGCTCACAGGATGCATTCGAAGCTTTTGTCAGCCGGTACAAGAAGTGTCTACGCATGCAGCTTTCACAAAAAAGAAACAACAACACTTGTTTCGATACGGCGATATGGGGCCGGCAAAATGTCAGTACATCAACAGATTTAGGTGTTGAAACTCTGAAAAGATTGTTTGGCAAATAGTGAATGCAATCGCAGTCACTGCTGAGTCCCTGCCCTTGGTGCTGCAGCTACATATACAAAAGACATGCGTCACAATACTGTCTGCATATTGACACATACTGCTGGCATAACGTGTGACCTGACGCTTGACCTGTCGATGTGAGGTGCTGACCTTGACCTCCTGTCGACAGAAGCGGCCCTCTGCCGTCCTGGCGAGCTGTCCCTCAAGATGGCCGCCCACCACGCCAAACTGCACGTCAGACATGACCCGTACGGCCGCGTCCTCATGAAAACGTCCTAAGTGTGACGTCATTTTGACGTCACAAAATCAGCATTGTCCGTCTGCGAGCCGGCCGCGGCGCCGGCGCCGCGTCAGTGAGCTGGGGAACCTGCTCGCGATGCGCCCCGAGCGGCGCAACACCAACATTGATTGACGTACGACACGTAGAGTGAGTTTGAGCCGGCAGTGAGGTTGAGCCGGCAGTGAGGTTGAGCCGGCAGCGGGTGCGAGCCGAGCGCGTGAGTTTGAGCCGGCGGTGAGTTTGAGCCGAGCGCGTGAGTTTGAGCCGGCAGTGAGGTTGAGCCGGCAGCGGGTGCGAGCCGAGCGCGTGAGTTTGAGCCGGCGGTGTGTTTGAGCCGAGCGCGTGAGCTTGAGTCAGCAGCGAGTGCGAGTTAAGCGCGTGAGTTTGAGTCAGCAGCGAGTGCGAGCCGAGCGCGTGAGTTTGAGCCGGCGGTGAGTTTGAGCCGAGCGCGTGAGTTTGAGCCGGCGGTAAGTTTGAGCCGAGCGCGTGAGTTTGAGCCGGTGGTGAGTTCGAGCCGAGCGCGTGAGTTTCGTGAGTTTGAGCCGGCGGTGAGTTTGAGCCGAGCGCGTGAGCGAGTGAGCCGGACTGTCGTACGGCGGCGCGGGTGGTACACGGTGTAGTCGTTGTTTTGTACCTGTGATATACAGCGTAGCAAACGTTCGATGACAAAATAAATCAGCACATAGTGGTAGTCTCACCATCGGTGTGTTCGACGGCGTTCGCGCCTTCTGCTCTGCTGTTCTGCGTCTGAGACGACATGGACGACATGGACGACATGGACGACATGGACGTACTGCCCCCGCAGTCCGTCCCACCAAGTCGACGCGCTTGGAGGAGGGGGGGGCGTTCGGGGGAGTCTGACTTATGAGCAACATGCACCAATGCCGCTCTGTTGGCCCCACGATGTATAGTTGCGCCATTGTTCTGGAGGCATGGCGTTTATGGGCTTGTATATGATTTCCAAATGAAATGGACGCAAGTTACGTATAGTCATGGTCTTAATGGTGAGCTAATGCCTCTTTATTTCTCCATCAGGCACTTGAAAATTTGGTCCATTTTGAGCAACATGGAATTTAACTCATTCACCTCACACCTCAAAAAAGAAAATCAGTAATGTGCGACTTTAGTTGAGACAAGAAAACTACCCCAAAGAGATTGAATGAGAGAGAGAAGAGAGAGAGAGAGAGAGAGAGAGAGAGAGAGAGAGAGAGAGAGAGAGAGAGAGAGAGAGAGAGAGAGAGAGAGAGAGAGAGGAGGGAAGGGGAGAGAGGGGGAGAGGGAGGAGCGAGTAAGAGAAACGGTAAATGAAGAAGTTCCTGGGAAAAGACGTGAACAAAATGGCAATCGCAGTTGCTATCTCATAATAGGTCGACGTTATTTTGTCGGCGAAGTTAATGTTGCGAACGTCAACGAGGTCTGATTAAGATAAAGAAGAAGAATCAAGAAGGAGAGCAAAGCGGCTCATTCATTGGCAGCTGAGGGGAACACGGGCGTATCAACTGGTGTGGGCCGATACAGAGACACAGCGAGCTTACTTCGCAACACCAGCCTTTGCAGCACAGAGAACCCCGTGCTCCGCAAGACCGTCGACAAGACAATTACGACCGAACTGGTCGCTCGACAATTTGCATCGTCACGTTCTCGTCAGCCGCTGGGTTTCCACAGTCGGATGTCTCCGTCGATGGTGACTGCCGCGCCCGGAAGCCTTGCGCTGGCCGAGCGCCGCGCGGCACGGGCTGCAAACCCAGCGCCACCCCGCAGTCAACAGCTGCCGGAACTGGCAATTCACACCTCGCGCGGGAGCCGTCTTTCACCTCGGACACCCGCCGCCATCCCGTGCGGCTCAAGACGACATCACCCGGAGCGGCCGAGATCTGCCGGCGTGCGAACTTTTCCCGAGCGGCGAGTCGCACTGATAACGCGCCCGGCGGCGGCCCGCCTGGCGCGGCGTCTTATCTGCCGAGCTGGGGCCGACTTAATTGCCGTTCGCCATTAGGCCGTGGTCGGGCGGCGTGATGATTTAGAGCTGAGCCGCGGACTCCACTCCGCGGTAACCGCCGGCCACACAGCGCTGCATAACGCCGTCGTGTCGCCACTCGCCCCCTCCCCACCGCCGGGGAAGCTGGAGGGGGCAGTGGTGTGCTCTCGGCTCGCTCGCCTTCCCCTTGGGCAGAGCCGAGGCTCCTGTCCCGGGCGAGTCATAGGAGTGTACCGCTGAGACAAGAATTACCTATGTTCCCATGACAGTGATAAGCAAAAGCTGGTTTACCGTGCATTCCGCGTGAACTCCGTGTCCCTTCACCATGTCTGCCTTCACATGTCCCTTCACCATGTCTGCCTTCTCGGCGTCTGCCGAGGTTTGATTGAACATGACACGCAATTTTCACATCAATATTCGCCGATCGTGTACCCTCAAAGCTTCGATCTGTATGCACCTGTGTACACTGCAGAGAAAAAGCTCACCGGCATATGGGTGTCGTGATGTCATGTTATGAAAACGATTGGCTTGGCACTAAAGGTGGCAAATGTCCAATATTTTGGAACCGAAGCCTGGGTTCAGCCAGTTCGGTTTTGCTTTCGTCATTTAGCCAGTCATTCCGTTGGCCTAAATGCCACATTCAAAGTATTTGAAGTCAACAAGAATGTTGGTCTAAAACCGAGCGGCTAAAATCAATAAAAGCAATCAAAAGGGTCACAGCCTGAAAGCACAAGCAAATGCACCTTGGCGTAGTGGAAGTTCATGCTGCTCTGCCATTTTTCAACGAGGGCTCCATCAGACTTCGATCATGCTCGTAAACAGCCGTCTCAAAATGTCTTCTCAAGTCATTTTTCATCTGACAGATCCACGGGCGAACCTCCAAAAACTGGGCACTGCAGAACAGCCCACCCCAGCAGATATGTGCTCGCTCCCAGCGTAGCGACATCAACGCCACCTCAGCTATGGCATCCGCACCTGCCACTTGCGAGGACGGCCGCTCCTGTCGGCGCGAGTCCACTCATTGCTGCCTGTGCTTCGGACACCATTGACACGTTCCGGAAAGCCCGAACATGCAATGGCAACCCCTCGCTGGTCACCTGGGTGTAGGAGATGCGTGGCCACTGACCCCTATTGCGACCTGCGTTCTGGCGTCAGTGGCCATTCCGGCTGTTTCGGAACATGCAGTGGTCATCGCTCGCTGGCCACCTGCGGGTGGAAGATGCGTGGCCACTGCCCCTCACTGGCAACCTGGGGATGGGAGATGCGTGGTCACTGACCCTCACTGACCACCTGCGGGTGGGAGATGCGTGGTCACTGCCCCTCACTGGCCACCTGCGGGTGGGAGATGCGTGGCCACTGCCCCTCACTAGCCACCTGCGGGTGGGAGATGCGTGGCCACTGCCCCTCACTGGCCACCTGCGGGTGGGAGATGCGTGGCCACTGCCCCTCACTGGCCACCTGCGGGTGGGAGATGCGTGGCCACTGACCCTCACGGGCCACCTGCGGGTGGGAGATGCGTGGTCACTGCCCCTCACTGGCCACCTGCGGGTGGGAGATGCATGGCCACTGCCCTCACTGGTCACCTGCGGGTGGGAGATGCGTGGTCACTGCCCCTCACTGGCCACCTGCGGGTGGGAGATGCGTGGCCACTGCCCTCACTGGCCACCTGCGGGTGGGAGATGCGTGGCCACTGACCCTCACGGGCCACCTGCGGGTGGAAGATGCGTGGCCACTGACCCTCACTGGCCACCTGCGGGTGGGAGATGCGTGGTCACTGCCCCTCACTGGCCACCTGCGGGTGGGAGATGCGTGGTCACTGCCCCTCACTGGCCACCTGCGGGTGGGAGATGCGTGGTCACTGCCCCTCACTGGCCACCTGCGGGTGGGAGATGCGTTGTCACTGTCCTTCATCAGAAAATCACTGCACATCCGGATAAAGGACGAGTCGCCCATCATCCCGCTGATAATGCTGTGACGTTCTAATAATGAAAGCAATTTTTCTTTAAAAAACGGATTTTTTAAAATAAACATAAGACATCCAGGCCAAGTCTCACTAGTGATCAATATTCATGGCAAATACTAGTGATCATAGTGACATATAGCGTGTTGTGAAACCCCAGGAGCAATGATAGGATGACCTCAAGAAGCACAAGTCAATGATATAAGGAGAAATTGATAGCACCATTCAGGTTTCAATAGGGAAAGAAGACAAATATTGATGCATGGATAAAATATTGCATGTTGCAGAATATGTCGATGCTTCCGGTACTCCAGATACAACCGACATCCAATTTAAATGATTTGCTGTTCACACCGACCGTAAGACGACTAACGAGCTGGTACCGGATGAACCATTCTAGGGCGAAGTTGCTTGCATACTAGGAATTTTACAGTTTATGGATGATGAGCTCATGATTGACGCTTTGAAAGGCGGTCGAATAATCAGTATCTATTGCGTCCGTGTGGTAGCCGCCTGATATGGCCTTCTACGCTCTATCTAAGTATACCGTTAGGTTACGACGGAAGATGGCACGGCACATGGCACGGCACATGGCACGGCACATGGCACGGCACATGGCACGGCACATGGCACGGCACGTGGCACGGCACATGGCACGGCACATGGCACGGCACATGGCACGGCACGTGGCACGGCACGTGGCACGGCACGTGGCACGGCACGTGGCACGGCACGTGGCACGGCACGTGGCACGGCACGTGGCACGGCACATGGCACGGCACATGGCACGGCACATGGCACGGCACATGGCACGGCACATGGCACGGCACATGGCACGGCACATGGCACGGCACATGGTACGGCACATGGCACGGCACATGACACGGCACATGGCACGGCACATGGCACGGCACATGGTACAGTACATGGTACGACACATGGCACGGCACATGTCCTCCGCCGTGCTGGCCCTGAAATACACGCCGTTCCTAATATGGCACAAGCGATACGTCTTGCCCGAAGTGCGCCGAACAGGACACGTTCAAGCGCTTTTCCAAAGGGAGGAAGCAGAGCTACAGGACGACAATATTGCGGAGCTGCCCGGACTTGTCCTGTCTTGTCCGGCTGATTGTCCTGTCCGGACATCTTCAGAATTGTCCTGTCCGTACTCCGGACAAGGACCCTCATGTCGGTCTCCGTGCCACCCCTCCCTCGCCGCCGAGGCGAACCCAATCCTGGCCAAGTGACAGCCGTGAGAAGTGACGAGCTGAAGCTTCGACACGTCATATACGGCGGCGCCCCCGGGGGCCCAACAGTTCTGCGCGTGCCATGGATCAGCGCCGTGCTGGATCTGCCTCCGCCGTCGCCGCCGTCACCGCCGCTGGGGTGATAACTTGCGGGGGGGGGGTCGCGCGCGAGACAGCTCGAGAGGACGTAGTGGTCGGTCTGTGTGTGTGTCAATGTGTTTTCCAGCCTGCCACCGTGTGGTGATGTCGGCTGTTTCCGGGTGGGCGTTAGTGGTGATATAGATTTGCGTTGGTTTTTGGTGGGGGGGGTGAACGGGTATGAGGAGCATCGTGGTGAGGATAAGACGGATCGAAGAGGAATAAAGCTGGCTTGTTGAGGTGTGTCGAGACAGAGCTGAGTCGTCTTGAAGTTTGAAGCGTAGAGGTGAGTAGAGTTAGTTGGCTTGTAGTAGACAGATGATATGCTGATTCTGCTCGAGGTTGAAACTGGTGCGGAAGAGAAGATTTGCGTGTCCGGGCGGTGCCAAGTTGGGGTGGGGGTGTAGTTTGGGGGGTTCGAGTCGGGTCAATGCGCAGGCGCATTCGCGTGCAATGGACTGCGCGCGCACAGGTACCACACTAACTACACTGTCTTGGCGCATCAGTGACGTCATAGCAGCCGTCTGCCGTCCGAAGAGAACAGACAACACACCACCAAGTCATCATAATGAAGTCCTGCCACAGGGAGGCTCGTAGAAGAATGGTCACGTGGCCCCACGCTCAAGAGCGACGCCAGCAAGCACAAGCAGCCGAAAAATCAAAGCAGCAGGATGACAAGAAGAGTAAGAAGTAAGCAGAGAGGAAGAAAGAAGAGAGACAAGAAAGCAGCCAGCGACAAAAACATCGGACACCCTCGACAAGCACACCTGCGACTCGGAGGGAATCCACCCACACCAAGTCCCCAACCTCTCTCTGTATCTGCGGGCCAGACCATAACACTAAGACACCCACATCGGCGTCTAGCGCCCACTCAGCCACACGGAGTCTGCCCAGTGGGCACCTACACCGAACCACAGCACACCATCGCACGAGACTTCTTTCCTCCCGCACGAACACTACCCCGCATCCTGACCACACCACACTTCGTCACTCGGCACACCACCTGCATCATCGTATGCACAATACAGCACCGATGCACGAATGCACGAACTAACACATTCAACAGTCAGCGTTGTTCGTTCACACTGCACTGCGCACTCGACACCAGCCGGGGCTGCATCTTCGCCCTAGAGCTGGATAAAACACCACAAGCCAACGTAGCAACACTGCTCGACGCCTCAGTCCCCGACTTCACAAAAACACAAAACCACGTGAGACGAGAGGCGAAACCCGCACACAATGTCACGCTACCGATTTTCAACACACAACAGCTCCCATCTCACGTACACATACACGAGAAGCAGCACGACGTACGTCGCTACATGCCTCTCCATCCTCTCCAGCTGCCGCCGCTGCATGCGCTACGGCCACGGCGACCGTGCTTGTACGTAACCAGAGCCGCGCTGCGGTCGGCGTACAGCACCAGCACACCGCTCAACGTCCGACTGAATATCGACCGAGAGGAGATGTGCAGCCTGTGATGGGCCGCGCCCATCTCATCGCCGACTTCGACTGCCCCAAGTGGGCATTCGAGAGGGAGGTGGCCGGTAGGCGGCCGCATAACGTGTACCACACACCGCAGCACGCCAACACGTGCGCTTCACAAAACGCAACAACCCTCCCACGTCCAAAAGCCCACCATCCAAAACCACACCGCTCGAGGCGCAGCTACGCAGCTACGCTTTCTTCACCTCAGAGACCCACACCCAAGTTGACGCCAACCCATCCTACAAACCCGGCCGGCAGCCGGTTACCGGAGCCCAGCACACCTCCCACTCCCACCTCTACGACAAACCCATCCTCGTCAGCAACCTCCCCGCACCCCACCACGGACTCGTCCTCCTCTCACATGTACCCCACCCCAATACGGCGCCAATGACATCTACAGTCTGGCACGCCTCTAAGCTCCCCCCATTACCAAAACCAGCTGCGGTTCGACACCACGACCTAGAAAGGACACAGTGCGTTTTCACGTGCATCAGCGACAGAATTTCCACCAATGACCACTTTCTGAAGGAGCTTTCGCTCTGAGCCGGAAAAAGGATGTGCTGGAAATGTCCGCGAAGTTGATGGAACTGAAATATGTTGTACGGTGCCCCCACTAAGTGGAGGGGATTCGCTGTTACTGGTGGTGGTGCGGGTAGGGGGTAGGGGAGGGGATTCCGAGCATTTCTGTTGTTCTAGGAATGTCTCGGGGAGGATGGGACGTCTCGCGAGCCGCCGCCGTGCGCCGCCCACACCCGTCCGCCCGCCTGCCGCAAACTCATGCTGAGCTGTCGTTCGCTGTTGTCTGGCTCCGGTCAGACTCCGCCTGGAGACGCCGCCGAAGAGGTCCGCAAGCTCGCACGTCGCCGCCCAGTGCGCCCCTCGTGACCGCGGGGAACACCCGCGGGTGCCTGGTGTGCCGGACTCGTCAGAGCCAAACTTTGCTCCCGCCAAGAGCGTAGTGAGGCCCCTGCTGAACGGCACGGCTTCCGAGCGATTAAGAAAAACAATCTCCAGCGGTGGCAAAGTAGGAACCGCTGGGAATGGATTACGTTGATGAGAAGTTACGCTGAGCCGGCTTAGGTAGCATCTGGTATCGGACACGCAAAAGAGAAGAGACAACACGCAAACAAGGGAGATAGTGCAGAGGAGGGGTGGTGGTGGGGGTGGGGAGGATCTTGCATGAAATGCAGGGCATACAGACCCAACATGCATCGCACTCGATAGAGCATTTGGAGGGTGGCCAGCATCACTTCATCCGAACAGGCTCCGCTGACCACCTGCGATCCGAAAGCGAAACAGAGGCTCGGCGCCCAGGGCGGGCCGTGGGCTACTGGGCCAAACGTTGAATGTGTAAGTGTACATTGTAGTTAATGCTTGGTAGAAATCTCGAGGGTAGGAATCGAAGCGTAATATATGGGGAAACCGTCAGATTTTACAAATTTGTAGTTGGACATGACCGTAACCCTTGGCGAACGTCGACACAAAGGATGGTGGACGCAAAATGGTGTCGATAAGATCGCTTTGGCGCGTATATGTGCGGTGGTCGACGGTGACAATAGCTTAACTTCGATAAAGACATAGTCGTCCGAAGTTTACCCCGCACCGTCTCGGGGGGGGGGGGGAGGGTTGTTGTTATTCGCCGTCCTAAGGTTTTTCGCGGATAGCGAAAGAACGGTTCAAGGTAGCGCGTCGAAACTTGGCGCACCTTTTCCCACATCAATTCGGCATGTGTCAAAGTTTTAAGGTCAGATCATCTAGGTTATTGGTTTTACGACACATCGACCGTTGAGTCATGTAGCATCGCCAATCTCTCACGCCGATTGGTTGCGGGCGAAGAGTAGCGACAGGTGAGACTCGAACTCACATCCTTTCGATTGTGAGACGAGCAACTTACCCCTAGGCTACTCGTCCCCAGATCATCTAGGGTCAACGAGTTAGTCAAGGTTAAGGAAGGTCACCTCCAGAAACGTTCGACCAGTCGTCACGCTTTACAGGATAAAACTATTGTAATGAAACTTTCAGCGTTTGCTGGGGACGAAACAAAACGCACCAGAGGATTTTTCTTCGTTTTTGATTACTTATTTTTGCACATTTGCGCATTAGAGCTAAAATAGAAGATTCTGGCTAAAGTAAGCATTTTTATGAGAGCTAGTTGAGTTCGAACAACGTTTTTCGGTCCGATCTATCCATTATAAAAAATAAATAGGAACAAATATTGAAAACTCAAAATCACAAACATTCGAACAAATAAGGTTTTGAGTTTTGGATGGGCAAGGATTTTGAGACTCTGGTTGATTTCACACTCCCTTTCTGATTCCAAATATTTTTTAGCTCTCCGCAAAATGAACTCCCCAGAACCGAAAACATGATGTAAGTCGTGAAAACCTAGACCCCTAGGGACATCACTTTTGGGAAGAAACAATTTTTGGGTCGTATCTGGCCCTACTCTTCGAGCGCGTTCAGATGACACCTCTTCGTTTTCGTGCAACGCTTAGTTTGGAGATTAGAGGTGGGTTTGAGTGAGATTAGAGGTGGGTGGGTGGGTTATCAACACTCCCTCCCCCCGAAACGGAGTGTGAGGACATGACCGGAAAAAATGAGAGGGTTAATAAAATATACTTATTTTGCTTTAAGCAATAAGTGGCACATAGAGAGAAACTATATTCTCACCACAAAGCACAACATCAACGTTTCGGCCACAGGCCTTCTTCAGGATGACGTAACTACATTGCTTATATTGCTTTATGCATAGTTCTCTTATAAATGCAACTGATATATTTCTTTGCATTATTGTATCATAAGTAGTTCTTTAAGGGCCTTCGTAGGATTTAAATACGCTAATATTGGCACAATAAATGTGAGTAAATGGCATATAACACAGAATCGGTGTAAGTACTCTTCATTGTTCGGGATTTTTATGTCTATCATTGATTTGTTTAGATATACGAATGCAACGAACGCAAACATTTGTGATTTATGTGCTCTCTTTTAACACGCGCCCTGCAGTGCCTCTGAAAATTACACGCACTGGAGCGGAGGGGCGGATTCCACCCCTAAGATCTCGGCTACTCTTAAAGCTGGAGTAACGACATCCGCCGGGTTGATGGGTACGGCAATGAAAGCTATTGTGTGCAAATTTAATGTCATTAGGTGAGTATCTTCAAGGTTAAATAGGGCAACATATGTCAAAATTATCTTCTGTTTTGCGTGGCTTGACTTGTCATTGTTATGGATCGCAATCAATGCGGGTGTTTAAATGCTTCAAATTGGACATCAATGATGTTTTGGATATCACTTTTGGATATCAATGATGCAATACGGATGCTAGACTCGACATTTGATCTCGGGTCACCTATATAGCTGCACTTTATCAGGTCAGTTACCTGTTCCAGTTACCGGAACCGCATCGCCCGCCCGAATGCTCCGTCGGGCGGCTCGACGCAATCGGCTTCGTGAAGAAAGATGTGAAGTACATGAATCAAGTATGGAAACGCCTAGGTGCACAATGACAAACAGTAGTTTTCAGGATGCGTAGGGAATAACATGCAATGTTACATCAATCGCATAACAGTCATTTACATGTATGACAGCATTCCAGTTGGCCAAGTTTGGCTCCATTAACCGGTCATGAATCTGACCTGACTTGACCTCGGTGACCTAACATGACCTTGGTACTATATAGCATAACAATATACATCAAACAAGTAGTTAGAGAACAATTCCTTCTGCCAATATACGGGAAGAGCTTCAGCGCCGATTTGTGCTTTGGCGCTACCAAATGTTTGGATTTTAACGGCCTCTAACTTGAAAAATTTCCGGATGATTTACATTTTCGTCCTTTATACGGCACGCCGGACAGTTCCAAGCAGGTACACAAAAACGGTTTGCATCGACCGGTAAAATCTGGAGTTGTGTACGAAAAACCTGAAGGATGGGCGGATTTCGCCCACCCCCTCCAGGGCGCGTGCTAAAGCTCTGTCGAATGCTTAGGAACAATATTATCTGCATTTTAAATGTGAAGATATTATACATAAAACCTGACTGCTGTGAGTATTTGTATGTGTGCAGCTGAAGAATTGTGACCACCGGTTCACTTTCAGATGAAAAGTAAATCGGCTGTGTCTGTGCTTCGCTTATCATTTTATCATTTGTCTTGTCTTGCCATCAACTTATCATTTGTCGCCCAATTGGAAACTACATATGTGTCGGTTATCATTACCCCGTCCTCTTAGCTTTCCGAAGGTGAAACACTTTGATCATTTGCTGCTACCCCGCGCTCGCAATGTACCATAACATGTTGCGGCCTGCGCCAGCAAACATACTGGGTAAATTAATACAGAGTTGATCAATTTAATCAGCCTGCATCAACTTAATCATGTTCGAACGCTTTGTGGGTTGGAAATGACATGCAAGCACCACAACATTGCACATGCCTATTGCGGTGCTTGCTGAAACTGTTTCAAGATGGTGCTGTTTAATATTCCTACGGATATTTCGCCACCCGACGAAGGCAAAGTGCAACTACGGAATGGAAGTTTTCGCTTTTCATGGATGACATAGACCGTAAGTTATGGCCAGCCAGGACTCAAGCCGGCGGTGTCACTGTACAAGTGAAATATGGGCCTTTGATATGGCCTAAATAATGCCACCTATAGATAACAGATTTGATCTATATTACATATTACATCTCATCAATATATTCCATCGTCAATGGCAATTTGCCTCCATTGCGTAGTAAGTTGATATACCGGTAATTGTGCGATATTTTGTTCTGACCTCCCCCTCCAACAGTTATACATTTTAACACGATACTTTATGGGCTAGTCCAATCAATTCGTTTTCACTCCATCTGCTTGGTCATTGCTAAACACCTTAGTTCCACAATGACCAATTGGATTAGGAGGAATTATTGGACTCCTCACGTAAATTTGTTCACAACTAGCGAACTCGATTTAACCATGGATTTGATGAACCTGTGCTCAGACGAGATGGCCTGAGAAAGAATCCGTCGCACTGTTTGTATGCACACAAACAACGTGACGAATTAGGGCTGACCGGGCACGGTGTCACGAAACCTTTACATATGGTGTACGGGAACTTTCGAATGTGTAGAGGTACTCTGAAAACAAGGTCTCCGTACTATTTGGGTACTTGTATGCCATGGCTCGGTACATTTTTATCTGTGCACAGGATCAAAGCCTTCCTGTGTCGTCTTCTTAATGATCGGCCGGTCCGGCGGATGAGAACGTATCATGCCTTATTTCATCTTTGGCTTCATGTAACTACCTTATTTTATAATTCAATTTACGGAATACATTATACGGAATTAAGTGTGCAGAAGTTTCAGTGTCAGTTTCGTTAATATTTTACGTTCCATGCATCACGGAAAGAAGTTCTAGTCTACAAACTATGCTTATGTCACCGACACTCATGGCGGGAGAGGCCGAGTACCAAAACCACCTCCATATTTGATGTCCGAATGTCAAGAAGAAAAAAAAACAGACCAGCAACTAATCAAAATGGTACAATTTGACATTATAATTATCTCCTCTGTTCTAGCCTTGCTCGATTCCTGCTTTTCATGTAGCTTTACGAGAATGCCGTTCGCAGCGGAAGTACTTTTCTACGGCTGCATCGGCGGAAGCACTGCGGGTCGCCATCTTAATACTGACATGATGCTTCACAAGGTCGCAGTGCGGCTGTATAACTGCAGTAGCATTGGTGGAGATGGTATTGCGCTGGACAAGATGGATGACGTCATGGGAATGATAGGTGCAAGGCCAGCTCGTGCGTCCTCCGCCATGAGCTTGCTATTGATGATTTCATATTGCATATATTGAATGCCAACTTTCTCATACATTGCGTTATGTTACCTTATTTGCAGCAAACTTTTCGTTTTTTTTCTGTTCACAAATGTATGTACAGTTCGCGACAGGCCACTTTGTTATGGCCAGAGAAAGTTCGATGCGAAATGATGAAGGTGTGAGCCAATATCGTGTGGTGTGCTGCGGTAGGCTTCAACACAGGAACACTGATGCAATAATTGAACACATAAGCTGTGAATCACACGATGGTCTACAATCTTTGCCGCTCGACGATTGGTACCGCCCCGGTAGCTCAGCTGGTTAGAGCGCCGGCCTGCACTGGTCTCCCCCGTCCTGGCAGGATGCGCGTCGCTTCACGCGCTCGCATTTAGCCCCCGGTTGAGAGGGTCGGTGGGCAACTGACCCGATAAGGCCTGGGACGGGCTACGGGGTGGCCGTGTGGGTACATTGACGTCACGACAATCTTTCGGCCGACATTCTGCCGTTGATTGAATTATGTATTGGGTGTGGAACCAGTGTATGAGCAACAAACTCTGCTTCGCAATTTAACCCTGGCAAAAAGCCACCCGAGCAAGAATTCGGACTGATTTGCTATATGTTTGGTTTCTACGGGCTTCAATTCGAACCATTAGATCTTTTTCAAAAATAGAATGGTCATTTTCTCGTTGCAGTAGATCTTGTTTCCAATCAGCTGAGATATATTAGCCAGTGCAAAGTATTGTTCTTTATCAGCACCATACTCTTGTCGCGAAATCGGAATATGAAGGACTGAGAGATGACAGCATCTCTCATACTGTGGAACGAATGTGCGCATGCCCATGACAGAGATACCACCCACACAGCGGAACTTCTCAAGTCTAGACATACGACGTGAAGCTTCGTGGTCGCCAATACTCGGTTTTTAATATTTCAAAGCACACATTTCTGCTACCCAAATCATCAGCGATTCTCCATGAATATGTGATTTGACCCATCGATGGAGACCGCCGGCGGGTAGCTTGAGGTGGAGTGGTCGTATCTGATCTTCAGCTGCATCTACTGCTGTGTCAGCACTCTCACTGCCAGCCACATGTCTGCGAACCGAGACAAATGCCGAGGCCATATGACGTAGCCGATGGAACTCGTCCAGAAGCTACCCGGCTAGCTATAAATATCGCCTTGAGTCAGAACTCGTGTAATAATGCTCCATATTATAATCAACGAGAAATAGCACGTACTCTTGTCATCAGAAAACAGCACGATAAGTGCGAGAGAGAGAGGACTTAAATAGCCTGAGGGGACTGAGTGGCATTGAACACAACTGGAAAGGATTCTGGAACTGCGAGTGGTTAAAAAGGACTGACCCGGGGTTGAAAGAGACTGAGAGGGGCTGAAAGGGAATGCGGATGACTGAGTGAACTGAGAGGAACTAAGAACTGAGAGATTCAGAGGGCCTTAGAGTGACTGAACGAGATTGAGAGGGACCCAGAGAGTGGAAGTGGACTGATAAAGACTGAAAGAAGATTGAAAGGGGCTGAGAAGGGCTGGGCGGATAACTGTCTATCTCAGTGCGCCTAACAGGACTGATAATAACTGCGGAGGACTGAGATAGACTGAGAGATCTCAGTTACCGATGACTGGCATATACTGGACGGGACTGAGAGGGACTGCTGATGAGCGTCGGGCATCTCAGTCCTCGGCAATGACCGCCAACTTGGTCGTGCCGGGTAGCCAGCATCCTCCTTGTTCTGACGACGCCACGCCGTCACCTCTCGACCCCAGCTCAAACTACAGTAATAGCACGGGAGACCAGACAGTGTGAGGTCACCCCTTCACCCCCCCCCCCCAACTCTCGGGGGTATTGGAGGCAGCCACCGCATCAAAGGTCACTAATCATCGGCTGATTCTCGGACGGCCGTGGTGCCGTGTTCCTCCCCTGCAGCAGAGGGTGGCTAGCGGAGCGGTAAATTGGCTCAGCACCTCCCTCGACACCGGCCCAAGACGTGGATAGACGGTGGCCCCATGCTTGCTTCACAGGCCGGCTGTCGATGGTTTTATAGTTTGCGGCATGCTCTGAAATATCTGCTGATGTGGTCATTGATGTTGACCCGTGTTCCCTTCACAGCGCAACAATCACATTTGAAACGATTTCAAGGTCATTATTAAGGACTTCCTTTGGCGATGATATCATGTATGATGGTGATGATGATGCATATGATGATGAAGCTGTCGCTGCTGCTGCTAATGCTGTTGCTGCTACTTATGATGCTGTTTATGCTGCTGCTGAGGAAGAAGATGCCGATAATGACATTGATAATGATGCTGATGCTGATGCTGATGCTGATGCTGATGCTGATGCTGATGCTGATGATGATGATGATGATGATGAACGCATTGGTATGACATGGTATAATATAAACTTCTAGTATTCATTGCTACAACGAAGATAAGTTGACACTCAGATATTAGATGGATACCAGTTCATGGTGGCTGGAAGAAAAAGACAACCATCTTTGAGTCAAAATATCAAAGCTACAGTGACTGTACGCAATGCCCTCATATGTTTATAGTTTAAACAACAACTACCAAAAGCAATTACAGGTTTAGGTAGAGAGCCAATAACTGCATGTTGCATATTGGTGGAGCAATCATTCCTAACAATGAGCACTGCCATTGTTCGGGATGTTGCCGTTGCCGTTCGGGATGTTGCCGTTGATGTTGCCACTGTTGTGACAACATCAACAGTTCCGAAAGAGAAACAGTGTTTCTGCATAAATTGTTGCATGTCAGACAACAATTGTTCCTCCAATACACTTGTGAGAAAATTATTTGCACCACCGATGTGCTGGCTTTCGTCCACTTGTGATCGTCCAATACTATTCTTTGACACGTTCAAACGTCTTCAAAAATGATAAATGTACACGCTGTGATGGTACGAAATGACAAGACGTCCTTTAGGGTAGCATTGCACGGGCATAGATGTTACTGCTTAGAAGGGATGAAACTTTCTGGAAATACGCAGGGAAGTTTTACACATGGAAGATTGATGCTGACAAGTAGAAGGGGTCGCCGCCTGTCATGTTGACAAATTTGTGCTTCCAAAGATACAAGTTGGTTTTTAGCTTGTGTACAGCATAAGCTAACAATTTGAAGTCACAATGCATTTGGATGCTTTGAATTATCAAAGCCTAAAATAACACATATATGCAATGTTTTATCTGAGACGTCATCGGGTAAGATATTGAAACTCCGTTGGATTTGTGGACACCAATACATTTTGAAGCATCCCTTGCACACCAACCCAGTGACATGCTCTGTGGCGATGTCACCCAAACATTCGAGAAACTGAAACATCTCCACCGTGTTTCCAGGACATCTCCACCTTTAGTGAGTCGTTCTGTTTATCTTGCACCTTTAATGTCGCGTGTTCATCAAGCTTATTTTCATCAAGTCTTCTCAAGCAAGTACATCGGCATATTCCAGGAGTGGTTTGCGAGGGAAGCCGGCGAGCCTGTTGGACAAACAGCGCCTACACCCGGCCGAGTGCTCGGTCCGTGGCCTCGGGATCCGCCCCGGGGACCGCGCCCATGGTGAGGAATCGCTCTCGTGGGTGCCATCGCTACTGACGGCGCTGTCTCGACCAGTCGTTAGCGGCCCCCTCCAATCCCAGCCCCGGTCGGCTGTGCTGCAGCCTCTCGGCGAAGCTCATGAGCAGCTGGGTGCCCCCGGAAGTAGCCTGGCTAATCGAGGGCGAGGTTCCGGATGAGAAGTGTGATTCACGTGGCTCGGTGTTCCTTAACAGGGGCAGCTCATTTGTTTCCCACGCAGCATAGCTGCTGGTTAATGACTTGGCTGACACAGGGATTTAGTTCCTGGTAATAATTTAAAATCTGCGAATGACTTAGCTCCTGATAATAATTTTGGAACTAAAAGTGGCTTAGCCATAATAGTGATTTAGCTCTTGAGAGTGGTGTAGTTAGTCAGCGGGGAACCCAATGATGAGCTAGGAAATTCTGATGAGTCATTTGGCTAGTCCTAGTGGTTGGTACATGCGGATTGGAATAGCTTCCGAGTGTTCGCGTAGCCCGTCGGGATTCACGTGGCTCCTCGTGGGTGGTGATGATCGTGAGAGCGATGACTTTTCGTGTGGTGGGGCTCATCAGAAATCAGCAGATGTTCACATTAGTGAAGCTCATGATGGTATTGCATCTGTCAGGAAGTGGCCTATACATTTCCTAGGCAGTATGGCTTGCCAGAGAGTGACACTGCTGCTGTGGAATGACATATCCTGAGATACCTCCTACGGAAATTCGGCCGCCCCGGTTATTCGGTTGGTTAGGGCGATGGAGGGCACTGATCTCCCCAGTCCTGGAAAGACGGGGTTCGAGTCGTTTCACGCGCTCGCGGCTGGGACTGTTAGTTGGCAACTGGCCCGATAATGCCGCGAATGAGCTCCCGAGGGGGGGGGGGCGGAGGGAGCGTGTCGATGCATTGACGACACGTCAAACTCTGAGTAGAGTTTCTGTCGCTAAACTGAAATCCACGGATCAGGTGGTAAGACCAGGGTTCTCGCAAAAAGCTTTGCTTAGCAATAGAATGACTTTGTTCCATGTAGCCACCTCAACAAGGATTCGGACCAAACATTACAAAAAATCCACGGAGCAGCATGGCTGGTTGTGGAGTGGATGGAGTGGCGCATTCTGAGAGAGGTACCCATAGCTCCCAGGGAGTGGCGTAACTTCTGTTGGCGTGTATCCATGTCCACCAGGAAGAGCACCCACAATTATCAGGGAGTGCTGGAGCTGCGGGAGAGTTCCTGAGTTGGAACCCATTACTCGTAGCTCTTACCGACTGGATTAGCTCCAGCCGACTGACTCAGTTTCTGAGCAGTGCGCTCCGCCGTGAACGCGGTCGAGATAATTGGACGGATAGTCCCTGTGTTCCGCGATATCGGCACGCTCCAACGCCTGCCTGGTGACGTCGCCCTGCTCAATCGCCGGCGGCCCGCTGCGCGAGATAAGCCGTCCGCTGGCGACACGTCTGCTGCCACTCCCGCACCTGCCCGAAGGCACTCCGGCGGCGTGACCTTGACAAATGGCAGCGTGAGCGTGACAAATGGCAGCGTGACCTTGACATACTTGTGTGGCACGGGTCGGCGCTCGGGTGATCCCCTCCTCCCCCTCCTCCTCCCGACAGTTTTGTCAGACGAACTTAGCCAGTGCTGATTCACTGGTGATGTCTTCAGTGGTTATATCCCCGCCTGCAGCAGGAAAGCCACGACTCAGTTATCGAGGAGCGCCGTTCACTGCTGCAGGAAGTTCGCCGTTAACTGATCGGTGTCCGCCGGGGAGTGATCTGGATACGTCACTGGCAAGAGACCGTTGACAGTCAGTGACGTCGGCGATTGAAAAGCTGCGCTGTGTGGTGTGCCGTCGCCGAACTCGACTCAGTGGTGGTGCCCACGCACACCGGACTACGGTATCCGGCGATACCAGGTCCATTGCGTTCAAATCTACCCGGATATTGTTTCAATTGGAAAGCAAATCTAGCCAACCTGGTAATTCTGAATATAACGAATGTATTAAACAGATTAAACCTACAGAAACACTCCGGCCCACTCTTAATGTGAAGAAGCAAACTTATGATGCGGAGGAGCTAAAAATTGAAACGTTCCATCTTGAAGTAGTATTTTCATAATAATATATGCATGAGTTGTTGAACAATTTGAATATATCAAGATGCAACATCAAGATGCAAATTGTTGGCATGGTTCAGTGCTGCTCCCTACCAGAAATCGCGTGACCCGTGTATTTCGACACAAGAAGAACATCGTCCCTGAGGTCGGGCAGAACGGTCATGTCTGCGTCAAGGTACCACATAGGTCCGGCAATGGCTTACTCGCTGCAACGCCTTAATGACGTCATTAAAAATGATTCTCCCGAGCCTATTCCTTTCGTGTGAGCGTAGACCAGCGGTGTCACTTTACAAAATCATTTGGAGAGGGTGCAATCAGGGGGAAGGGGAATTAGACAGGCGGTCAAATCGTTTTAGTCACTAACAAGGTAGCATATTTAAGTACGAAGAAACTAGAGGACTGGCTCAACATTGGCGGGAATGCATCTAATACCCAAAGAGCATAGATCGTAGATAACAATGAAAAGTAAACAGATATTTACACATTTTTCGGTACATTTACCAACATTTCGGCTGTTATCTCCATCAGGGCACAGACATATAAAAATACAGAACAAATCTCGGGAATACACGAAGCAACCGGCATGGATCGGACCTGCTCCTTCGGTTCGGTCTCCGTTCTCCGCTGGAGTGTTCTTCTCTGTGTCTCACGTGCGGAGTTTCACTGCCAATCAGCGATCCCGCTGAGCCCACGTGACCCGTGACGCCGAGCTGCCGACCGGATTTGTCTCCCGCCGCCGGTCGACACACCTGGGCTCGTCGCCGTCGGCGCCGACGCCCGCTCCGGTGCCGGTGCCGGTGCCGGCGCGCCCCTCCGCCGTATCCACACCAGAGATCCATTAAGCGCGTGCGTGGCGGTCGCACACGGATTTGGTTAATGGACGGGATTAACACATAAATCCGCGTAATTGATTAATTAGCGCCGACCTGGGTGGCCCATTTGGAGTGCCGGTCGGACGGCTCTCACCTCGGATAATCAAGTCAGAGGCGTGGGAACTGCAACACTATTAAATTGGGGAGGTGCAGATCAGGGCGTCTACGGTACCCATCAAGGAAAATGTAAAGGCACGGGGAGTGACACTTGAGTGACACACGACTGATACACGACCGACATAGAGCTGACATCTGAGTGACAAGACTGACACACGTCTGACATACATCTGAAGCATGTCTGGCACATGGCTGCCACACGACTGGCATGCGACTGACATACGACTGGCATACAACTGATATACGACTGACATCCAACAGACACACGACTGGCACACATATGACTGAAACACATCTGACACACGGTTGACACACATCTGACATACGGCTAAGACATGGTTAACATGACTGACAAATGATTGATACATTACTGACACACGACTGACACACCTCTGAGATGTGAGATGCGGCTGGCGCACGACTGACACGTCTGACACAAGGCTGACACACGACTGAGATATGAACGACACACGATTGCTACAAGTCTGACACACGACTGAGATACAGCTGATACGCAGCTGGCACACGTCTGACTCACGGCTGACACACGACTGACACACGTCCGACAGCTATCTGACACAGCCTGACACATGACTGAAACCTGCCTAACACACGACTGAGATACTGTTGACAAACGACTGACACACCTCTGGCACACGACTGAGATACGGATGACACACGGTTGACGCACGGCTGGCAAACGTTCGAAGCACGAGACTGACACACGGATGAAGTGCATTTGACACACGACTGACAAACGGCTGAGAGACACCCTGAATACGGCTCATTCACGGCTAACCCAAGGCTGACATACTGTTGTCACCCAGCTGATACGGTACCAATCGCCATCTGGGCTACGGCTCATACCGACTGATAAGCGGCTGACACACGGCTGACACATGGCTGACACACGGATGACACACGGCTGACACACGGCTGACACACGGCTGACACACGGCTGACACACGGTTGACACACGGTTGACACACGGTTGATACACGGCTGACACACGGCTGATACACGGCTGACACACGGCTGACACACGGCTGACACACATCTGACACGCGTCTGACACACGGCTGGCACACGGCTGACACACATCTGACACGCGTCTGACACACAGCTGACACTGAGCCGCAGCGCCGCCTGCCGATTCTCCCGCGGGACGGGCGACATTTTCACGGCGCGGATTTTCCGCTCCGCCGACGCCGCGCGCCCGGCCTGCTTAAATTCTAATCGCGACAGGCGTGTTTCAATATTTGTCGCCGCCGTTTTTGCGCGCGACCGCCGTCGACGGCCGGCTCCGAGTCGGTCAGGGGCGGCCGACACGACCGCGCAGCTCAATTGGAAACGCCGGAAAAACCCGGATGCAGTCGCGCCGGCCGCCTCCCGAGGGGCCGTCCCCAGGTGATGTCGCACAGACGGCGCGCGTCGGAATCGACGAACGATGGTGCTAGTGCTCCAGCGCGGTTGGTGCTGGGTTTGGCGGAACGGAGGTGCTGGTGTTCGCGGGTGGGTGGCGGTGGTATTTACGGATGGGTGGAGCTCGTATCCGCCAATGGGTGGTATTGGTATCCGCGAACGGGTCGCAGGGAAGTAGGGACGCTGGTGAAGAGCGAGACGGGGCTGGGGCCAGACCTATTGTGTTCTCTATTGGGCTAATGGTTCGAATGGTTAAGATCGCGAAGAGTAGGTACTGTGGATGCATTACTGCCTCCCCTCTCACGTTCCTACACCTGTGATGGTTGGTGCTCGTTTTCATGGAGTGGAGGAGCCTAATATTATTTCACCACGAGAGTAAAACTGTTCGCCTCCTAATTGTATGGTGCTCTAACATCCCAAAGTACAGCCAAAAGTGTCCTAGTTAAACAATGAAATGAACATCTTTTAAAGTTTCAGCTAATGCCATACCGATATGGGATAAGTTTTAAATAACAAGGTCCGGTATTCAGTGATTACCTCCTATTGGTTCTCGTATATACATTAGCACCAAGTTCGGACTCAGTTTTGCGAATTGCAGCCGTTTCTGTGAAGAAAAAGCGTATTTTTCATGCTGGAGATTCTGTAGATAACTTGGCGGCAATTTCAAAGAGTCTGATCCTAGCTGCAGACGTTTATTTATATTATCTGCATTGCTACGTGAACCGAAATCACGGTAGAGCTCTCCCTTCTCTGCAACATCCACCTCCGTGTGATGTCAACTTCAATCTGTACGTGCACAACGTGCGTGAAGAATGTCGCTCCAGCAAACGGGCAAACCGTGCAGCTGCCCGCGATTGCTCAGCATTCGTCCTACTATCCAGGCAGTGGGAAGACCTTCAGGCAAGCCGTGCCCCCCCCCCCCCCCGACGCCCCCGCCCCGAGATAACTATCACGGAGAAACACTGCCGTCGGGTACGAAGCTGATCCAGACACGGCAACCTCAACCCTGCACTGACCACCTACTAACACTACCCATTCCCCCGAACACTAGCAGATTGAACGGAGATCGTCGTACGGCAGTCAGAACTGACAGTCAGAACAGACAGTCAGAACAAACAGTCAGAACAGACAGTCAGAACAGACAGTCGGAACTAAACCGGGGACGAGGGTGGGAAGTTAGAAGGTGACATCCACCCGGTCCGTTCTGTTTTACGATGGACATATATTATGAACACACCAAACTATTCGCTATCGCTGAAATTAAGGGTTGGTCAGCTCGTGTGTAGTGCATGTGCATGTTTTTATTTTGTTATATTTGTGATTGTGTTGCTCCATATCATGCAAAGAGAAATGATACGCACACATTCTACATATAAGCTACAAACGCATGTGAAGCATAAAACAAGTCTCTTCGGCTTGCCTGGACCATATCTTTTATGGTCTAAGCAAGCCGATGGACTTGCCTAGACCGTAAAATGGATGTAGATGGACCAGAAATGAAAGTATAAAATTCATAGGGAACTATTTATGGAGAATAATATGGATAAACCGCCGATTAGATAATAGAACACCGAATCGAGCCAAAACCTAGTTATGAATAGCCAAGCCGTATGGCCCGCGACAGCGTGCAATTAAGCAGACCGGGGGAGAAACTCCACATGGTCCTAAGTTCACTTCTGAAGATGTGCGCGAGAGGAGAGGTTCGACACTAGTGTGTAATAGAACACGGTACCCTTGTGCTCACGACCAAGCCTAGCTGCTGTGCTACGGACCCTCATCGCTATGAACGTCTCGCAACAAAACCCTCTGCCGCGCACCAGTGGACATCCCGAATGGAATAACTCATTCGTAGCTACGTGGGCTAGATATCTTTCCGGCCAAGTATTGTGGCGGAGCAATAAATCACATCGAATATGCCGACCATTTGTCATGCTGGTCTTGAGACAGACGTGACTAACTTCATTTGGACACGTCACATATTGGAATAAATCGTGTTCAGTCTGTGTGAGCGAACTCAGGGGGGGGCAGCTTGCCTAGGCGGCGGTCACTCGATAAAATAGTAATAGCCCTGCAACCAATAACTGGCTACGTCACACCTGGCGGCCCAGTAAATCAGTGGTTACGTCATTGATTAAGTGCCGCATCTCAGCGTTGGCTATCTCACTGACAAATCGAAATATCTGGGTTGTTTCTATCGCACGTGAAAGTTTCATTGTTTTCATCACTGTTGATAATTCGTTATTTCCTCAATAACATAATTGCGTAGCAAGCCACGGTAAAAGCGCTTCACTGGCAATGAGATCATATATAAGTCTAGTGTTATCACCAATACACAAACCTGGCAGAAACACCGCCGAGTCTGGTCGTATTACGTCCACAAGTACTTTTCTTAGTCTAGAAGGTATTGTGTAGCCTACAAATGTGTCCAAGACACGTTTCGCGACGCTGTTGGTCTATGTCCAGAGGTCTCGTTCCTTAGTTTGTCTTGCCTAGATATCAGAACATATCTAGGCAAGACAAATCAGGGACCTTTCTTCAGAATCAGTGGGAGTTAGTCACTTTTACTATTTCCAAAAGACATTCTTAGTAATACATACTTTGGTGGTGGATTGGTGCCCTTAGACGCACCAGCTACTAAGGTGCACCCATACCGCGACCAGTTGCCATCTTATAGTAAAAAAAGAATCATTGGCTCATACTTAAATCCCAATGGTTGGCGATAGAAAGTGTCAAAAATTACTTTTTGGACGAATGCAAGAGTATTCCCAGTTTGTTTGTTTATTGGTTGGTTCACGACACACTTTATGCACATTCACGGCTAATGGCGCCGCCCACACTGTTTTGCCGGTGGGCCGCGGGATTGGGAAATGTCCTGAGTGGCGCTAGAGTCGAAGTCGGGACCTTTGGTACCCATAGCCCGACACCTTAACCACTCGGCCATCCCCGCCCCAAGAGTATTCCCAGATGCAACAATCAAAAAGTCGTCTGTTGGGAAGTGTCGCAGCGACACAATAACACTTCGAGCCCCGAGCTATCAGCGCCGTGCGGGTGCCAGTACTAGACAGCCAACGGGTACGTGGTACACCGTGGGTGGGGTGGACCAGCGTGGACACTGGTGGTTCTCACTCGCCGTCAACAGGCACCTGTGCGTCGCTAGTGTGTGTCCAGTCTGAAGACGACACAGCGCAAACTCCTCTCCTCTTTGTGCGCGAAATTCTGTCACGTCCTGAATGCTGGCTTCACTAGTTTTAGCTCGCTATGTTTCATGTTCCGAGTGCATTGGCATTTTCGACGCACGAAGGAATCTATTGATGTCCTGAATTTCCCGAGGTGAAGTACCAGGTGCGTCCTGAGGCTACCATCTGCAGCTCTCTGCGCAGCTAAACAGCAGCCTCATTGCCAGCCGGACCTGCGTGGCTTGGGATCCACATTCAAAAGTACACTGATTCCCCAGGCATCATGGAGAGAAGCCAAGGCTGTCCTGACGGCGTGCAAGGTGTCTCGATTTTAAACGCCTTCATAGCCAAGAGGCTACTCGGGTGATCAGTGAGTATCCAATGGTTTTTGGAGCCAGCGCTGTAGCCATGCTGAATCACACGAAAAGCTGGGCAGGATGTCACACTGCCCACCGTAAACAATTGATGAATGTCTAGGGAGTCCAAAAGATTCGTACGAGACTGACATACAAAATCACATCTTGCCCTGCAACTGATCTTTGATCAGCTGTTATAGATCCGCATAGTATCACTACCTGCGTGGCTAGATCCTGTTCAGTGCACGCATCCGAAAGTCAGCGGCGCTAACATGGTTCTTCCGTATGCCACTCGACGGGAGTTGACATGTGACCCCGATACGCCGCCATGAGGGCGTAACCGAGACGAGAAGCTGCGCTATGCAGGTCGGCCAACTTGCGTATTTGCGATGGAACTTGGAATTGCGCAAGTTGAATTGCAGAAGAGTAATTTCGTAGCAGTTTGCCGTGCGGGCATCAGGAAGAAGAAGTAGAAGGCATACTTCAGATGAGGCCAAAATAAGCTATACGACTCTGCAGGGAGCCCACTCGAATCTGGTGTGTTGCTATCGTCATTTTCTGCAGACAACCAGCCAGTTCACGGTGAAGGTCAGACGGTTTTCATGATAGATTGCGCTTGTTCTTTTTTACCTACGGGCTTTCCAAGTACCATGGTTTTTCCCCTTCTCATATGTTCAAAGCTTTAGCTTAAGCATACGTCTACACATACAAGATCGGGCCTGAAGCCCACGACTCGCATTAGGCGCCTGGCCTCCGCTTCGTTTCAGGTTGCAGGTTGGCAGTGGAGTCTGTTCGTAGGCTACGAAGCTGCCCACCCTCCAAATGTCCTGATTGTTGTGCATGTATGCATGTATGTATGTTTGTACATGAACCTGTATTCTGTGTATGTGTTGGCCTTCAACGCCACGTTCTTTGTTTGCTGGCGTCTCATCTTTCCTCTCTTGCTTATTGGATATAACCGGATGCCACATAAGCCGGATTAACGTAACCCTTTCTTTAGCGTAATAAATCTCTAGCGGATGGCACTCTGCCTCCGCTGAAGAACAATAGCCAGTTCAGATATAGAAATGTCTAGGAGACATTTATTCTTCGCGATAGACACTTTTTTGTTCTGTTATCCTATTGCAGGTTATTGAGCTCAACCCACGGTATATAGCTGGAACTGATGCATTCCATTCAGAGATAGCAGCTCCATGCCACGCAAAAATCAATTGACGTAGGAACTAGGTATGTGTTTCATTGTTTCATGTGCCATATTGAATCCAATTGAGGTATGGAGGTATGTAGGGAATACGAATTATCCACGCTGAACATCATTCACTGTGGCAAAATAGACATTGCACAGAACAAGAGTACGCGTCAGATGCTCCGGCGCGTACAGAATGAACGCCAACAGCTGATTAGGCTGTCGCTTGGTGAATGTTGCACGGGAACAATAGGTCGCATTGTGCCAGCCGAAACTCAATAGAGCGCAAGTTAAACTGAGATAAGATAATGGTGTAGCGGAAGCTGGCGACGGGCTTCTCCGAACTGAAAGACAGCCACATGAGGAAGACGTCGCTCTCTGGTGACGTGCTCTGTCCGACGTCCTCCCCAGACGTCCTCCCGTCCTCCCCAGTCACCAGTCTGCGCGGTCCGGAGCCTCCCCGTCCGTCCTTCCCGTGAGCTCCCCCTCGAGATCAGGCGCCCTCACACCCGCATGTTTACGACCGCCCGGCTGTGCGGTCTTTCGCCTCGCCATTTGAGTTTGAACTAGATTTAACCCGGGTTAAATCACATTTAAACTGAGATAAGATAATGGTGTGGCTGAGCCTGACGACGGGTTTCTCCGAGCTGAAAGCCAGCCAAATGAGAAACTTCTGCTGTACTCGATACAGGTGCTTCAGGCTGCCTCATCCCCCACAATGCAGCCGCACTTAAGGGTGGAGCGAACATGGGCGTAACAGACTTGCAACATTGCCTTCCATTCAAAGCAAGCTCTGTTGTGGCGTCTGGACAACTGCATATCAAGAATTATATGATCAAGCATGCGGTTCGTCTTGGTTGTGGTGAAGTAAGTATGTGGGGTTAAATATGAGTTTTGTGTCGAGTATGGCACCTAAAGTTTGAATGTCAGTTTGGCGATCTAATGCGGTGGCACCCAGTGTGAGTGTGACCAGGACGGGTGATTGTCGTGAGGAAAAGAACATGGCGCTGCACTTTGTGTGGTTTAATTTTAGATGACATACATGACACCAAAAGGACAGACGGTTAAAACCAACCTCAAGGGCTCTGGTGTCGGCTAAGGATGAGGCTTAGTGGTACATGCAGTTGGTTTGGATGAGGGCAGGGGGTTCGGCGGTGAAGCAAATGAAGAGAAGTGGCCACACTGTCTCCGGGAGCCAGGATTTGACTAGGATCCAGCTAGAAAGCGTGCCGTCAAGGATAACTCGTCGGCGGTTGGTCGGGTAAGGCTCGATCTAGAAGTGCGCCAGTCCTGTGACATTGGAAACGTTTGGGGTTTGTGGAGCAAAAGAATACATTTTACACTAGTGAAGGCTAATTAATAATATCTTGTTATCTAATCAGTCTGCACACCTTCCTGGATCGTAACCCAACTATGCTTGAGGAACATGCTGAGGTTGGATATACAGAAGCGCTCAGGTAGGAATCCGGCTTGCTGAGCGGTAATGATTGATGGTAGACAATGTACCAAAAGGTAGTTGCAAACCACCTTTTCTATCATTTTGCAGCAGGGATGTAGATGAGAGATGCCGCGGTAGTTGTGAAATTTCTGTTGTCGCTTTTTGTGCACTGAAATGCTGCTTGTAGGGCCTTTCGAAAGTCGGGCAAATTCACCTTGGATAACGGATATGGGTAATTTAATATTTCGAGAGAAAAGATCAATCAGATTTCTAGAGGAATGGCCAGCTCTGCTACAGCTCGTGCAGTATGCCGGCACTCAGTTCATGATCGCTCACATGAGGAGCTGTCGCCTCTCCTTTTCTTCCAGCTGGACAGCTATTCACACGCTGCCAAACTTCAATACGGTCACGCAAATAATTTCATGCAAACATATAACACGACATTACAAACCTCCTCACTACATCACAACATCGAGTTGCCTTTCTCCTCTCTTTGATTTTTTTCCTTTTCTCTTTTCATTCTTTCTCCTCTCTATCTCTATTTCCATCTCTCTCTCCCTCTCTCTCTCTCTCTCTCTCTCTTTCTCTCCTCTCTCTCTCTCTTTCTCTCTCTCTCTCTCTCTCTCTCTCTCTCTCTCTCTCTCTCTCTCTCTCTCTCTCTCTCTCTCTCTCTCTCTCTCTCTCTCTCTCTCTCTCTCTCTCTCTCTCTCTCTCTCTCTCTGACTAAGCCAGCCGATTCTATGCTCGCAGGTAAGACTCCTCTTCACGTTGCGTAGCGTCTGTTGTGTGGCACCTGACGACTGTGACCCCTCCCCTCTTAGCTCTGTTCCGTGGCACAGGAAACGTCACAAATTTGGTGTGTGTGTGTGGGGGGGGGCTCTGTTCTCTCCCCATATTTCCCGCGCACATGTCTCTGTTCCACATTTAGCTGCCGTTGCAGCCCTGCCTGCTACGTCAGACCGCGAGACGTTGGGCTCGGGGGTGTGACGAGCATGTGCTGTTGGGGTCGGTTTGAGAAGCGGTTCACATCCGGCACCGACACTCTCTTTTTTCTCGTCCAGCCGAAGGAACTGTTCAAAAGTGGACTGGATAACCTGTTCAATCTGATAACTCGCCAACTGGAAAACTCCCGGCACCGTTGACGGCAAGCTGCTTTCCATTATTGCATGCAAGCGACGCCGGGTATTTCCGCCGCCTGCCTCCAGATCCACCACCAAACTTGTGATACCGCCACGAGCTCAGCACATGCTCATTGTACTAGTCCCGGTCTATAGTTAGTCACACAACTATAGACCGGAACTAGTCACACACATGCACATCACACGGCTGGCTATTTCCGTTCTCCATGCATATCGTGCCGGCCCCGCTTGAGACCAGGCCAACTCGCCGCTCGCACCACGCGAATCGTAACTGTCCGGGTGGCATGACGGACATGTTTATGAGCGACAGAAACCACACGGCACCATGCTAACACGGGCTGTAGCGGGCTCTGATGACATCACGTCACAGTCACCACCGAGCACTAGCAAAGGGCACTGATTTTCTTGGCGTAGGACGTGGGTGCCGGTTGGAGACTCCGTCCGGTGTGCAGCACGGTGCCGGTTGCGGAAGCTCTAGATTTCTGGGGCGTTTCGCTGCTGACCTGTCATGCAGGTTACCGGTCAGTCGAAAGAAAAATACGATACAAGAGATTCATCTCCAGACGTGTAACGAATCGGGCCTTGTGCCGCGGCTCTACATCAATTGGGGCGTCATGGTGACGTGTGATCCTCCACATACGGATGACAACGCTGCACGTAGGCTCGTGGCTCGCTAGTCACATGCGGTATGCTTGTGTTTAGGCTGGCATTGGCCGGATATCGCGTTTACAAGTTGTCTGTCTAGTTTGCATGAAGCTAACACATTTTAGGTCACTGAAGAATATCTTCAGATAGCAGATGCTGCGACGAACGATTCGGGCATGAACCACTTAAACGTCGGCGGATAACAATACGGCATGCCATTTTTTGTTACCGTTACCCAACCTTCACAAACACGCCATTTTCACCATCGGCGCACTGCCGAGTGTGCCCCAGCTGGAGTCATGCTGCTGGTCGCCCAGCTCGGCCGATCGCATCAATAACTTTGTAGCATTTCAGGTGGCACGTGCCCACAATGTGAACCGACAGCGCAGTCGGGGCTAACCAAACACCCCAGCACGCGCCGCCGGCGGCCGCAAAATCAATCACCGGCCACCGGGAGCGCAGTTGCGAGTCCAAATCGCCGCAGATCGCATCCTGTCTGTCATGCGCCAATTATCCGTGCCTCCCAAAACTGATTACAGGGCAGTCGCCCTCGGCGGCGACACGCAAGCGCGTGCCGCGTCGACAGCACTAATAAAATTTCGGCTGGCGTGCGGCGGCGGTCGTGGCGCGCGCCGTGGCGTGCGGCGGCGGTCGTGGCGCACGGCGTGGCGTGACGCGCGGTATTGATTCGCCGACGGCAGAGATGTCAAGCCGGCGCTCCGGCTGGCGGCTGTGCACCGGGCCGGTGCCGGTCACGGGCCAATTTTAATTTGCAAAAACTTCACGAACATCACAAGCGGTGCAATCACACCGAATTTGGTGCGAATTTCCGAATCAAGGTACTTTTATGTATTTTGGGTAACTTTTTCCAAGGTAACTTATTAAGTCTTTTTAATTAAAACTCTAGGCAACTTTAGGTAACTTTATTTACTTATTTTAATCTAAAAAGGCATATTCAATAACATATATTTCATCTTATTTAATACCTAAGTCACCAACAGCTCACTGGCAGTCAGCTGACTGAGTAAGTACCTGGTTAATAAAAAGAATGTGTGAGCGCTAATGCTTGAAGATTACCTAAAGGTGTATTCACACCGAATTTGGTGTGAATGCACAGCTTGGGTTGCTGGTGGAATTGGCCTCAGCGAGCCCCTACCACGCGGCGCGAGCGGCCGTATGGGCAGCCTTCAGGTCGCGTGAGGCACACGCCCCCGCCCCGTCGTCGGCGACGCTTCACCCCGCGCCCAAACGGCGCCCTGTTTGCACAGTCGGGTGTGTAGTTTGACGATTTTGTTTTCAGTGGAAGCAGGCCGCTGCGGCCTGTTTGCTCGCCAGAGACAGCGGACGACCGATCGGCCAGCGGACGGCCGGCGGCGTGTGGTGTTGGAGGTCCGCACAGAGCGTGGTGCGGTGGCCCGGCTGCAGGGTTCACACCGGACCGGGCTGCACACGATTGTGATTCAGCCAACTGTAGCGACAATTATCTCGCCTGTGCCTCTCGTAAGGACCATGATATATGCAGCACTGAACAATTTTGTACATCAGATATTGTACTGGGACACCCACCCATTTGAATGTCGTCGGAAGTTAGGTACTTGGAATATTTTTTTGGTACGACGCACCCGACTAGTTTCCGTTCAATTTTAACGAGAAGTTTTCTTAGTTGTCTGGTGCTTTCTCCCAAAGCATGGTATACTTTGCTGTTAAACATAACATTATTGTACAATTTTCCTGATCTTCATCAGCTGCTGCTGGTACATACATACCATATAGATAACCACACGAACATGGAAAATTCAACTGACACTGTGTAAGGCTCCTGGACTTTACATACATTTATGTACTATTATCGCTTATCTTACTATTATTTATTATCCTTACTATTATCGCTGCCCAATTTCTTAATGGATCGTTGCTATTGCTGTTTCACTTCCGCCAAATTGAGCTGGCAGTAGAAAACAAACTCACACACGGCTGCGTTCTATCCCGGCTATCGCATCTTACGCCACTGGCATATCGATACGTCACGGTTACTTCCGTACAGAACCGGTAGTTGATGCATCCCTCAACTACTACTGCTGTATCTGCTGTGGACAGCCGCCGCCTTCGACAAGCGGCCTCCAGCTAATGCATGTATGCCACTTCCCTGCCTGTGTGCAGCCAGTGAAGCACAGCTGTACAGCTTCAGGGTAGCACGCATGGGTCGACAGACAATCATTTATGAATGAAGGCGATGCAGGGCACCCGGGAGCCGGCATGACCTAGTTGTCGGTAATGGGATGGTACTGTGGTCGGGATAATGGCGACACACTAAAACAATCATGGCGCAAGTTGCAAGCGGGTTTGCAAGCAAGTTTGTGGATACTGGACAAGCCATGGAAGTTGGATGTCAACCACAGGCGATGGTTAGGCTGTGCAAATGAGGTCAAGGTCGTCTTGGCGACTGCACCAACGTGCTGGAACGTGGAATCACGGCTTCAAAGATCAGAATGGCTTGTGGAGTGTTCACCTTGAATGGTGGTCACAGAGCACGGGCATGTCTTTGGTAGAGATACGTTTATTTGCTGCCATTGTACAGTTCCTGAGTAAATAATATATGCAAATGCGATATTTACCTACGGAATGTTTCAAGTTCCTAGTATTAAACATAGGAATACTCAAATTGGTAGTTTTCAGCAACGTCTGTGCCTGACCGGAGTGTTATTTTGGCATACCTTTCGGTTGACCCATTGCCCCTATCAACAGTAAAATCTTCCATGTTGTTCCGGATTTAACGCGAAACATGCAACGAAGTAGGAACCTATTCAAAGCCGTTGTGATTAACCCTCAACGCTGAGGAGCGTCGCAGGTAATACACGCGCTGCCCCTCCCAGTGGATTTGATACAGCACCGCCACGGCGCGTGGCTTTGATCTCTGCTGTGCGTCGCCAACATACACTGCCTACTCATCAATGTCTCCACGCTCAACCGCCGAATGCGGCGCCCGCCCGCCCCAATACCGGAACAAACGTGACGGATCGAACTCCAAACAGAGATTAATTTCCGTGTTGCATGCATATTGGAGGATCTGGGAGAAGCGCCGGGACGCTCGTCAGCCATGCTATAGCCGGCAGCGCAGCCCCATTCACCGGCCCCACTTCAGACCGAGCGACCGATGAATGCGCGCGCGCGCGCCAAGTACGCCGTCATCAGCCGGCGCGATTGTCGCCACCGCGCCGGGCAATCTGAACCGGCGACGGTGGCGTCCGGCGGGGACGCCACTCTGCCTGCGAGAAAGAAGGAAGAAGGCGAATTATGTCGCAAGTGTGTGCGGAATGGAGCGGCCGTGGGCTTTGGCGGACTGTGGCCAGGCGGTGATGGTGTCGACTGTTCCGTGGGCTTTGGCCGACTGTGGCCAGGTGGTGATGGTCGACTGTTCCGTGGGCTTTGGCGGACTGTGGCCAGGCGGTGATGGTGTCGACTGTTCCGTGGGCTTTGGCGGACTGTGGCCAGGCGGTGATGGTGTCGACTGTTCCGTGGGCTTTGGTGGACTGTGGCCAGGCGGTGATGGTGTCGACTGTTCCGTGGGCTTTGGTGGACTGTGGCCAGGCGGTGATGGTGTCGACTGTTCCGTGGGCTTTGGCCGACTGTGGCCAGGCGGTGATGGTGTCGACTGTTCCGTGGTCTTGAGGTGTGCGCTGGACCGGTGTTGGCTGGTGGGGGTGAGAGATGTGCGCTGGACTGGTGCTGGCTGGTGGGGGTGAGAGATGTGCGCTGGTTGGTGGAGGTGAGAGCTGTGCCCTGAACTGGTGTTGGCTGGTGGGGGTGAGAGATGTGCGCTGGTTGGTGGAGGTGAGAGCTGTGCCCTGGA
This sequence comes from Imbricaverruca yamaguchii, assembly GCA_034440575.1. Taxonomy (NCBI): domain Eukaryota; kingdom Metazoa; phylum Arthropoda; class Thecostraca; family Neoverrucidae; genus Imbricaverruca; species Imbricaverruca yamaguchii. The sequence continues at coordinate 209,103 of JAOTOL010001593.1, forward strand.
CTGGTATTGGTTGGTGGGGGTGAGAGCTGTGCCCTGGACTGGTGGTGGTTGGTGAAGGTAAGATATTTGACTGGCGTTGGTTGGTGGAGGTGAGAGCTGTGCGCTGGACTGGTGTTGGTTGGTGAAGGTGAGAGATGTGCTCTGGACTAGTGTTGGTTGATGGAGATGAGAGCTGTGCGCTGGACTGGTGTTGATTGGTGGAGGTGAGAGCTGTGCGCTGGACTGGTGTTGGTTGGTGAAGGTGAGAGATGTGCTCCGGACTAGTGTTGGCTGGTGGAGGTGAGAGCTGTGCGCTGGACTGGTGTTGGTTGGTGAAGGTGAGAGATGTGCCCTGGACTAGTGTTGGTTGGTGGGGGTGAGAGCTGTGCGCTGGACTGGTGTTGGTTGGTGGGGGTGAGAGATGTGCGCTGGACTGGTGTTGGTTGGTGGAGGTGAGAGCTGTGCGCTGGACTAGTGTTGGTTGGTGGAGGTGGAGGTGAGAGATGTGCGCTGGACTGGTGTTGGTTGGTGGAGGTGAGAGCTGTGCGCTGGACTGGTGTTGGTTGGTGGAGGTGAGAGCTGTGCGCTGGACTGGTGTTGGTTGGTGGAGGTGAGAGCTGTGCGCTGGACTGGTGTTGGTTGGTGGAGGTGAGAGATGTGCGCTGGACTGGTGTTGGTGGGGGGGGGGATGGTGGTGCTGGTGTTGGAGGTGAGAGATGTGCGCTGGACTGGTGTTGGTTGGTGGTGAGAGATGTGGCTGGACTGGTGTTGGTTGGTGGGTGAGAGATTCTGGACTTTTGGTTGGTGGGGGTGAGAGATGTGCGCTGGACTGGTGTTGGTTGGTGGAGGTGAGAGATGTGCGCTGGACTAGTGTTGGTTGGTGGAGGTGAGAGCTGTGCGCTGGACTGGTGTTGGTTGGTGGAGGTGAGAGATGTGCGCTGGACTAGTGTTGGTTGGTGGGGGTGAGAGCTGTGCGCTGGACTGGTGTTGGTTGGTGGGGGTGAGAGCTGTGCGCTGGACTGGTGTTGGTTGGTGGAGGTGAGAGCTATGCGCTGGACTGGTGTTGGTTGGTGGAGGTGAGAGCTGTGCGCTGGACTAGTGTTGGTTGGTGGAGGTGAGAGATGTGCTCTGGACTAGTGTTGGTTGGTGGAGGTGAGAGATGTGCGCTGGACTAGTGTTGGTTGGTGTGGGTGAGAGCTGTGCGCTGGACTGGTGTTGGTTGGTACAGGTGAGAGATGTGCGCTGGACTGGTGTTGGTTGGTGAAGGTGAGAGATGTGCTCCGGACTAGTGTTGGCTGGTGGAGGTGAGAGCTGTGCGCTGGACTGGTGTTGGTTGGTGAAGGTGAGAGATGTGCTCTGGACTAGTGTTGGTTGGTGGAGGTGAGAGCTGTGCGCTGGACTGGTGTTGGTTGGTGGGGGTGAGAGCTGTGCGTTGGACTGGTGTTGGTTGGTGGGGGTGAGAGCTATGCGCTGGACTGGTGTTAGTTGGTGGAGGTGAGAGATGGGCGCTGGACTGGTGTTGGTTGGTGGAGGTGAGAGATGGGCGCTGGACTGGTGTTGGTTGGTGGAGGTGAGAGATGGGCGCTGGACTGGTGTTGGCTGGTGTGGGTGAGAGCTGTGTTGTGTGCGTAGATCGCGCGTGCTTGTGGACGGGGATGATATGTCGATGACGGCAGATTGTGAAGTGGTGTGGAGTACTTGCTGAAAGGTCGTAGATGCGAAGTTTACCTGGGGGTGATTTTCTTGAGGTGTTGGAGAGTACTTGAAGAGTACACTTGTAGGATGTCTACGCTTGGAGGTTCGAATTGTACCTCGAACTGTACATACATTTGTGAAGACCGGAGGCGAAGTGAGGATGCAGCCGGAACGCATTGAAGCTTGAAGACATTGAGTAGAGTATATTTGCTCGGAGAAGAGTTGCTACGGTCGGCGTGGTTCAGTCCGAGTAGTGCAGTAGCATGTAATGGAGTAAATGCATAGGCTCAGAGCCGTTTATTGGTCCCATAGCGTTTCAAATACATAAGATACAGCATAACGACTTGTCGCGCTGACATTTCGTTCCTTTTGCATGTGCTTTTTCATTCCATCAAGACTTCGTGTTGGAAAGAGGTGGCGTTAAATTGTATTCATGCTTCTTTATATTAGTTATCTTGCCATTTTCCCAACATCCCTTCTTCGTTGTTTCTCTTTCCTAGCAATTTATTGTTTTCCTATTTCCGGGAAGATTCCAGTGAAGAAAAGCTAGCGGAAGACGTGTTCGTGCAGTGCCGGATTGTCTTCACGCAGTGAACACAACAAGAAACATAACATTTTGTTCATGCAGTGAACACAACAGGACACACACCACTGTGCTCATGCAGTGAACACAATAGAACACAAAACATTGTGATCGTGCAGTGCCGGATGCTGGGAAATTGTCTTCGAGAAGTGTTGCAACGCTAAAATTGATATTCTGTGTATTGTAGTGGGTGATTAGCAGTTGTCTGTGCTGGATGTGTATGCTGCGGTATGTGCGATGTGGTATGCTGTGAGTGTTCCGCTGCAAGTAGTTTTGTGAGGTTAAGTTTGTTTATGCATGACGTGTGAACGAGATATTTGTGTGTCCTGTGCGTAAGCGTGCCATGGCTTGCTCTTGTAGTGCGTTGGTTGATGGTCTCCCAGCGTTGATATTTTTGATGTTTAGCGTGGAGCGCATTTGCCGTTGGTATTCTTGATGCATGCGTTTGTGTTGAATCCCATGCTGTTTGTACCTAACGGTTGAGTGCCTGCTGTATGGAAAGCCAAGTAGTCTGGTTGTGACGTGGAAGAACATATGACGCATGGTAGTGCCGTGGCTTTGGTGACTTGTATGTATGTGTGTTCACTTCTTGTGATGCTTGAATGAGAGTATCCACAATTGTAGTTGTTGCTGTATTGGAAGACGGTAGCGTGTGTTGATAATTTTTTTAGATGATTGGTTGTTTTTGTTGTGTAAATGGTGCCTGCCCTACAATGACGATGTTGAGTTAGGTGCTATAATGGAGTATTTCATATTCGAGGTTTCTCGTTGCTTGTGCTCTGTGTATTACGCATTGTTTTGCTGTGTAGATGGATAGTGTCTGGTATAGACGGGGGCAGAATAATACTCTTGGCAGCGGTTACTTTGAATGGAGTACCCTCGCAGAACTCCCATCTGCCTTTGGTGTGTGTGTGTGTGTGTGTGCGATGGAGCCATCGGACATATATACATATATACATACATACACATATATATATATATATATATATATATATATATATATATGTATATATATATAAGATGTAGTGAGTTGGGTGTCGTGTTGTGTACTCCAAAAATTACTCCACACCGGCTTTTCCGTTTCGACACTGTCCTAAATTGCGTCTGAGGTCATCACATCTCAAAAGAAGCGATGTTCACGGAAAGCCGAGGTCACGCGGGTCACGAGCGTTGACTGTGTGTCATCTGACATTCAATTGTCTGCAGCGGAGCGTGCCGACTGAATGTCGATGCGGTCCACGACTGCTGATATATCAGGAAATCATTCTGCCAGTGCGCCATTTCCACTTTCCTACTGAATGTCAAATAGTGCTTGCAGGGATGCGGGGAGATGCAATCTAAAAAAGCAGTGCTATAGCTGCCGCGAAGAGGATTGCACACGGCAACTTTGCATTGGGTTATCTTTTGGAAAGACGTGCGTGGGTGTTGATCAAGCTGAACGGCGTTGCAATCGAGCCGAGCCGATCCAATGCAAATATTCGCTTTGGCAAGGGAAGTTCGTCGGCCTCCGGCATCGAGAAGGTCTATAGAAGCCTGGATGAATATGGTTGTATGCATACATATATATATATATATGCTATATACATGCATATATGCATAAATCAACAGTGTTCATTTTACTCAATGGCTTGCTCAACGTTTGTCAACCTTCCTCCGATGCTTCCAATCAGTGTCACGCAAGTTCCATTCTCTTCACTTTCTGGAATCCGATGTCGAAGGAAATTACGTCACTTTGTTCATTATGTTGTTTTCGAGTATGCAACATTTGGGCCATTGGTAGCTATCGTCAGAATTGGCTACATCAATGCGGGTTGTTCTCGACGCGCTTTATGAACGATCATGGTTAATGGCGCAAGCTACAGCAATGCTAACGTCATCATAGTTTTGACTTCGTAAGGTATATGACCTATGCTTAGGATCATTTTCGGTGGATGTTTCTGTGCGTGCTATGGGATAGGTAGAACAACATTGTATGATTGATGCGTGAACTTGAGGGAAATACGGTGACAACTTGGCCGGCGTGAGGTCACTAGAACTCGCTGCAGCAGACCGACCTAAGCTCTATCACACGAAGCTGATGGCGATAGTGCTTACTGAGGTCTACTTCTGAGGGCACCAGTGGCGTCCCATCGGTCATCTAGATAGGCAATCCGCTTAATTGTCAACAAAAGCCAAGCATTACTCATTTGATTACATCACAGAAGTTCTCAACAGAATGTCAAACAATATATCAGAAAGTATATTCCCTGGGCGGCTAGGGTGATGATGAATGGTGAATTAAACAGACCAATCACTTAGCACATGATCGGATCGAAAGGCTGCACCACTGGCATCTGCGCTCTGATTGTGACCGCCAGCGTTAGAAGCCAAGCTCAGTATGTTGCTGGTGCGTGTGGTCACGACCACAAGCTGCACCACTGTCATCTGCGTCCTAGCTGTGACCACCAGCGTTAGAAGCCAAGCTCAGCATGTTGCTGATGCGTGTGGCTATGACCACAAGCTGCACCACTGTCATCTGCGTCCTAGCTGTGACCACCAGCGTTAGAAGCCAAGCTCAGTATGTTGCTGATGCGTGTGGCTATGACCACAAGCTGCACCACTGTCATCTGCGTCCTAGCTGTGACCACCAGCGTTAGAAGCCAAGCTCAGTATGTTGCTGATGCGTGTGGCTATGACCACAAGCTGCACCACTGTCATCTGCGTCCAGCTGTGACCACCAGCGTTAAGCCAAGCTCAGTATGTTTCTGATGCGTGTGGCTCACAAGCTGCACCACTGTCATCTGCGTCCTAGCTGTGACCGCAGCGTTAGATAGCGGTTGAAGCCAAGCTCAGTGTGTTGCTGATGCGTGTGGCTATGACCACAAGCTGCACCACTGTCATCTGCGTCCTAGCTGTGACCACCAGCGTTAGAAGCCAAGCTCAGTATGTTGCTGATGCGTGTGGCTATGACCACAAGCTGCACCACTGTCATCTGCGTCCTAGCTGTGACCACCAGCGCCAGAAGCCAAGCTCAGTATGTTGCTGATGCGTGTGGCTATGACCACAAGCTGCACCACTGTCATCTGCGTCCTAGCTGTGACCACCAGCGTTAGAAGCCAAGCTCAGTATATTGCTGATGCGTGTGGCTATGACCAGAAGCTGCACCACTGTCATCTGCGTCCTAGCTGTGACCACCAGCGTTAGAAGCCAAGCTCAGTATGTTGCTGATGCGTGTGGCTATGACCGCAAGCTGCACCACTGTCATCTGCGTCCTAGCTGTGACCACCAGCGTTAGAAGCCAAGCTCAGTATGTTGCTGATGCGTGTGGCTATGACCAGAAGCTGCACCACTGTCATCTGCGTCCTAGCTGTGACCACCAGCGCCAGAAGCCAAGCTCAGTATGTTGCTGATGCGTGTGGCTATGACCACAAGCTGCACCACTGTCATCTGCGTCCTAGCTGTGACCACCAGCGTTAAAGCCAAGCTCAGTATGTTGCTGATGCGTGTGGCTATGACCAGAAGCTGCACCACTGTCATCTGCGTCCTAGCTGTGACCGCCAGCGTCAGAAGCCAAGCTCAGTATGTTGCTGATGCGTGTGGTCACGACCACAAGCTGCACCACTGTCATCTGCGTCCTAGCTGTGACCACCAGCGTTAGAAGCCAAGCTCAGTATGTTGCTGGTGCGTGTGGATATGACCACAAGCTGCACCACTGTCATCTGCGTCCTAGCTGTGACCGCCAGCGTTAGAAGCCAAGCTCAGTATGTTGCTGATGCGTGTGGCTATGACCACAAGCTGCACCACTGTCATCTGCGTCCTAGCTGTGACCACCAGCGTTAGAAGCCAAGCTCAGTATGTTGCTGATGCGTGTGGCTATGACCACAAGCTGCACCACTGTCATCTGCGTCCTAGCTGTGACCACCAGCGTTAGAAGCCAAGCTCAGCATGTTGCTGATGCGTGCGGCTATGACCACAAGCTGCACCACTGTCATCTGCGTCCTAGCTGTGGCCACCAGCGTTAGAAGCCAAGCTCAGCATGTTGCTGATGCGTGTGGCTATGACCACAAGCTGCACCACTGCCATCTGCGTCCTAGCTGTGACCACCAGCGTTAGAAGCCAAGCTCAGTGTGTTTCCGATGCGTGTGGCTATGACCACAAGCTGCACCACTGTCATCTGCGTCCTAGCTGTGACCACCAGCGTCAGAAGCCAAGCTCAGCATGTTGCTGATGCGTGTGGCTATGACCACAAGCTGCACCACTGTCATCTGCGTCCTAGCTGTGACCACCAGCGTTATAAGCCAAGCTCAGCATGTTGCTGATGCGTGTGGTCATGACCACAAGCTGCACCACTGTCATCTGCGTCCCAGCTGTGACCACCAGCGTCAGAAGCCAAGCTCAGTACGTTGCTGATGCGTGTGGCTATGACCACAAGCTGCACCACTGCCATCTGCGTCCTAGCTGTGACCACCAGCGTTAGAAGCCAAGCTCAGCATGTTGCTGATGCGTGTGGTCATGACCAGAGGCTCCACCAATACCGTCTGTGTCGTGGCTGTGACCGCCAGCGTCAGAAGCCACACCCAGCTGCTGCTGAATCTACGCAGCTGCTTCTCCGTAGTATCTCTTGTGTAGCTTTCTAGAGAGTCGAGAGATTCGTGACCGCTGATTTGTTGGATATGGTGACCTTGCACTCCCGCTCAATCCATCAGAGTGAGTGAGGTGCCGCGCGGACAGTGGTTCGAGTAGACACACGACAGACCAGCTGTCACGCTGAGAGTCTACATCATGTCACCGAGCTTGCTCTTTGCCGATGGTTTGGCTTCATACCAACGCATATCCGTCTGGTTTGCGGTCTGTTTAGGTCGTCGAGGAAGAACTTGACAAAGAACTGATTGGTTTGTCACTATATTTTCAGATTTAAGTTGGGACAGCCATCGGGACCCGTCGCTGTGTAGTCATCGGGACTTCCTTCCTTGACATCTGCTGGCGTCTGTTCCTCTGTGGTTCTATGCATCTTATCTGCCATTTCTACTAGTTCGACGTTGTTCTTTTCTAGTTCAAATAAAAACCAGCTGTGTTTCGTCTCGCGTAAGCTCTCGCGGCATCTTTCACAACAACAAAAATGGAGCACAAAATCCACGAAACTTTTTTGCTGGAAACGCGCTGGTCATATTTGCCACTTGCAACCAGAAAGCATTCTATGGCGTTACGATTGTCATCGCACGTGTTTATTCTGTGGCTTATAGAACGGAGGTCTTCGCTTTTTTAACTTTAGCGCAGCTTTGAAAGCCTTGTTTAGCCCATGCAATCTGCATTCAGAACTATCCATTCTTCGTTGTTCCTTAGCGAGCTCCTTGACACCACACTTTGCAAGCCCTGCGCTTTGTACCTTTCTCCATCAATCTTCCTTACTGTCTGAAATAACTCTTTCAGAGTGTGATCCAAAGTTAGATTAAATCGTTCTTTTGGTGTTTGGTCTTCGCTTCTAGAAACTGATGGAATATATATATATATATTTTTATATATATATATATATATATATATATATATATATATATATATATATATATATATATCTATGTATTTATATTCCACTACAAAATACTACCACAATTAAGTTGAACCGTAACTTGAAGACATGTGGGTTAAGACAATTTTTGTACCGCGAGTATGTTATCAATTTATCTCATGCCACAATGGCATACGAAATATTCAAAAACGAACCCTACTCACTTCGATTAAATTTGCTTGTGGATTACCAAAAGCTTATAATCGTATGCCTATGTTATATGTTATTATGCCTTTTCGTATGCCTTCTTGGTTAATCGACAAAGGATATATAAGGATATATAAGGATATATAATGACAAAGGACAAAGGATGTTAAGGACAAAGGATGATAAGTAGCTTTTCATCCCAGGCTACATTTGTTCTGCTACTGATGTGCACTAATGCAATAAACATCAATAATCGACGGAACTGTAAAAATGTCCTCAGCACGCGAATGAATGCAACCAGATGTTTTAGTGTAGGATAAATACACCAATCACACACACTATAAACAGCGTACAGCGTCAACGAGCTTACGACTTTGCTTTGCCCATTCATTAAGTAAGCTCTTTGAGATGTCTGAGTATCCAAGAAATACGCCCACTAAAGTGAAATTATCACAGTAAAAACCTTGACCATTCTGTGGCGAGATGATGCGAAATTTGCTTCGGATATACACCATCTAGGAACGTGTGGATGACCTGGTGTGGCTTCAGACATCTGCGACGTTATGCTGACTGGTCTGGGCACACTCAAGGAGTGCACATCTGATTGCGAGATGATGCGATACTCTCTTGAACACAGCTTTTCTTTATATAAAAAACATAAAGCTTTTATGGTTCGGCTGATAAGATGGTGCTCGCCCCCTTTTCGCCACCCCTGTAATATTTACTTCGGTGATACAATGATAGATATCTCAGAATCTAATCATGTCAATGACCAAATTATTTCAGATGCAACATGAGCATGACGAGAAGCAGGTACATTTTGCCATGAAGGACTTTTTTCATGAAACGTCTTCAGCCATTTTGACAGTGTCTATCAGCACGGAGGAATACCGTATGAGCACAGCTTCTAGCATTGCAAGCCTCCCATTTTGTACTTGGCCATGCCATCAATGCTGACTACTAAGGCGTTGCCTGTTACTGTAATGCTGACTACTAAGGCGCTACAGGTATTTTTTATTTAATGAATTTAATCCGACTTGTTGTTGGGGTGGCTTGAGGAACCAGGGTTCTATTGCTAAGCAGAGCTTGCTGCGTGAACCCTAGCCCCACCACCCGATCCATGAACTCCAGTTCAACGGCAGAATTTTGACCGGAGTTTAATGTGCCGCCAATGCACCGACACGGCCGTCCGGTAGCTCGTCCCCAGCATTATCGGTCCAGCTGCCAACTGCCACTCCCGGCCGGGGGCTAAACGCGAGCGCGCGAAGCGACTCGAACCCTGTGTTGCCAGTACAGGGGAGGCCAGTGCAGGACGGCGCTCTAACCAACTGAGCTACCGGGGAGGTGCTTCAATAGCATACTCCCTTTCCCCTTCTTCTTTCAGACCGTAAATACGGTTTGGGTCGTCTGCCTATTGAGTTATGGTGCGGCCAATGTAGTGGACATTCTAGAATGTACATTGTACTGGTCCTGTGTTTGCGTGTGAATGCATGAACTTCATCGGATTGGTCAACGGATTAGTGCCGCATTGTTGCTGTCTTTATGATGGATCGCGTGTTTGGGTATTAGGGTCAGTAGATGACAAATGATAGTTTCGCCAGGACTTGTGGGTCTACAGATGCTCCGCACGATGCCACGAGATGCCGACTCATCCTACTGCCACGAATGGTGTTCTCGTGGAACAGTTGTACGCATGCGTCGTTTCTGTTAGCGACATACTTCATTGTTTTGCGTGTGGAACATGGTGCTGCATATGCCCTCGAAGTGAGTGTTGTTGTAATCAACAACTGTCGGCGAGCAGATGGCGCATCCTCTGCGGCTCTTGGTGAGGTTCCTCCCAGGTACGACAATATTGGACGCTTTGCCGATGAACGCGAGGATTCCACAATCTTTGTGTCGGTCCGGGCGCACACTTGAGCAATTCTGGCAGAGCCAGAATCGGTCGGCCTCCTGTACGCGTTTGCGGTGAAGCCCAGGTCTCCATGGCAACCATGGCACGTCCGGCACGGACAGTCGGATCCGTACGTACGCCGGACTTTGTAGTGGGTCGTAGTCCGGAAGCATCAGCCGGCTTTCGCCGGATCACTCTCAGCTCTACGGCGTCTTCGGCGCCCGCAAATAAATCGTCGCCGCACCTGCAGTAAACGTTCGGCTCAGGGAGGAAATCCGCCAACACCTGCTATTCCGTGTGAGCCGCGGGTGCTTGCGCACAGAGCCTGCTAACTGGCCAGCCCATGACTGTCTGGGCTGTGCCACCTGGCGGTACAGCCCACTCTCCGGCCAAGGCAGTGGTGGCTCCACTGCGCACCGACGCGGCAGCTTCCCCAACACGCTGGCTAGGAGTCGAGGCTCCGGCATGTCCAGCTGATTATGGACGTTATCGACTGCTGTGTCGATTTTCGCTTCCATTGGAATGTTGGTGACTTCACTCAGGACTTCCAGGAACGATGTTACGCGATTTGGTTTCGTCGATTTCAAGATGCGGATGAGTTTGAGCGAAATAAAATTTGAATGAAGTTCTTGAGGTGAACCGATCGAAAATACAGCGGGGATGTATGGTGGAATGATCTTGTTATCGCTTGGTGGCCTGGTAAGTCAAAGTCGGAACCTGCGACAGCATCAGTCCTAGTGCATTGCCAGTCAAGTGTGTCATTACGGCTGATAAACGTACCCGGGCTCGAAGTTCCGGAGACTGTTTGTGAATGAACATCATCAATTTGTGAGTTCGCCACGTCAATCAATGTATCCAATGCTTTCGCAGGAACCCTATCAGATTACGCGTTTTTTTATGGAGCTTATTTCGTCACTGAGGCTAATTTTGGCCCAATGCAAATATTGCCCTTTCTCCATGATGACGTAAGCGACATTTTTAGATGCCCGCCGGACGAGAGGGACACAATGGTGTTTACTTTCACGGCCTCACTTCTGAGATGTAGTGGTACGTCGACGATAAATACACACACACACACACACACACACACACACACACATATATATATATATATATATATATATATATATATATGTGTGTGTGTGTGTGTGTGTGTGTGTATGTGTGTGTTTGTGTGTGTTCGTGGAAGACGCTGGAGAGCTCCTTGACCATCGTTTTTTCCCGTATGTTGACGTGAAATTATGACGCAATACCGCAAACTGATCTTTATAAACTCCTATATCTCTGTAAACGGGAAAAATTCCTAAATCCGGAAACCGCTATGGGATAAGGAGATGCAATGCCTTAACTTGAAAATACAAGTATATTTTTCAAAGATTTTCAGGAATACTTCTTACCAAAATGTTACATAAAACTGCGAGTTGTAAAAAGTGCCTCATTCCAGCATTCATTCAACATTAATTTCTTCCAACATTCATCTTCGAATGCTACGCCACATTCCACGCCCTGGCACCGTTGACAAATAGATTGAGACCTGAATTTAAACCGTGTGCAAAAGTCGGTAAACATGGCCGGGTGTGCGCGGCGCGGTGGAGGTCGGGTCGAGGCGCCCGAGGCGATCAAGCGGACAAAGTCAGAGAGACGGCCGCCGCCATAAGTTTAGCTGCTTACCATTCCGCAAAGGATCCCCAGACTGGAGCTGTCTGAATTCGGCTTTGCACAATCAAACATTGTGCTTTTATGTACGTAGTTCAGAAGTGCATGTGTTTCCTGGTCAATCATTGTGGATATATTAAAAGCTAAGTTCATCTTCAGGATCCAGGAACGACTCAATGTTGTGATTGTAATTGACAAAATTGTAAATATATATCGTGATGTTTCTGCCGTAGGCCTTTGTCGATGCACTCGCTGCGATCGGCGAGCAGGTCGAAAATCCAAATTGCTGCAGGCATAAAAAATTGCAGGCACAATACACATTATGCATTCAAATCTGTTTGCTCCACCTGAACTTCAACAAAGCATTCATTATGGTTTGATGAAGTTCTCGGACTTTCTCTCTCACGTGAGAGGATGCCTTTTGGAACCACAAAGTTTTCATAGTTTTCGTATACGGGTACAATCGTCGAGTTTCTCCGCCTGAGCGAGTGAGTTTCTCCGCATCCTTCCATATTTCGTCGTTCTGTGGGCCGGGAGAAGAGTGTGGCGAATACGGCGGCTGTTCAATCGATGTATTTTTGCTTGATATAAATGAGCTCGATTCCGAGGGGCAAAAATCACAAGCCAATTTTAAACCTTAACCGGAACCATGTTTCAGAAAGTGAGTCAGTAAATGGTGTCAATTATAATGATATCTCGTAGAAAAGGTAAACAGCATTGCTTATTAAAGCGTTTCTCCATATTTGCGTTCAATGGAGGAATGTGGGCAGTAATTATGAGAGTTTGCCCACCTAAGCCAGTGCACTGCAGACCAAGGCCATAACTTCCATACTTTTGCAAGACCAGTCGACCACCTGCCTCCAAATGCTGCTTAAATTGTTGGCATTGACTGGAAATATTGGAATGACAATGCGTTTTGCCATCACCTCACCCCATCGCTGCTCCCTTTGAGATAGCTTCATCACTGGCTACTGGGAAAGTTTATCGCGGTAACTTTGCCAGCAAATATACCAATTATCAAAGAACGTCTGCAGCCGTCATACCAGCTATGATATAGTAAACTGCAGTATATAAACAAATTTGTACAAAAATGTCAGAAGTGCATGTGACTAGAGTACCTCTCATGGTTTGATGTACATCAATGGACAATTATCTCAGTCTAATGATTGCACATCTTCGATATGCATCGTCGGCACCGTGACAAAGTAACGCGTATTAGCCATTAAAGAGTAGCGCAGCGAGCAAGGCTCAGCATGGTCTATGAATGACGTTAATAGTTGGATCGATGTGGGCCTCTAGACTAGCGTGTGCGGTTAGTAGCTTCACTGTGTCGCCAATCCCGTCGCAAGGTGCCTTGCCGTGACATATCGCAAAGGAGTCTCACTATTTGAGCATAGATATTGAAGATATATACATATATATATACATATATATATATCGGTGCCAGCATTTGTGCATGTGTGTAAGCATAGGTAAATAGTCACGGATACGCTTTCAACAAAGACTTCCAAACTCCATCTATATCAAATGTGGGACGAATGATGAAACATAAGCGTCATCTTAAGTTATTAAATATTCGTGGTTTTGCACCTTGATGTCCAGACAAAAGACACCTCCAATTCCAATGGCATAATGCTGATGTGTTAGGAGTAGCTGCTGCTGCCTCTATTTAGGTTTTAGCTGGCTGTAGTATTCATTTTGGAACGCACATCTTTTCCATTTGGTCTGGAGAAATTCCTTTCGTTTTCCCGAACCTTGCACACATAAACACTTCACCACCAGCGGAATCACAAGGAGACAGTGGCAGCGCTTGTGTCAAGTGGCTGTTGGCCGAACAGTTTGATCCATTCATGTTGCTGGCTGGGCGCTAGTCTTTGCGTCTTTGTGTGAGGCTACTGTCTGGGTGTGTGTCTCTGTGTTAGACCTCGGCTTGTGTTTGTGTCTGTGTTAGACCACGCTTTTGCTTGTGTCTCTGTTAGATCACGCTTGTTTTTATGTCTGTATTAGAGGACGACTTGTATTGTGCCTCTGTGTTAGACCGCCGCTTGTTTTTATGTCTCTGTATTAGATCACGGCTTGTATTGTGTCTCTGTGCTTGACACAATACAAGCCACCGCTGGTTTTTGTGCTTCTGTGTCATACCACGCCTGTGCTTGTGGCTCTGTGTTAGAACACCCTTGTGCTTGTATCTCCGTACTAGACCACGGCTTATGCTTGTGTCTCCTTATTATACCACGGCTTATACTTGTGTCTCCGTATTATTGTGTTGGACCACGGCTTCAAGACGAGTTTCTGATGCGACAATGGAACAGTGAATGGCAGTGACTATACATGGTCGTTGCGCGTGTTATTTGAGCGTCATGTTGGGTTTTCAAGACATTGCCGACCCTCAGTTTCACTTCAGGTGCGTTGCCTCCTCTCCCATATGTGTTTGTAATTGGGCATTGAGCTGCAGCATGTGGGTGAGAGAATAGCTTGAAACAAAGCTAGGAGGTGTGCCGTCGCGACTAAAATACTAAAACGCATGTGGGAACACTGAAGGTTATATCAATGGCAGGCAGGGCTAACGGAACGTGAGGCGCGCTGGGACTAGCTAGGCGCCTTGCGCGAACAAGGCGAAGCAAGGCCATCATTTGTCTGGTCATACATTCAGCACTTCTAATGATTAAAAGGAAACCATTTCCCGGGTGTGGAGCATGCTTTGCTTGGCGTTGCCATGACAATTCACTCAAAACTATTTTGTTTGCAGTACTTGCAGCTGCAGTTCCCGCTACTTCACTCGGGTCACCTGAGCCTTGTGGCGGATTCAGTCTAGCCTATGTGTTAGCTGCGAACAAACTTTGCCGGAACCATCTATGAATACAATACATACGAACAATTGCAGGGTTGAATTCGCAATCCCAGAGAAAAGGATTCCTTCTCGGCATATTTTGACATCATCGTCTCCCCTGTTCGTAAAGCATGCCTTCGGATCGAGAGCGGGTCACTAAGGGTATGCTCCCCAGAACGATGTTCACCCAGGAGCAGTCAACAGCAGCCTCATATCTTCTCTGTTCAGCTATTGTCACCCCGCTGAACAATCTGGGCCTCTTGTTAGGGTCTGAGATCATCCCATTGATCTACATCGTTTTGGTGGAGCTCCCTCTAGGGAAATGGTGGCAGGCCCATCAGACGAATGCTCCGCTGCATTGGCCTGTCCTTACTTTTGCCAGGTAATTCATAGGAAGATGTTTTTGTGCCATGCTTTAGTGTCGTTTGGACTTGACTCCTGCGGCCATAATTTGAACATAATTTTGTTTTCGTGAATGATGAATTAGACTGGCGTTTTCTCTCTCTCCCTCTCTCTCTCTCTCTCTCTCTCTCTCTCTCTCTCTCTCTCTCTCTCTCTCTCTCTCTCTCTCTCTCTCTCTCTCTCTCTCTCTCTCTCTCTCTCTCTCTCTCTCTCTCTGAACGAGATAATTGCCTGGAGGCATTGATCTGACAAAAGCGTGTCAGGTGTGGCAGACGGTATGCCGTTTTTGCTTGATGTGGCTGCACCAGTGACCATTTTAGCCATGGTGAGCCAGTCATTATGCTATGTCGCAAAGTGCATGCTCATGATTATGATTCATGCATGCTCATGAATGGGCCTGGCTCTGGCCAGAAGGCTGGCTATTCTCTTTTGTGTATTTCTTGTTTATTTTATATTTTATTTATGTCACGATGCATGCCCTCCACGTACAGTGGCTATTAAGGGAAGTGGCGCGACGGCCCAGAGCGGTGGCTTCATTCTCAAAGCACCCATCTGCCTAGACATACGCCTTTCTTGTGGGGAGAGTACCATATATAGCTGATAGTGTTCCGCATATATAACGAAGAGCTGACACGCAGATGAAGAGCATACACGGAGACGCACAAACGCCCGCGTGTGTGCGTCTCCGTGTATGTAGCATATATCTCCGCGTCCGGAGACGCACACACGCCCGCGTCTCCGTGTTCCGCATATATAACGAAGAGCTGCGTCCGGGAGGGTACCTGCAGTCTTAAGCCACATAGCTGGCCGGAAAACCACCGGCACAGGCGAGATCGACGCCTGATCGATCCACCGGAACATAGTGAGGTAGACATTTCAGAACTCAATACATAACACTGCATAGGGGTTTCAGTCTCTTCTTCATCTTCTTACATCATCCTCCCTTTTTAGTTTCAGAACACCTGACCACTGTGGCTGTTATTAGGTTTGTCCAGACTTGCGACTTTACAACAGCACGTCAGTGCCGTGCAGCAGTCACCAGCGTAGAGTGAGCAGGGCTGAAACAGCGTGGCCACCCACACGACCCACACCTCTGCCGTACAGGTGATGCCACACGACGCACACCTCTGCCGTACAGGTGATGCCACCCACACGACACACACCTCGGCCGCCCAGGTGATGCCACCCACACGACACACACCTCGGCCCCCAGGTGATGCCACACCAAAGGCATCTGCAACACCATGCCACATTCAGTGTAATACGGTATCCATAGATGGCGCTGGACGCACACGTCACTTGACAGTGGCTTCACGTCGCGCCACTTTAGACGGCAGGATCGTCACAATCCCCTCGGTGTGCGAAATGGATCGACCACTCCAGCCGGCCACATTTCTCGCGAGTGCCTGACCACGTGAAACAGACGCATGCAAGGGACGTTTCAGACGCAATCTTTTGACCAACAAATGGCGACGCCGTGGACACCCAGTCTTCCGAAATAGCGCGGCAACAACACACGGCACGCCCCCCCCCCCATCGGGCGGATGCCACACTTGACACACCTGTCTCCTTCACCTGACATTTTCGGCAGACGCGCTTAGGTCGTACTTACAGGGAACGAACGGCTCAAGGGAAGTGAAAGTCGAGACCATCGCAGAGCAAAAAGCTAGTTGTGTGAATGCTATGAGTTGCTCGATTTGTCTTCAACACGTAGCTAGGTGTGTGAATGCTATGAGTTTAAAAAGGATAGGCGAATAATGCATCGCTTAACCCTCACATGTGTGCGACATTTTTCCACCTCCGCCTGTGGGGGGAGGGGGCTGTTGTGACCGATTGGCATGTCCAAAAGAAACGTGCTAGAAAGACGAAACAAAACAAAAAGCAGGCTCATTGGGTGGCATCAGGTCTCTCGATACACACCAAATATGTACATCTGGGAGTGATATATGACCCTCCAGGTCAAGTTGTAGGACATTTTTTTCTCGGATAAATCGAAACTTCACAAATATATATATTTATATGTATATATATATATATATATATATATATATATATATATATATATATATATATATACAGATGTATATATGTATATGTATATATCAGTTATATATATAATTGTTTGTGTGTGTGTGTGTGTGTGTGCGTATGTGAGCATCTCTATGCATGCATAAATCCAACATGGATTACGCATGTCGATGCCACTTGTGATCTAATTTTGCACCGGATGTTTGAGCTGCGTAGGCGGACGGAAGTTTCCCGTCCACAACGTCTCTATTCCACTTTGATCGTTCGCGCTGAGGAGAGCAGACGTCTGGCACCGTCGGCGACGCGCCCGGCCGAATTAAAGTCGCAGAGAGCAGCACTCCCGGAAGCCGCCCCTGTGGGCAGCAATCCCAGGCCCCCCCCCGCCCCTCCGTAATGACTGCTCCGGCTGCCTTCATCTGGGGTCTATCACGGGCCAGGCTCGCGGTATGGTGCCTCCAGCCGGCGAGGCCCATGGAGATTGCGCGCGCCGAGGCACGACAGGAACTTCATCTATGAAGTGTGCCGAAATGTCGCGGTGAGAAAAAAAAACTTTGCCCATGTGCCGTCGCATGAGCCGCGGGCATCCGTCGGGACACCGCGACACTGTCCGTTAGGAAACCATCGGGCACTGCGACACTGTTCGCTTGGCAACAGACGAACACCGCGACACTGTCCGTAGGACAACAGGCACTGTCCTTTGGGAAACAATCTGACACTGCGACACTGTCTGTAGGACAACAGACGGACACTGCGACACTGTCCGTAGGACAACAGACGGACACTGCGACACTGTCCGTAGGACAACAGGCGGACACTGCGACACTGTCTGTAGGACAACAGGCGGACACTGCGACACTGTCCGTAGGGCAACAGGGGGACACCGCGACACGACTTTGGTGTCTTTTGATGCCTGGTTACGGCCGCAATTTTGTGTGAAGTTGACGCTTTCAGAAAATCGATTTCTGCACGAGGCGGACACCTCCTGACAGCATGTCACTTCCGGTGACGTTCTGGTCGTAACACTGTTGATGACACTTCTTGTATTTATTATAGATGTGCATACCTTGCATGAATCACGTGCAGCACACCTAGCATTAATTCATACCGTGAATAGCACATGCAGATCGTCATGCACAAATGTTACATGCCATGCTTTGTACATTTGCATGGTTCATGTTTGCAATATAGATGTACGATTGGCATATGTTTTGTTCGCGTTGAAGCCTACCGGTTGTTTTAAGATGTGCATGACGTTTATTGGTATGAAACGACAATAATATGACATGTTCTTGATTGCAGGCAAATACCTCGACTCCCCGTGTTCGAAATTCACAAACCTTCATTGGAAAGCAACTGAAGAGGCTACCAATGCCTTGCACCTTCGAAGAAGAGTTGGTAGCACATCACATTATAACGGCTTCTCTTTCTGGTCTTGCTACCACTTACATTTTGCACCACACCCGGCCAGAAGTGCAGAAAGAATGCGGTCTGTGCATATTCCAACCAAACCATGTTTGATGGATACCCACCGGTGATGTGTGTATTGAGGAGTGTCTCGGAGATGCGTGGGTTCGAGCGTGCGACTATAAAACAGCTCCCACGTTCTGATCCGTCGGACCATGGACCAGCCGGACACACGCGATATTCTGGCGTATGCTGTGCTGTGGCTCACCACACTGTGTTGTGCTGTAGTTCAGCGCAGCGTGTTGTGTTGTGGCCCACCGCACTGTGTGGTCTGTTGTGGCTCACCACACTGTGTGTTGTGTCTCATCACACTGTGTGTTGCGTTGTGTCTCACTGCATTGTGCATTGTGTCTCATCACACTGTGTATTGTGTTGTGTCTCACCGCATTGTGTGTTGTGTCTCATCATACTGTGTGTTTGTGTTGTGTCTCACCGCATTGTGTGTTGTGTCTCATCACACTGTGTGTTGTGTTGTGTCTCACCGCATTGTGTGTTGTGTCTCATCACACTGTGTGTTGTGTTGTGTCTCACCGCATTGTGTGTTGTGTCTCATCACACTGTGTGTTGTGTTGTGTCTCACCACGTTGTGTGTTGTGTCTCATCACACTGTGCTTTCCTTTGGCTCATCGCACCGTGTGTTGTGTGGGATCGAGTGGTCATATGAACTGATTAACCCTGAGTCAGAACGATGTCAGTGTTGTCATCAATTCAGAGCCACGTATATCCAAGGGTATTCGCGATAGAAACACACATATAGAACACAACAGGACTCTGACGAGCAAGCATTGGCGGCAATACGCCTAAGAGGGTATTCTAAATTACTGGCCAGGTGAGGTGCGAAATATATTGAAGAAATACTCTGGGCGAGCTAGTTCATGCTGTTGAATTTATAGAACATTTCCAATTTTAACATTCTGTATGTTGGTGATAAGGAAAAAGCATCGACTTCAACTCTCGATATATGCGAAATATTTCCATTATCAGAAACAACAAGATTTTCTCAGACCACAAGGAGCTGGACGGAAGCAACCCTCATCTGTTCATGATAAAGGGATGATTATCGCTGTGGGTTGATCCTATCCCATGGACATCTAATAACAAAGGTTATATTTTTTTCCACGGTGAGCGACATTTCCTCCATAGTAGCATGATCTACGCATGTTGAAAGGAATGCGCTGTGCTGCTGGCGCAAAAAGGTCACATGGGAGGGAAATTTTATGATTGCTATCACCGATGCCCAGAAGAACACTGGCATTATTGTGCCTTCCTGCTGCCGTGTGATAACCAGGAGTGATAAACTGGTCTTTAACTCTTTGCAATACATTCTTATTTTACAAACCACACCACATTCAGGCCAAGAGAGAAGAAGAAACATTTCTTGAATGGCATGATTTATCGTTGCATGAGCTAGGAGCTATCCACAGATGTCTCTAGATGGCCGAGAAAGAAGCGACATAAATACATGAAAGAGAAGTAATAAAACGCACGATTGGGGAAGCTTCGTGATTTGTAATTTTCCTTGATGCGAAGACTAGTCAAAATGATAGGCACTATTTCCGCTTCGTAATGAGTTCGAAACAGTTAGATACTTATTAGTGTGCAGCGGTAGTTCTTATTAAATAGTAGCAAGCGACAACCCTAATGCTGTGTTGCTCTGTCGTAGAAAATACTACACAGCAGTCCGTTTCTACTTCCAAGAGTGAACTGGCCAAAACAGCTGCAGCTTCCATTAGGAACAAGTTCCCCATTGCTTCATTTAGGAACAAGCCAGGCGCGGGTACAAAATATCGGCCATACAGCCTTCACAATGCACGGCATCGTTTGATCTCGAAACACGTAGCCACCAGCTGCCAGCTGCCAGCAGCGCTGAAGTTGAGGCGGCAGTTGATGCATGCACCGCCTCACCGCGCTCACCGCCTCCTGCATCACAGCCACGCGGCCGCGTCACAGCCACGTCACAGCCACGTCACAGCCACGTCACAGCCACGTCACAGCAACGTCACCGCGTCACAGTCACGGCACCGCGTCATAATCACGTCACATCCACGTCACAGCAACGTCACAGCCACGTCACAGTCACGTGACCGCGTCACAGTCACGTCACAGTCACGTCACAGCCACGGCACAGTCACGGCACCGCGTCACAATCACGTCACAGCCACGTCACAACCGAGGCACAGCCACGTCACAGCCACGTCACAGCTACGTCGCCACGTCACAGCCACGTCGCCACATCACAGCCACGTCGCCACATCACAGCCACGTCGCCACATCATAGCCACATCGCCACATCACAGCCACGTCGCAACATCACAGCCACGTCGCCACATCACAGCCACATCGCCGCGTCACAGCCACATCGCCACATCACAGCCACGTCACCGCATCACAACCACGTCGCCACGTCACAAACACATCACCACGTCACAGCCACGTCGCCACGTCACAGCCACGTCGCCACGTCACAGCCACGTCGCCACGTCACAGCCACGTCACAGCCACGTCACAGCTACGTCACCACATCACAGCCACGTCACCACATCACAGCCACGACCAAATCAGTCACGCCGCTGCGTCGGCGTCGACTTTGCCGGACGGCGGCGCCGACGCGCGCTGTGATTACGCCCACGACCGTGTGTTTATGGCGCGGCGGCGGCGGGACCGACGCACGCGGCGACATCCCGCAAAATATTTACGCCCGCCGGCGGCGCCGACTCTGAGTCGACGCTCAGAGCGTGCCGTCGGCGGCTTTTTTCGCGGCCAAGACAACTCCGAGCGTCGATGGAGCGGCGACCGACGCGCCGCTCGGCGGCTCGTCGGCCGGCTTCGTGTGCGATTCGGTGTGTTGAGCGCTGTCGGCGGAGCTGCTGGACGGTCTTGGCCACCCTGTGATGCTGCAAAACGGTCCTGGTCGCTCTCTGGCACTGCTAAACGGCCCTGACTGCCCTGTGACGCTAATGAGCTGGCCTGACCGCCCTGTGACGCTACTGAGCAGTCCTGGCCTCTCTGTGACGCTGCTGAGCAGTCCTGGCCTCTCTGTGACGCTGCTAAGCAGTCCTGGCCTCTCTGTGACGCTGCTGAGCAGTCCTGGCCTCTCTGTGACGCTGCTGAGCAGTCCTGGCATCTCTTACGCTCTATCTTGACGCTGCTAGCAGTCCTGGCCTCTCTGTGACGCTGCTGAGCAGTCCTGGCCTCTCTGTGACGCTGCTGAGCAGTCCTGACCTCTCTGTGACGCTGCTAAGCAGTCCTGACCTCTCTGTGACGCTGCTGAGCAGTCCTGACCTCTCTGTGACGCTGCTGAGCAGTCCTGGCCTCTCTGTGACGCTACCGAGCAGTCCTGACCTCTCTGTGACGCTACCGAGCAGTCCTGACCTCTCTGTGACGCTACTGAGCAGTCCTGGCCCTCTGTGACGCTGCTGAGCAGTCCTGGCTCTGTGACGTGCTGAGCAGTCCTGGCCTCTCTGTGACGCTGCTGAGCAGTCCTGGCCTCTCTGTGACGCTGCTGAGCAGTCCTGGCCTCTCTGTGACGCTACCGAGCAGTCCTGACCTCTCTGTGACGCTACTGAGCAGTCCTGGCCTCTCTGTGACGCTACCGAGCAGTCCTGACCTCTCTGTGACGCTGAGCAGTCCTGACCTTCTGTGACGCTGCCGAGCAGTCCTGGCCTCTCTGTGACGCTGCTGAGAGTCCTGCTCTCTGTGACGCTGCTAGCAGTCCTGGCCTCTCTGTGACGCTGCTGAGCAGTCCTGACCTCTCTGTGACGCTGCTGAGCAGTCCTGGCCTCTCTGTGACGCTACTGAGCAGTCCTGGCCTCTCTGTGACGCTGCTGAGCAGTCCTGGCCTCTCTGTGACGCTGCTGAGCAGTCCTGGCCTCTCTGTGACGCTGCTAGCAGCCTGGCCTCTCTTATGCTCTCTGTGAGCTGCTGAGCGTCCTGGCCTCTCTGTGACGCTGCTGAGCAGTCCTGGCCTCTCTGTGACGCTACCGAGCAGTCCTGACCTCTCTGTGACGCTACCGAGCAGTCCTGACCTCTCTGTGACGCTACCGAGCAGTCCTGACCTCTCTGTGACGCTACCGAGCAGTCCTGACCTCTCTGTGACGCTGCTGAGCAGTCCTGGCCTCTCTGTGACGCTGCTGAGAGTCCTGGCCTCTCTGTGACGCTGCTAAGCAGTTTGGCTCTCTGTGACGCTGCTGAGCAGTCTGACCTCTCTGTGATGCTGCTGAGCAGTCCTGGCCTCTCTGTGACGCTGCTGAGCAGTCCTGGCCTCTCTGTGACGCTACCGAGCAGTCCTGGCCTCTCTGTGACGCTACCGAGCAGTCCTGACCTCTCTGTGACGCTGCTGAGGAGTCCTGGCCTCTCTGTGACGCTGCTAAGCAGTTATGGCCTCTCTGTGACGCTACCGAGCAGTCCTGACCTCTCTGTGACGCTACCGAGCAGTCCTGACCTATCTGTGACGCTACCGAGCAGTCCTGGCCTCTCTGTGACGCTACTAAGCACCCGTGGCCTGGCGTCATTACTGCGGAACAATCCTAGCCTGTCATGGCTCCTATTTATAACTGCAGACACCACAGCGTTGGGCAGCTTCGACACCATCACAAATCAGGATCGGCACCGGCACGGTCAGCGGGCGAAGCCTGCCCTTTTTAGAGGCATGGCGGCGGCATGGAGCATGGAACTTGCCATTGGTGCAAAGCCTGTCGATGGGTGGAGGCCAAAACCAGGAAGCGCTCGTCGGAATTGGTTGGTGAGTTAAGTTCATGAATTACTCGTCTGCGGTGTTTTTCGTGGCAAAAAGATGCCATGGAAGGAAGGGACGGTTAATTTCGTGATTGATTTGGTCCATCAAATATTTGTAACGGCGGTCAGATGAAATATTAAAACAAGAAGAAAGACCATCGCAACGGTATTCAAATATAAAGAGCAGACAAACATCGCTTTGCGTTTCTTGATGTTGAGGATACTGGCGTTGGCCGGGAAGTTCCTTTGTCCATAATTTCTCTCTTCATTAGACGACCACGGAGTAGTGATCACGTAATCCGCAATGCTTCGTAGGCTTTCTGGAGCTATGCTGATTGTTTGGATTTTTGCAGAGGTAGAGGCATGCACTTCGTCATGAAGACTCGCTTGTGTTACATCATGATGCATTTCTACGGTACGTGCCTGTATGCCTGTATCACGTGAAATGAATCTGAAGTGAATTAAATAAAATGATTGGGACGAACACAAACACTCATGAGTAGTGTTACTTAACTTCGACTTTTTCGCTAATTTGGCATTCAGGGCTGGATATTACGTGACACACAAATCGTTTAATTGCTGGGTTGGGTAGCCATCTTTTGGAAGCTCGCAGCACTTTTTATGAATTTCCAGTTTTCATAGTGACATTCAGAACCATATAAGCGATGCGAAAGCCGTGCTACGAGACTCAATCACTAACACGAATTCTCCATACTGTCGTGCATATTCTGACATTCCGAAGGTCATCGTCACATTTCTCTGAAGACACCCGGCCACTTATGAAGACATTTCACACGTCCTGAAGACGTCTGTGGCACCAACTCCATGGTGTGAGGTGGCTGGCGTAAGCAGTGAAGCCTTGGTCGATGACGGGCCACGTCAGCGCCGCTTCAGGCGGACCGACGCCGGCTCGATTTGTCTTCATTTGACCGGCCAACTGCGCAAAATGGATGGCCGACGCTTTCGCTAAAAACAGGCCACGCCCAGATCCCAATCTTTGCGGCCGTTGGCACGCCACTATCCGCCGCCCCCTCCCTTCCCCTCCCCGTTCCCATCTGGACCCCTCTGCGTGCGTTGACAGCTGATTTATGCTCGGGCGGCAGCGGTAATTTATAAATACGGCAAGAACTCGCTTCGGACATTCGTCATGGGTGCTCAGCCAGAACGTTCCCACGTAGTTGTCTCATCCAGCCACTCGCGAATTCTGGGGCTGTCTCACTTGGACGTACCCGCCGTCCGGGGGATCTGGTCTGGACGGTCCATGTCTCATGAAGACATCTCCCGCCCCGGAGGAATCTAGTCTAGACAGTTCATGTCTCATAATGACATCTCCCGCCCCGGAGGAATCTAGTCTAGACAGTTCATGTCTCATAATGACATTTCCCGCCCCCGGGGGAATATATTATAAAAAATGTCTCATAATGGCATCTCCCGCCCCGGAGGAATCTAGTCTGGACAGTTCATGTCTCATAATGACATCTCCCGCCCCGGAGAATCTAGTCTAGACAGTTCAGGTCTCATAATGGCATCTCCCGCCCGGAGGAATCTAGTCTAGACAGTCCATGTCTCATAATGACATCTCCCGCCCCGGAGGAATCTAGTCTAGACAGTCCATGTCTCATAATGACATCTCCCGCCCCGGAGGAATCTAGTCTGGACAGTTCAGGTCTCATAATGGCATCTCCCGCCCCGGAGGAATCTAGTCTAGACAGTTCAGGTCTCATAATGGCATCTCCCGCCCGGAGGAATCTAGTCTAGACAGTTCATGTCTCATGAAGACATCCCCGGCTCCCGGAGGAATCTAGTCTAGACAGTTCATGTCTCATAATGACATCTCCCGCCCCGGAGGAATCTAGTCTGGACAGTTCATGTCTCATAATGACATCTCCCGCCCCGGAGGAATCTAGTCTAGACAGTTCATGTCTCATGAAGACATCCCCGGCTCCCGGAGGAATCTAGTCTAGACAGTTCATGTCTCATGAAGACATCCCCGGCTCCCGGAGGAATCTAGTCTAGACAGTTCATGTCTCATAATGACATCTCCCGCCCCGGAGGAATCTAGTCTAGACAGTTCATGTCTCATGAAGACATCCCCGGCTCCCGGAGGAATCTAGTCTAGACAGTTCATGTCTCATGAAGACATCCCCGGCTCCCGGAGGAATCTAGTCTAGACAGTTCATGTCTCATAATGGGGACGTTGATGACATCGCCCGGAAGTTCATGTCTCATAATGGCATCTCCCGCCCCGGAGGAATCTAGTCTAGACAGTTCATGTCTCATAATGACATCTCCCGCCCCGGAGGAATCTAGTCTAGACAGTTCATGTCTCATAATGACATCTCCCGCCCGGAGGAATCTAGTCTAGACAGTTCATGTCTCATAATGACATCCCGCCCGAGGAATCTAGTCTGGACAGTTCATGTCTCATAATGACATCTCCCGCCCCGGAGGAATCTGCTGTAGAATCTAGTCTAGACAGTTCATGTCTCATAATGACATCTCCCGCCCCGGAGGAATCTAGTCTAGACAGTTCATGTCTCATAATGACATCTCCCGCCCCGGAGGAATCTAGTCTAGACAGTTCATGTCTCATAATGACATCTCCCGCCCCGGAGGAATCTAGTCTAGACAGTTCAGGTCTCATAATGGCATCCCCCCGAGGAATCTAGTCTAGACAGTTCAAGTTTCATAATAGATCTCCCGCCCCGGAGGAATCTAGTCTAGACAGTTCATGTCTCATAATGACATCTCCCGCCCCGGAGGAATCTAGTCTAGACAGTTCATGTCTCATAATGACATCTCCCGCCCCGGAGGAATCTAGTCTAGACAGTTCATGTCTCATAATGACATCTCCCGCCCCGGAGGAATCTAGTCTAGACAGTTCATGTCTCATAATGACATCTCCCGCCCGGAGGAATCTAGTCTAGACAGTTCATGTCTCATAATGGCATCTCCCGCCCCGGAGGAATCTGTCTAGAAGTTCAGTATCATAATGATTCATAGTATAGAGTTCATGTCTCATAATGGCATCTCCGCCCCAGTATGTCTCATATTATCGCGGAAGTTTAGACAGGCTGGTCAACAATCCTTCTAAGTGACTATTCCATGTGCACACGAGCTATCATAACGTCTCTTTCTCAATCATCACATGCCGAAAGAGCAGATGTCGCATCAGGCAGTTTTATCACGGTCACTGGAAAAGGACAGGTGTCACACCAAGCGGTTTTTTCATGTCAGCTGGAAAAGGGCGGGCACTACAATAAGCGGTTTTGTCACGGCCAACTGGAAAAGACGTATGGCAGAGCACGCTCTCGCCTTGCGAAGCTGATTGTGCACCCTTTAACATGTTTATCGGAACAGTGGTTTGGTGCCGTCAAGTAACCCATCTGGTTAGCTAACGCCGGCTGGTTAGCTCAGTTGATAGAGGCCGCGAGCGTCTGCGCGCCTTAGCGGGTTCGAGTCGCACCAGTAACCCCTCGGGCTGGGATGACCAGTTGGAAATTGACTGGTCAGGGGCACAAGCACCAGCCGGCCGTACCCGCTATGTGGGTCGTTAAAATCTCGGGCTAAGATTGTGCAATGGAGCTGGAATTTTCCAACCGGGAGATAGGTTCAGGGATAATGCAACAAGCTTGTGCTTGGCACTGACTTTGATTCTGGGAAGCTTCCCAAGAAAAATTCGAATTAAATTGGTTAAGATAAAAGGTATGACGTTATTTACAGACGTATTTTTGCTGTGCCACAGTAGCTTTTTTCCCGCTCTTACTGCATGTCTTTACACTATGATCATGCAGATGCGCTGATCCGGATGATGATCTGTTGCACCACCTGAAAAAATATGATGCACCTTTTTCTGTGACTTAGCTCAAATCTCTTTACCACACATAGCTTTATATGCGTGGCGAAAGGGAATTTATTTAAATCACAGAAAGAAGTACCTCACTACTTTCCTTACGGTGGTGAAACAGGTCACGGATCAGTTGTTGATTAACACGATGGGTACAAATAAGGCATCAGAGAAGATGTCCTATGATGGATGTATTCCTATTCCCATGTAGTCCTATGTTGGATGGATGTATTCCTAGCATGCATTTCAAGGAGCGTGTGCGTCCATCTTAGGGTGACGTTCGCGGTCCTGATAAACAGGTTTGCTGCACAGCTCGATCAAGGTGCCGGTACACGGCGGTGGAGGAAGAATTAAGTTCACCCCGACTGTTAAAAGGGTGAGGATGTCGGGTGCTTCTGGAGTGTAAATCGAGCATTGAATTGGAGTGTTGCTGTAGGCTGAAGACGTGTTGTGTGGGAATGCTTCGGGTACAGGCAGCGATATGAAGAGTAGGACAGGTCTTGACGTGATGGCCAGTACTTGAAGCGAGAATTGCAAAGACTGAAGATGAAATGGAGATGCAGGCGGAGCGGATTGAAGCTTGAAGATGTCGGGTAAAATATGCTTACTTGAACAGGAGTTGAGACGATCCGGGTGATGCAGCCCGGGCAGTAGAGTAGCGTGGGGTGTGGGGGAGGGAACACGATTTCACCAGCTTTCCTTTTCCCTTTAATTTATCTGGAAGACCATCGACTGAAATAAAACACCATTCATTGATCCCACTGGGCTGGTATCATCACAATCGACCCGCTAGCTGTGTTTTCTTCTCCACAATCCAAGCGCCATTCAAAACGAAATAGCGACGGGTTGCTGCTACCAACCTCCATAGCGATAGGGTTTGAAGGGCAGTGAAATGCACCATTTTACAAAACCACACATTCACAACATCCACTAGGACATCAAACCAACTATGAACAGCACATAGCCTATCAGGAGACGCGCGGTACCCACGCCACCGAACCCTGCGGCTAGACGCTCGACAGCACGAGGAGATTCGTCGCCGTCGCCGTCGCCGTCACCGTGATGCTGTTTCCATGCGGAGTGACGGGAGTGGACGCTTGGTTAGCGCCTGTCGGCGACGGTCGCTCGTAGTCGCCGCGCGCCACGACTGGGGAAAGCTCGCGACAGCCGCGCATCCAAATGAGGTGATGAAGCACCTGCGAGCAGCTGGAGTGACATCTCGCTATGGGATGCTAGTGAGGGCAGACAAGTTGTTGGGCAGGCGGTCTTGGGCGAGCGTCGCGATATTTGTCTGTCCCATTGCTCGTTATCTGCACGTGGAGGTTCGAGAGGCGCTGTCTTTGCACCAGTTTTTCCACCAGATGGGTGGAGGTCCTGGTTCTCTTCTTTGCCACCAAGTGGGTGAAGGCTCTCTTCTTTCTCACCAGGTGGGTGAAGGAACTGATTTTCTTGTTTGTCATCAGGTGGGTTAAGGCGCCGATTCTCTTCTTTGCCACCAGGTGGGTGGAGGAGCCGATTCTCCTCTTTGACACCAGGTGGATGGATGCATTGATTCTCTTCTTTCCCACCAGGTGGTAGGAGGGACTGATTCTCCTCTTTACCGCCCAGATGGTTCGAAGAACTTGGTTGTTTTCTTTGTCATCAGGTGGGTGAAGGTGCTGGTTCTCTTCTCTGCCACCAGGCGGCTGGAGGAACTGATTCTCTTCTTTGCCACCAGGTGGTTGAAGGAACTGATTCTCTTCGGCCGGTTCAAGTGCAGCAGCTAGGGTTCGACATCGCATATTTGTATACTTTACTTGCATTTTCATTAGACGGTCTCTCGCTCGGAGGACACTATGGTAGCTTCAAATGTGCAGACAGTGGGTGCGCTAGATAACCAATAGGAGTTCAGGCGCCCTGATGCCCAAATAAACAAACAATGTGCATGCAGATGTATATCCGCCAGCACATTTCAGGCTAGCCGATTACTCAGGGGCTTAATCCATACATACTTCTAACATTTTGCTTCATATCACATAGTCCGGCAACTTCGGTGCATTGTAGCATAGCCTAGTCGATGTATCACTTTATGAGGATACTGTTACTGACATGCAGCTTTGCATAATCAGCATCATGCATCATTGAACATCTTTGAAATACACGCAAGCAAACAAACAAGGTCGAGACCGAATCGTTTGTAAGACCGCGTTTATTCGCTTGTTTCGCTCTCTCACCCACTCCGTCTCAATTAGCGAACAGACCATTCACACGTTGCTGAACAATAATCATCATTGCGAACAATAGCTCCAATCATTTTATAAATTGGCTATAAAGTGGCACGCAAGGTGGAGCAGATTTGTCCATAAAATACAGGATCCTCATACCCGAACGACTGGCGGGAGTGTGCGTGACTTGATTCCCGATACATTCGCTGCGATACATGAAAGGGTTACATCAGACCCCACTGAGGTCCAATATATGTATGTATGTATGTTTTTGATCCTGATGGTCTGAAAACACTCGAAAGGTCCTGAGAGCCGCGAGTTTCACAGATGGTAGTAGAGAGCGGAGAGAGAGAGAGAGGGAGGAGAGGTATATATATATATATATATATCAAAACATGGGAAGAAAATTACGTTCAGAAAGAACGTATAACTCATGTAAGGGGATAAGTACATGAAGACCAGCCCGCATCCGAAGGTCATGTTGTATTTGCCACAGCATTCCAATCTCTTGATGCTGTTCGAGAAGAAGCCTGGTCAGCCATCATAAATAGGCGCACATCCCTGCGAAGCTAATCTAGTCGGCAGTAATTGGCCTCTAGTCTGCAGCACTGCGATAAGGATTACTGGGCGGTGGTAAATCTAGTCGTGCTGACCGAAAACCATCATGAATAGCTGCAGATAACTAAGGCAAAGCAGTGTAATGGATCGCATATGATGTGATCTGCTTGAAGTCCTAACTGTAATCATATTGTGCTGAATATCGAAATTGTATTAAGCAGTCCCAATTAACTCAGATGGGGATGAAGCGAACATGGAGCACTTCCAAGCGTTGTTGACACGATTGTTGATAGTCGTAGACATGAAACAAAATTATAGGTTGAAAAGACTGTTGAGCTATTGCATATTTAATTGCACGTGGGAAGAAGGCGAAATTTCCCAAATAGTAAGTAGCTTGACATTGATAGTAGTCTGTGGACCATGTAGCACGTTTGAACATCAGGAACGTAGGTGAAATGGGCATAGGCAACACTTGAATGCATTTCCATAATCAATGACATTCCCTTTAACTATGACCACTTTGAGCTGAAGTAGAATAATGATGTGTATATTTAGTAATCAGGAGCCATCAGTGGTAACTAAAAACTTACCTTCAATTCAAGAAGTTGACGGAAGGTTGTGCTTCCAGGCTCATTCTTGCAGTCATGCCATTAAAGGTAAGGACCATTGGGTCGATCGCGAGCTTGGCTGATATACATACACACCATTTTCCAACTTCAGGCAGCTCAGTTGGTTGAAGCGCCGGCCTGCACCGATCCCATTGATCTGGCGATATAATGGCCGAGAGCTACCACCGGTGCGCTTTGATACCACGGAAAATCTCAGAAATATTTTCGATCGTTGCCAGTTTGGTATCGCGCAAACCAGGGATGCGGAGTCTGGAAAACTTTTGACGGCTTCGGCTCCGACTCCGGCTCCGGGGAAGTATCCCGGCTCCGGCTCTGGCTCCGGCTCCGAGTAAAATGTTCCGGCGGCTCCGGCTCCGGCTCCGGCTCGGACTCCGCACATCCTAAACGTGATCGATCCATTAAGTAAGAGCTAGGTGGGGATGTTAAAATTTTTTAGCCGTGACCACTCAGAGGCGCAAACTTCAGACAATTATAAGCAGCTTTCCCGTATAAACCCTGTTTCTATCTTTAAATAAACACCCGCCCACGCCCAAATCACTTTTCGGTGTTATGCCCTCGTAAACTGACGCTCGCTTCGTGCCGTATTGGGGCAATCAGAAGAGGGGAGACTCGAATCAACAACACTCCCCATCCCGTGAACGGTTCAAGGAACACCATTTTTGTAAATTGTAATGTTTGACCTCATCTCTAATAAGGTACAACAACCCGTTGATGATGGAAAAATGAACTTAACTAAACTAAACATGAAACTATTGCATTGACTACTGATGCTATGATATGGCTATCGGTTATTCTACCTTAATTTGATGATAGTTCTACATGTTACTCGTATTTAAACAATTTTGCTTTAAAAATGCATTTTCATACCATACCATACCATACTAGGTATAATGTGTTCATTTCACGTTTGCCAATTTTCTTCAATTTACACCTCTTTCGGAGTCGGAGCCGCCCTGCTTTTGACGGCTCTGGCTGCGACTCCGGCTCCGAGTAAGATGTCCCGGCGGCTCCGGCTCCGGCTCCGGCTCCGCATCCCTGGCGCAAACCAATCTCACGTTCGGCCGGATTTGGTGAAAGCAGCAGCGGCTTTGTTGGCGGCGTCGAATCTAGCGAGTTTTTTTTTGAATTCTCCAGAAATGTTGTTACAAAATCAAGATGATGAAGTAGCCGCGCCTACATCATGTTTACTATCGCGTTCGTAGCGACCCCTATTCGTTACGAATTTGATGATGTTCTGCATAATTTACGGGGAAGGTCAGCATTACTGATTCATTCTCTGGTGCCAATTACTGATTCACATTCAGCAGCATCTGTGTGGTGCAAATGCTGAGATACCAAAACATATGTGTGTGTGTGTGTGTGTGTGTGTGTGTGTGTGTGTGTGTGTGTGTGTGTGTGTGTGTGTGTGTGTGTGTGTGTGTGTGTGTGTGTGTGTGTGTGTGTGTGTGTGTGTGTGTGTGTGTGTGTGTGTGTGTGTGTGTGTGTGTGTGTGTGTGTGTGTGTGTGTGTGTGTGTGTGTGTGTGTGTGTGTGTGTGTGTGTGTGTGTGTGTGTGTGTGTGTGTGTGTGTGTGTGTGTGTGTGTGTGTGTGTGTGTGTGCAGCCGAGTGGTCAAGTGACCTGACCCACCACTGGGCAGCAGCGATGCTGAAGCCGCCAGTTCTGGTCCGCGCGCCTTTGGAACTATTCTCGGCAGACGCATGGCCCCAAGAGAACTACGACAAGCAGTGATTCGTGGTAATGTGCCAGATGAGCGTTCTCAGCGTTCTGCCGAGCAAGATTTCCTTGGATAAATCTCACGAACGGCT
Organism: Imbricaverruca yamaguchii; assembly: GCA_034440575.1. Taxonomy (NCBI): domain Eukaryota; kingdom Metazoa; phylum Arthropoda; class Thecostraca; family Neoverrucidae; genus Imbricaverruca; species Imbricaverruca yamaguchii. Next base: position 241,101 of record JAOTOL010001593.1, read on the forward strand.
GTCCAAGGACTCGACCAAGCTCGGAATATTTCGAAACGGTTCACGTTTTGCATTGCACTGCATGACATTGGGTTTGAATAAGGAAGCTTCAGCCATAAATACCCCAATATGTTTTCTTTGCAGGGGGCATCTAGCACTGTTCTTTCCAAACATTTCGAATGGGCAAGTCACTCGCCAGACCAATTTTTCAGAGTCACTGACACACCATTAATTCCGCCATCCTCGCCAGCTAATTCGACGTCATAATCTGAGCGCGCCGTAAGCGCCTCATCAATCTATGACGTCACCGACGTCTCCAAACGACGCCACCATAACGCACATGGCGTGATTTATGTGCGGCTTTTGGCGGGACCAGCGGCACGCTATGACGTCACGAGCGGCACGGCCTGCCGGCCACACCGCTGCCCCTGTCCAGCGGCAGCCGACAAAGACAAGCCGACGCTCTGTGTCCCGGTGACGACGCTCTGTGTCCCGGTGACGACGCTCTGTGTCTCGGTGGCGATGCTCTGTGTCCCGGTGGCGACGCTCTGTGTCTCGGTGGCGACGCTCTGTGTCTCGGTGGCGACGCTCTGTGTCTCGGTGGCGACGCTCTGTGTCCCGGTGGCGACGCTCTGTGTCTCGGTGGCGACGCTCTGTGTCTCGGTGGCGACGCTCTGTGTCTCGGTGGCGACGCTCTGTGTCTCGGTGGCGACGCTCTGTGTCCCGGTGGCGACGCTCTGTGCCTCGGTGGCGACGCTCTGTGTCCCGGTGGCGACGCTCTGTGTCTGGGTCTGTGTCTCGGTGGCGACGCTCTGTGTCTCGGTGGCGACGCTGTTTTGTGGCGACGCTCTGTGTCTCGGTGGCGACGCTCTGTGTCCCGGTGGCGACGCTCTGTGTCCCGGTGGCGACGCTCTGTGTCCCGGTGGCGACGCTCTGTTCCGGTGGCGACGCTCTGTGTCCCGGTGGCGACGCTCTGTGTCCCGGTGGCGACGCTCTGTGTCCCGGTGGCGACGCTCTGTGTCCCGGTGGCGACGCTCTGTGTCCCGGTGGCGACGCTCTGTGTCCCGGTGGCGACGCTCTGTGTCCCGGTGGCGACGCTCTGTGTCCCGGTGGCGACGCTCTGTGTCCCGGTGGCGACGCTCTGTGTCCCGGTGGCGACGCTCTGTGTCCCGGTGGCGACGCTCTGTGTCCCGGTGGCGACGCTCTGTGTCCTCGGTGGCGACGCTCTGTGTCCCGGTGATCCGACGCTCGGTGGCGACGTTGCGAGAAGCGGCGACTGTGGGTGGCGACGCTCTGTGTTCGCTCGGATGGTGATAGATGGTCTGTGTCCGGTGGCGATGCTTGTCCCGGTTGTGCGACGCTCCTATTGCTGTTGCGACCCTATCTGTATCTCGGTGGCGACGCTCTGTGTCTCGGTGGCCTATGATCCGACGCCGGCGACGTTGCGAAAGAAGCGGCGACTGGGGTTCGCTGTGTTCGCTCGGATGGATGATAGATGGTCGTGTGGTGGTGCTTGTCCGGAGTTGTTGCTCCTATTGCTGTTGCCCCTATCTGAAGCTGTTGCTCCTATTGCTGTTGCCCCTATCTGGAGCTGTTACTCCTATTGCTGTTGCCCCTATCTGGAGCTGTTGTCCCTATTGCTGTTTCCCCTATCTGAAAGCTGTTGCTCCTATTGCTGTTGCCGCTATCTGGAGATGTTGCCCCTATCGCTAATTAGCCGGTCGAAAGCCACAGAGAGTTTGCCGGTAAGTCGCTGTAGTACATCAGCAATCGGAACGGAGAAATGGAAGGCAAGCTGCGTCAGATTTGGTTGGTGCCGACGGAAATATATGGCGACACAATTGTGGTAAGTCCTCTACATATATCTGGCAATGGGATGAAGTGAATACTTACTTACCTCACCAAGACCAATTAAGATGTGTTGCTATATTCCCTTGATGACTGTTTTTAGCTGGTGACAAAAGCTTCATGGCTATTACAGCTACACGGAAAGGTGAAACCATTGCCAGTTGGAAAACACCTCCATCCTATGTATATTCTGGGTCACTGCAACTGCCGGAATTCTGGGAACAACCAGTCCCGGCACCAAACTCATATATGATATTGAAATTTACAGCAGCTTCTGGACCTTGGTTGCAAAACAAATACAATTTCGTTCTTCAGATCTTCTTATTTTCAACCTCTCAGAGGCATTTTACATAGTAAATAACACAATAATACAACGACCATTGCAAGTTGTTATTTTGTAAAATGTCGGTCTGCATTTCATGCATCACAATGATACTCTCCTTCAATATACTCTTGATACTCTTGATACTCTTGGCTTCCCACCCTGGCGAATGCCATGCGAATGCACATCATCCGAAGTAAAAGCTCGGATTTGCTACCTCTCTCCAGTATATGTACAAGGACGGACGACACCTGTTGAGTATGGCCATTGCAAGTGACTTAGCTAAGAATGTCTGCACGGACGCCTTGTTCCGCTTCCTCTGACGCGAATTAGCTACAGCACTCATCAGGGGAAATGGTCCGAGTCCCAGTTCATTTTTCGCTATCAAGGTGCATCAGCCGACAAAAGCGTGCCATTATCACCCTCTGGGTGGTGCTAGCTGCCACATAAACCGGGATACACCGCGGTCGTGAAACTGCGGGCAACCTGAGCAAACCAATTACTCTCGACGTGTCGTATCGATGTAAAGACAGCTGAACCAAGGTGGAGCTCAGCATGTTCTCCATCTAAACATATTGTGGGTGGCTTCCCGGTCGTTTTCTGGCGATGGGCTATAAATAACAACCGTTCGGAACTGGGAAGAGGTTCAGGATAGCAAGCGCGGGATGGAAATATTGTAGGTCAATTAGTGCCACTTCGAGAAGAGTAGAGTCGTGCAATCAGCACCAATAAGCAAGTGAATGCTGTCTACTAGTTTTGGGCTGACCTGAATTCTGGTAAGCAAACCATGTCAGCATCGATCTGCACGTTTTGTATTGCCATCAAGGGTGCGGACATCTGCTCGCAATATGACGCTTCTGTAAATATTTTTCCGTTGCTGGATCAATAAGCAAGCGTATTTAGACAACAAATACCGGTCATCTTGCATGCCGACCCATTCGGTATTATTGTTTCCAAACAACCTTATCACATCCTGCTTAGCAATGGCATGCATATGTCAGGACTCAGATTTTGACAATCAGAGGAGGAATGGGTGGCATCGGGTGGAGGCCCAAGTAATTTTAGAAGGCGTGATAATAACCAAAAGTATCACAGATGTACTGATGGAAAGTAAATGGAAAAATATAAATGAAATACGACGAATGTAACCGAAACTGAAAAAAAGCTATTTCAGGACGCACATAATTGAAACCACAATAAGGATAGACACGACTACAGCTTCCCCGTAAAGATTACACATATTTCTGCATGAATACATATTTGAAATCAGTGGAAAATGGTGAAAATGTACATGGAGCATCACAGGAATCCCGTCGGATTTGCCCCAGTCACGGCGTTAAGAAATTAGCCGGCCGTAGCCGCCTTGGTATAGGCTGAGCAGTTACGCACCGAAGTACGGCGGTACAGCCTACCAGCCTCGCCCCAGACCGCCATCAGTAAACTGCACCTGGTGGGGATGGCTGCCCCGTAAGCTGTGCGACGTTTATGAGTTGAAGGACAATCGGCATGTTTTGTCAAATGGTCAGGAGTATCGCAGTGAATTTTAAAAGTGCTTAAATGTCAACTCAAGGGGAGTGGGCGTCAAGAGCCGTCACTGGGTAAAGTTACTGGACTGTCATTGGTCATAGAGCTGAAAGGCGCTATATGTTGGTTAGTTCTCGACCAAAACCAAAGCAGCCATCAGGCTCTCGGTTGCCACTTTTCAACAGCGAAAACGTCGTCTCGAGTAGCATCCGGTGCCATTGCTAGAGCCTTCCCATACTTATTCGCCACCTTGAGCCGCCTTTTCAAAGCCTCCCCTTTCAAGCTGTCACTTGAGCAGAGCGACTAATGGCGCGCGCGTGCGTCGGCGTTGTTTCCCCGACACAAGCCTCGCGCCCCGTCTTCAGCGCTGAGAGTGACACTCGGGCTCCCAAGGAGCCCTGCGCGCTGTCCATTGTGGCCGGGCCGCGGCCGGGAGTGGCGCGCGCCCGGCATTGTGCGCTCGTACGCAGGCCTGGCCAAGTCGAGCCGACGGCGCCGCCGACGTCCACAAGAGCCACTGTGGCTGATTAGGCCGCACCGGAACCGACCTTATTGACACGCTCGCTATTGAGGGCCGCGATTCGCCTCGGACCGCAGCCGGCGACGCAGATGCTGAGAGCTGGTGCCGTCCGAGATCTGCAGACATCAGCAACAAGGCGACGCAGATGCTGAGAGAGCTGGTGCCGTCCGAGATCTGCAGACGCCGGCAACAAGGCGACGCAGATGCTGAGAGCTGGTGCCGTCCGTGATCTGCAGACATCAGCAACAAGGCGACGCAGATGCTGAGAGCTGGTGCCGTCCGAGATCTGCAGACATCAGCAACAAGGCGACGCAGATGCTGAGAGCTGGTGCCGTCCGAGATCTGCAGACGCCAGCAACAAGGCGACGCAGATGCTGAGAGCTGGTGCCGTCCGAGATCTGCAGACGCCGGCAACAAGGCGACGCAGATGCTGAGAGCTGGTGCCGTCCGAGATCTGCAGACGCCGGCAACAAGGCGACGCAGATGCTGAGAGCTGGTGCCGTCCGAGATCTGCAGACGCCGGCAACAAGGCGACGCAGATGCTGAGAGCTGGTGCCGTCCGAGATCTGCAGACGCCGGCAACAAGGCGACGCAGATGCTGAGAGCTGATGCCGTCCGAGATCTGCAGACGCCGGCAACAAGGCGACGCAGATGCTGAGAGCTGGTGCCGTCCGAGATCTGCAGACATCAGCAACAAGGCGACGCAGATGCTGAGAGCTGGTGCCGTCCGGGATCTGCAGACGCCGGCAACAAGGCGACGCAGATGCTGAGAGCTGGTGCCGTCCGTGATCTGCAGACATCAGCAACAAGGCGACGCAGATGCTGAGAGCTGGTACCGTCCGGGATCTGCAGACGCCGGCAACAAGGCGACGCAGATGCTGAGAGCTGGTACCGTCCGAGATCTGCAGACATCAGCAACAAGGCGACGCAGATGCTGAGAGCTGGTGCCGTCCGAGATCTGCAGACGCCGGCAACAAGGCGACGCAGATGCTGAGAGTTGGTGCCGTCTGAGATCTGCAGACGCCGGCAACAAGGCGACGCAGATGCTGAGAGCTGGTACCGTCCGAGATCTGCAGACATCAGCAACAAGGCGACGCAGATGCTGAGAGCTGGTGCCGTCCGAGATCTGCAGACGCCGGCAACAAGGCGACGCAGATGCTGAGAGCTGGTGCCGTCTGAGATCTGCAGACGCCGGCAACAAGGCGACGCAGATGCTGAGAGCTGGTGCCGTCCGAGATCTGCAGACGCCGGCAACAAGGCGACGCAGATGCTGAGAGCTGGTGCCGTCCGAGATCTGCAGACGCCGGCAACAAGGCGACGCAGATGCTGAGAGCTGATGCCGTCCGAGATCTGCAGACGCCGGCAACAAGGCGACGCAGATGCTGAGAGCTGGTGCCGTCCGAGATCTGCAGACGCCAGCAACAAGGCGACGCAGATGCTGAGAGCTGGTGCCGTCCGAAATCTGCAGACGCCGGCAACAAGGCGACGCAGATGCTGAGAGCTGATGCCGTCCGAGATCTGCAGACGCCGGCAACAAGGCGACGCAGATGCTGAGAGCTGGTGCCGTCCGAGATCTGCAGACGCCGGCAACAAGGCGACGCGGGCCGACCCGATATAGAGATATTGATCTTGCACGGGGAAATAGTGCGTTGTCCCTGTTTCTATGTTTGCCAACATAGCAAGAAGTGTGCTGTGCTTGCCAGCACAGCAAGGGTGTGCTGTGTTTGCTAACATAGCAATGGGTGTCCCTGATGCTGATACGCTGTCCCTGTTGCTATGTTTGCAACATAGCCAGGGGTGTGCTGTGTTTGCCAACATAGCAAAGGGTGTGCTATGTTTGCCAACATAACAAGGGGTGTGCTGTGTTTGCCAACATAACAAGGTGGTGTGCTGTGTTTGCCAACATAGCAAAGGGTGTGCTGTGTTCACCAACATATCAGAGGGTGTGCTGTGCTTGCCAACATAACAACATAGGATATTTGCTATGGCCAGGCCTGGAAAGGAAACTACTGGGGATTATCAGGCATCACGATGATTGCATGCTCTTTCTTTTCGTATTTTTTCTAATCAGTTTGGATTGACATAAATTTGAGGCAATGCACATAAATATCACAAAAACAATGATGAAATTAGGCATAGTGCGAAGTGGAAGCGGAAGAAGTCGTTTCGACACTAAGTGGATTCTTCATATACGGTAGTTTTTTTCCATGAAATTCTATGAATCTCCTAATTATTTCGTATCGGATAGGCTAAGTTCATGGAAGACTAGAAAAATGAAAATAATATTCATGAAATTAATCCTTTCTTAAGATGGCAAAATAAAGTGGTCCACATCCGGGGAGAAATTGATATTTGGGGGTACCCCAGGTTGATGGAACCAAGGCTAACTCCACCCCCAACTGATCTTGCGATCCCACGCCCATGCTTTTATAACATTTACAACAAAGCCCAAGCTTGAGGTTGCAATGTAGTGAAGTTAACTTCTGGCTGTCACTTCGCCGCAGCGAACCCACGACTGCACCCGAATGCGTCAATGTCTCTTGACCTGTGGGGGTCCTGTCAAGGACCCTCGGCCTCCGGGCAGAAGTCTCAGCCGTACGGGCTGCACCGACCCGCCGCCGACGTAGGCACCGAATTGACAATGGGTGGACAATGGCGCCGCGCGTGACCCGGGGTCGCTTGGTATGCTCAGGGGTCAGCTCTGTGACCCGGGGTCGCTTGGTACGCTCAGGGGTCAGCTCTGTGACCCGGGGTCGCTTGGTGTGCTCAGGGGTCAGCTCTGTGACCCGGGGTCGTTTGGTATGCTCAGGGGTCAGCTCTGTGACCCGGGGTCGTTTGGTATGCTCAGGGGTCAGCTCTGTGACTCGGGGTCGCTTGGTATGTTCAGGGTCAGCTCTGTGACCCGGGGTCGCTTGGTATGCTCAGGGATGAGTTCCGGTGCCACCACCGGTGGAGACCATGTGACACGTCGCTACACTGTCACCATGTCGTACGCAAGCGACGCCCATGTCTGACATTGCCGACCGAGAGACTTCGCTTGCCGCCCTCTCTCTCTCTCTTTCTCTGAGATGTGGGTGTCGCAATAGCTCAGAGCAGGCAGGTGGCTGACGTGAGACGGGGGGGGGGGAGTGGAAGCGGTTTCAGTGTGCCGGAGCTGACCCGTGGCAGACGAAGCTGAGCTGAGCTGAGCTGACAGGGCAGACGGCTTGAGCAGACGTGCTGTTGGACGGTTGACGACCACGCTGTCGAGAGGGAATCGGTCTGAGGCACGAAGTTTGGTGAAACATGTCGGCGTGTCTGTAGGATGACTGCTGCAACTCAGATCGTTGTGTGACAAGCCTTCACTGTTTTGCCTGCTCGTAAGCCCTGTGAATACACAGTAAGCATCGGAAGTTTGTATTTTCGAACCAGTTGTGAGCGAGGTCTGAGTGAACTTCCCTGGTGAACTGACGAGCCAGGAGAACTTCCCTGGGACTCGCAGATCTGCTTAGCGACCACGTGATGGTATATGTTGATCCACGCAATAATTGCGCGGCATTTAATTAACTTTTTGCGTTGAAGAGGCCTAGCGAACATTTTTTTTAATCATTGGAGTCCCAACCCGGCGTGTCGGCATGTTGCAGCTAGACTCGTTAGCAAAATGAATGAGCCTAATTAGTTTAACGTGAGCACGGACATAAACAGTTGCTCTAATCTGAATCTTATCCGTTGCCTGCGAACTTTTCAAGAAATGCACTGATGCATATGTGCTTGGACAGCTGTGTTTGCTTCTTTGATCTGAAGTTCGCTAAGACTTTGAAATGTAGGAGGTTGGGCGAACTGCCTCTCACGACTGGTGAGCCAAAAGGTCAAGCTTCCCATTTTCTGCTTAACGAGCCAGCATTCGTGTCGGCGCTACTTAGAATGTAGAACCTTCCATTTCGTGCCTTGACCCCAATTTAAGGAGAAATAATTCCCTGAACGGCTGCCGTCTGTCTCTGAGGCTTGTTTGCCTCTATCTGGTTGGCAGAGTAGCATTCATGACGACACTTCTCGACACGCTCGGGTGTGTGGATACAGATGCTCCGGAAACAGACGTCCGCGATGTCCGCATTCGGCGTGACTACATCGGCACACGCCGCACTGCGCCGGTGATGAAGCGTGTGGAGACGAAGCACGCACACCCAGAGGCGGTCAGCGGTCGTCTCTCCTGGGCGGCCGTCCTCCCAGTCGTACCATCAGCGGCCACCGGGACGTGGGCCGCGAGACGTGGCGACTGCGCTCTACAGGCACTGCCTGTGTATACACGGGAGGTGGGGTGGGTGTCGCAATGCAGGAAACTACTTTGGGCTTGGTTTACTGTTGATCTGCGTCGCATGTGAATTCGTTGCGCCACTTATGGTGAAGTTGATACTCAATAATTAGTGGTGCCAAACTGAGGATATGTTTTCTATTAGAGACATTGAACCTTTTTGTTGCTAAGGTTCAATATTGTGTGATAATGTGACATTTTGTTGTCACTGAGGTTTTTGTTACCAAGGTTATTGTGTGATATGTGAAATTAGTGTGCAGTTAAATGGTCCCCTGAATTATTTTCCTCATTACTGTTGCTCGTGTCGTGAGTCGGTATACTGTACGTACTTCGACGGCCTGACCTCTGTGAGGAAATAGAGGAGAGGAAGGGACATATATAGAGGACAAGGAAGGGACTGGTGATCAGCGTTTTTCGGAAATACAAGAGGTTCCGCCGCTCGACCTCGAAGACTGTAGACCGTGCCTATGCGGCTGTTAACTACAAGAGTCGTAACAGTAGGTGTGGGGGTGGTTCCCAATCGTGCGGTCGACACGATGAAGCGGCGGCTCAGGCCTTCCGTCGGCCAGTGGACCGGTGTCAATGGCATCGGTCAGCTCTCAGTCACTAGTGGTGACATGCAGTGCTCACTGTAGACGGCTGCTGAGGTTGGCCGTCTCGGTCAGCTCTCAGTCAGACACTAGTGATGACGCAATGCTAACTGTAAACGGGTGCTGAGGTTGGCCGTCTCGGTCAGCTCTCAGTCAGCCACTAGTGGTGACGTGCTAACTGTAGATGGGTGCTGAGGTTGGCCATGGGTGGTGAGGCTGGCCGTGGGTGCTGAGGTTGGCCGTCTTATGTTGGTGTGCACACGCATCCAGACTGAAAGCCGGACGCGCTGTTCCAAACACGGGCCTGGCGCAGAGTGGCGACAAGGATGTGGTCTGGAGGGGTGTAGTGCAGATCATCAGTCCGCGCCCGCAGCTTGCGTCGCCTGGTTAAACTGTCCAGTCTGGGAGGCCCGGATGCTTATAGTTGCGCCGGCTTTGTGCAATCGCACGTCGCAGACGAAGTGAGATGCCTTGCGGCAATTACCTCGTTGCCCGCACGGTATGGATCCCTCGGCGCGTTTCGAGAGGGGTAGATCTTGTGCCGATACCCCGGGGAAGCTTTTTCCAAGCCCCCTCCTCAAATGCAAAGATATCTTGCGGATGAGTGACGAAAACTAAACTTTGTCAAGACAGGCAAAACACTTTGGTGACACCGGTCTCACCCTCCCTATCACACTTTAGCATAGTGGACATTTAGGATATATATATGTACACTGTACACTTGCTCTCACATTTTGTCTTCAACATGCATACGCTTTAAGGCGGTGCAAATGAACTTGATGGTCCTGCACGCCTTTAATTGCATAATCACTGTCAAATTGAAATCGTGTCATTTCGGTACTGCGAAATATCCGTTTTTTAAAACAATATTTATGTGTGTATAATTGGTTGGCTGAGGTAGGAATCCCATCAGCGCCGAAGAGTTCGTACGGGCGCCACTATGACACGGATATAATTTCCGGATCCGTTGAAACCTGGACCCGTGGTGGGGATATGGTTAATCCGTTTGAAATTAAAGCTGAATTAGGCTAGTGCGCGACTTTGTGTAGTAACTGTAGGACAGCAAACAGAGAAAATACTCTGCGATAGATGATGATGATGAGTATGACACATAATAAAGCTACCCTATAGTTCCTAACTACTTTCAGCACCAATTATTTAGAAGTAGCTTTTATCATGCAACAGCTGTGGTAAGATATAAAACCGCTTATATTACATTTTGGGGAGTCCAGAGGCACTATTGATGCAAACTAAGTAAGTGTCAGAGAAATAATAATTCGATTTGACAAATGACAACATTATATGACATTATATGCCTAAGGGACAGATTATTGTCGAAAAAAAATATAGGGAAATCAATACTGCAGATATAGTCACAGTATTTGCCGTGGCGCTCAGAAGCGCTCAATACCAGCTAGCGGTGCGAGGAGTCACAGATTGGTCGGTGTTGATGTCTCCGTTCTGCATATTTGTCGCCGGTACAGGCCTCCTGATTGGCAGTCGCTGCCTGGGGCCAGAGCCAATCCTGGCAAGCGATCGTGCTGACTCGCAATGTGTGCGGCGTGATGCTTGTGCAGTGGAGCAGCCAGGAATTTCCTAAGGGGAGGAGGGACAACCCAAAAAAATGCGATGAAAGAGAGAAAGCTTCCGGAGTGTGAAGCACTCCAAACATTTAGGGATTTGCGTGGTGCAAATATAACATTTATCGTCTGATCTAGTACATTTTCGGTGTATACCGGGTGGGGTCGGACGAGCGGGCCTCCTTGGTTGCGCCTCTGTGCTTGTGCTTGGTGGCTGATTACCGGACGGTGTTCCAAATGTAAAACAACAACAGAAGTAGCGATCAGAATACGATCTGGAGGGGATTTGGTGCTGACTATCATTCCCTGCTTCCAGCACGCCTTGCTTAGGAAAAGCCAGCTAGTTGCGCCATCTTTGTCATATAAGAATATATCCGTTTTCAAGTGGATGGTGTTACAGAGACATGCTCTGAAAAGGTTTCACACGTGCTGTCATGCGCCCCATCATTCAAAAATCTTCAGATGTGTAACATGATGATGGGTCAAGCTATTAATGGCATCCTATAAGGAGAGGATGTCTGCAAAGGCGAGCCAAGAGGCGGGATACCGCAGATCGGGACCCGGGTACAGGGAACTGGCCTGACAGTTACATTGGCGAATCCACGCCATGAGGGCGAGAGGGTGTACTCAGAACACAGGCACCTGCTGCAGAAGCACACTGGGAGGCAGGGCGGGGGGGGGTCAGAACAGTGTACGACCGCAGCCGATGGCTGCCAAGGCCGCAGGCAGTGTTCCACATTTATGCACGGAATAATTAAGCATTGCGTTAGCTTAATCGGTATTGTCCGTCAAATGGATTTTTACCATGGGAAGGATAATTTCCTTTCAAATTAACATGTTATTGGACTCCTTGGGACCTAGGTCTGCATATGTATTAGCGCCTACTTCCCCAGTTTCTGAGAGGCTCCTGGTTGGGCTCCAGTTTTTCCTGGTTGGGCTCCAGTTTCTGGGAGGCTCCTGGTTTGGCTCCAGTTTTTCCTGCATGGGCTCCAGTTTTTCCTGGATGGGCTCCAGTTTCTGGGAGGCTCCCGGTTTGGCTGAGAGACTCCTGGTTTTTACCATGTGAAGGATGATTTCCTTTCAAATTAACATGTTATTGGACTCCCTGGGACCTAGGTCTGCATATGTACTGGCGCCTACTTCTCCAGTTTCTGAGAGGCTTCTGGTTACACCTCCTGAACATTCCTCCACTGGGCTCGCCTCTGAGAGGAGACGGCTGGAGACTGCTATAGTCCTTAAGCTATAGCGATATCCCCAGACCTTGAGTGTGCCTTTACAACCTTCCTGTCTTCTGAGTGGATCCGTATTTCCCCAGAACCTGGACGTGCAGCTGTTCTTTCGCCTCCTGATTCCTCAGAAGTTGCTGGACACGCCTCAGGATTTGTGTTCCTCTGAGTTCGTCTCTGTAGTTTTCCTTTCCTGAGTGCATCTTCCCCGTCCATCACCTGGGTGAGCCCATGCGCCTTTCGTCCTCATTTGCAGAGTAGCCGGATGACCGTCTGTGGCGCTCCTCCCTCTTGGCTCGCATCTGTAGCTCCCCTTTGGTTGGGAGGAGATTAACATCCCGGCCTGCAATTGTGGCGTCGCTCTGAAAATACTTCTGCATAGGATATATATTATAGGGTATCTGCGTAGGGAGACTTCTGTATGGAACATAGGGCATAGGGTATCTGCGTAGGGAGAATGAAGTCAAGGCCACCGGAACCTTGCACGTATGTGTAGGATGTGACGCCGTGTGCAAACCTGCTCGAGTAACACCCCCAGAGGGTGAAGCCTCTGCTTCCCGTGCCGACGCGCTGACATACTGCACACTTCGTGTCAGCGCGCTGGTGCGTGGGTGCAAAACACCGCGGGTCATGACCTGTCCCCTCAACGACAGTGTCACCTGATCATCGCATTGGCCGCATACAGTCAGCGCACTTACGAACCGCTTGCGGATAAGGAGGCACCTTGCACTACGGGCCCGCTCCTGCAGCAGGGAAGCCCTCCCGAGCCCGAAACCCACTCGTGCCGCTATGACTGGGAGTTCGCCTCCGACAGGGAAGTGGCGCAGTCCTACCACTTCCGCTACGTGCCAGCTATCGACACAGGAGCAGTGAAAGTGGAAATAATAATAAAAATGGAGCTTAAATTCAGATTGATTCATTGCAGTGCGTTTGTTCGTCTATTCCATGCGTGATTTCTATAATGTTCATTCCATTCAGGTCAGATAACCAATTATGGCCTTGAATTAATTGAGGTCGCTTGCCCATTGGTGGGGTAAGTAACCCACAGTGTTACCCGTGAAATTAGTACCGTTTGGGCACTATTCGGAATCCGTTTTTTTCTGGCCACATCAATAACCCTCAAGGCAAGTAGAGAAGGCGAGTAGAGCAAATGGTGTGCACCGTACACCAATAATTTAGGTACGATCACCCCACGTTGGCAGGAGGTGTATCCTGAGTGCAAGATTAAGGCTAGCACAACCCAGAATATTCGTGAAACGAGAGCAAACACTCAAGAGGAGTACAGACTGGAATAGCGGTTTAGGGTGAGAATGAAGTTTGTGGCAACCGAACCTTGCATATTTTGATAAACATACTCTACATTTGCCGCTCCGGTAGCTCAGTTGGTTAGAGCGCTGGCCTGCACTGGTCTCCCCTGTACTGGCAACACGGGGTTCGAGTCGCTTCGCGCGCTCGCATTTAGCCCCCGGCCGGGAGTGTCAGTTGGCAGCTGGCCCGATAAGGCCGGGGGCGAGCTACCGGGCGGCCGTGTCGGTGCATTGGCGGCACGTTAAACTTTCGGTCTAAATTCTGCCGTTGAACTGGAGTTCATGGATCGGGTGGTGGGGCCAGGGTTCACGCAACAAGCTCTGCTTAGCAATAGAACCCTGGTTCCTCAAGCCACCCCAGCAACAATTCGGATGAAAATTATTTAAAAAAATAATTAAAAAAAAAATAAGCTGAAGCAATCATTTAGGGCACAAGAAACAGCTCTTCACGAAACCCGCAAAAACAGCAACGTATAGTACTCCCAAGTGCCAATTTTTTTGGGGGTGGCGACATTTTTCGTGTGTGTTGATGTACGTCTTATATACTTTCCGTTAGAGTTTGATCAGCGGACTTTAAGCGTTGCAGAATAACTGCAGATAATGCACACACTAACCGAATTTCCACTTTCCCCACCCAATTACACCGTGGAATATGTTTAATAGTACAATTGTTAGCTATGAGTATATCGGTAATCAAATGAATGGACCATAATTTCACTTACCGAAATAAACACAAACGTCATCAATTACATCACCATGAAAAACACAAACGCCCCTCTCCGAACCTAGGCAGGATACCCAGGCATCATCTTCCCCAGCTTCACCTCTTCATCTTTCTCTTCTTCCTTATCTCTGTCTCTTGCCTCTCTCTCTTTCCCTCTCTTTCCATTTTCCCTTTCTCTCTCCCACATTCACGCAATTGTGCATAATCCAAGTACTCACCCAAGCACTTAATAGGGAGCGGAAGAGCCACTCGCGTAATCCTATGCAGAGCGATTATCGGATCAAGCAAGGAACACTCATCGATCATCTTTAAAAATGCAGCACCCACTAGCCCGGAACTACTTAGTACATTAGACGCCAAGAGCATAGCTACCTGCGCATGGGGACGGGCATCCCCGAGGGGACTCCAGCGCGTTTCCTGCACAGCTCACAGTGGACACAGTGTTGAGACGCGGTGGCAGCACTGCCTCCGGACACAGCGATACAGATGCATCGAAGGTCTGCCCGTCTGCCGATATATAACACAGCTCACCCACGAGCACCCATGTACACTTCCAGCCGCCCGGTCACCCCCGCACGCGCCGTCTCTCCACGCAGTACCGAACTAAATGACAACGGGTGAACGAGTGCCGCACTCAACAGCGCCCGGCCAATAATGACACCTGTTCTCTCCCGACAGTGGTGAAGATATGAATCTCGACCATCCATGCTGTTATTTCTTCCCGAAAACACGCGCGCGCGCAACACACACACACACACACACACACACACACACACACACACACACACACACACACACACACACACACACACACACACACACACACACACACACACACACACACACACACACACACACACACACACACACACACACACACACACACACACACACACACACACACACACACACACACACACACACCCCAAACACACACACACACACACACACACACACACACACACACACACACACACACACACACACACACACACACACACACACACACACACACACACACACCGCAGCGTATCTCCTGTAGTGATGATACCGAGCGCGCACCACTCCCGACTCGCCTTCCCGCTCGTCTCTCCGTAACCGCAGTCGCCGCAATGATCGCCACACATCCGAGCCGTCCACAAATCACACCTCTCGCACGTCTTCTGGCGGAGGGAGCAGCAATCTGCACCGCTGAGGATGCACATCATACTGCACCATCAAAGAAAAAGCCACTCCGTCCTGTGATGGCTTCCGATTCCCGGACGGCGGCAATCCGACGAGTCCCCAGACGCCACTCTCCGAAGCACGCCCGCATCGCCGTCATTATTGGCCACCATTACACGCGCAGCACGGTCAATACCGAACACTGCTTCTGGTGTCCGGCCACACCGACACCTCGCGCTGTAAAAACAGCCTGGCCTCGGCGGGGTGCTAATCCAGATGGTGAAAAACAAGCTCCCGCTTCCAGCTCGGCTTTCGTAGGCGTCTGGATGTCATCGCGTGCGCCACACTTCGCATTCATTCGCTTTTGCTTGGACAAACCTGCAATCGTGGCCGCGTACCTTTGTGCGAGGTTTGGAGGGCATGGCCGATGTTGTCCGAGGCCTGCCGATGCCGCTTCTAACTTCTGCGTGACGAAGTCAGTACGAGCCAGTCGTGCGAAGTCGAGTGGAGTTGGAAAATTCCCAGAGAAGGAATCCGATGTTGTGATGCTTTCTCGGGTGTATGACGCGGAAAGAAACAAATCCACCACTTCATTACCCATATTTTGCTCACACAAAAACTTCCATGTGCAGAAACGAAAGGTGGCTTGCCGCAGTGCAGACGTAGTCATAGCAACAAGGCCCAACAAACGTGCTCTATGCATCACGCAGGTGAGCAAAGCAAAGTGGCTCGCCCTTCTGTCCTAGCGAGCTGAAGTGTTCAGCAGTTAAATTAAAACTCAGTCGACATTTACTGTCTCGCTCGTAATAACGTAGTATTACAAGCTCATAAATCAGAAGTTCTTCCACCACTTTCACACCACTGCCAGTGCCCGGCAGCAAAATTGCGCACAACACCCCACCGCTCCTCATACGGTTCGCGAATGCAGCGATGGCGGCAACTGGCGCGAAAACGACGTCGTGGTTAGGACCTCATCAGTCATGTTTTGAACTTGCCACTACTTAGCAGGTCATTGTAGCCACAGCTTCCCGCCAAACGTACGTTACACAATTGGCTATTTTTTCATTCCTCGTACTCTGCACTTTTTGCGACGTACTCTTTTAGTACCACGCTGCTTACGTTCAGCATCATTTTGTGTGAGCTGACGCGTTTCTGGCATGTGCTAAGCATCATCCTGCTTACTATCCGCATTTGCTATGCTACTGCATGCCATTTATGGCATTCTTAATACGAACGTGCTTGAAACAAGCACGATTTTATCACTTGGTGCGCAAAGCTTTCGCAATGAGCAGTCGACTGACACAGTGGCTGTCCACATTTTGGGGACCACCATTGTGTGGTCCAGAAGTGCAGTGCTGGATCGTCGCAAATCCGAGACAGCCACATTCTACCCTTAAGCATGATAATTAGCAATCCATGCTCAAAATAGCGTTAAGCACCTCGTTAGCATGCACTTGGCAAGCATGGAAGCCATGCGTTCTGTTGGGGCACGCCAGGGAACACGCACGATGATACCAGCGCCAACAAAGTAATCCATTCTCCATCGCACCGGGCGACCGCCCACTTAGGCCCATTGCCTCAGCCTTACAAGACTACGGACTACGGACATTCACAAGACTATGGTCAGGACGTACATAACTCACTGGTCGTCATTCAGCAGAACACTCGCGAAATGTGAATACCACTTGGAATGCCGTGATTAAATCGGAACACGTGAACAAATGAATCGGAATAAAGCGCCGTCAGTAGTACCGCCAGCACAGAAAATCACTCCCAATTTGCTGCGTCAAAACTAACATCACTTTCAACTCTGGGGGCAAACTGAAAGGAAACAACCGCCACAAAAGCACAAGCTATTTTCAGGTTTAGGCTTAGGGCAACAGGGTTTAATTTAGTTAAATTGATGTCAACACAATTATAGCAACGCGTTTAGGACAGCATGGTGACGCTGGCTTCAACTCTGCGCCCGTCACCATCCAAATTGATTTCCCCGAGATATGGCCACTGGATTTTCAGCTTCGCCACGCCAAGTCAGTCTGACGTACTGTAGCGAAGTTTCCTGTTGGGGCATTTTAATTCCAGAAATCTACCCTCCCCCTATCATGTAGCGACAGGAAATCATACCCCCGGCGCCGACCAGTCTTACAGCTTACGTAGGTATTGCCGCCAGCCGTGCCGAGGCCAGCGGTCTATTGTTTCCCCTCCCCTCCGGTCAAGGTGCATAGCTACCTGACTGGTACCCTACCTGACTGGTACCCTACCTAACTGGTACCAGCTACCCTGGTACCGCCGCCAGCCAGGCTGCAGTGAGGTCATGCCGTCTGATGGATGATGGAGTGACGTTCGATGTGGCCGTCATCGGTGACGTATGTGACATAGCTTATTCTGGGAACCCCATGGGCGGGTGCGTGCATGTGTGTGTACATGACATGTACAAGTGTGTGAGGATATGAATGGTATAACAGTTGTCTAACAGAACACGCGCGTGAGTATAGCTGAGACGGAATAATAGCGAGATGACAATAGTATGACTGTGATGCGACAGGCCCCGTCACTATGGCAATGTTAAGTGTGTCCGTAATATGAAGTGTGAATCTGTGATAGCAGGTGCGTCTCGAATGCAATATGTGTGTGTGGGGGGATGACGGGCATGACAAATGTCATGCCGTGCGACTAACGCACGGCATGACATCTGTCAGAAAGTGTGAATGTGTAATGTAACGTGTGTCTAGTCTATATATGTCTGTATGATTTGCTCATGTAATAGCCACGTGGAATATTGGTTGACTGCTGGATGAATGTTAATGTCTCGGTGAAATGACAGATGGGCTGTAGCGCCCCGGCATGCCAGCTGCCTGTGTGCACGCTGATGTAAAAGCTCTGAGATCAGACAGAGCCAGTGAGATGCCTCTGCCACGTCGGTCGGAAATGGTGCGGCCAGGGTTGTAATGCCCCGATTGCCAGCTGCCCGTGCGCGCGTGAGCTGAGCGGCTCTAGTGTCCGACGCCGGGCCGCGGCGCGACGACACCGACATGCGCGCAGTCAGCGGTGATTGCCACGTGATGCAGAGGTGACTCTGAGCTTGCGAATGTCTCTGATGCCTCAGAGACGGCGCGACCCGCGGCGCGGCTCATCGGGCACGGCGTTTGCTCCCGATGGTTCAGATCCGGGCGGCCGATGCTCTCGCGTGTGGCGTGTCGTGAACCATGACGTGATCATCAGCCAGTGGCGTGGTGCTGGGCGGCCGGGCGTTGATCGTGACGTCTAGCTCGGGGAGCGTTGAGACATGGTCCGTTCACTTATCGCTCGGGGGGGGGGGGGCTTGCGCCCGAGCACTTGTCGCCGCAGGGCGGCAGGGCGGTCGCGGCAGGGCGGTCGCGGCAGGGCGGCTGGCCGCCGCCGGTCAGACGCCAGGGCTCACCACTTGAGGCACGTCTGGGACGCTGTCTATGAATCGCTGTATGACTGCTGGAGACGTAGGTGTTTGAATTCTTGAAATGGTAGCGTGATTGAGGACCGGTCAGTATGTGAGCTGGAGATCGCATGCGAACCCTGTTACCTCTTGGAATATCGGAACAAGGACTTGTGATGGGAGATGGAGATGATGTATCATGAGGTGACTGGCGTTTAGCCAGAGACTGAGATGATATGTCAGGCTGAGATGAGGTATGAAGACGTGGCTGTATGTATATGTGGCGGCCTACTGAAGAGTCGCGCATGAAGCAGTTGAAGTGCTTGAAGACTGTGCTGTTGGAAGGCTGTTGGAATAGTTGGTTTATCACTCTGCACTATGGAGACTTGAAGTATTATCGCCATTAACTTCTAACACAATGCACGACATAGAAGTGCCTGATTTGTGGTGCCTGTCAAGATGTTTGTATCAGAGCTCTGAGGTCGAGGCATAGAGCTATTGAAGTTATACTCGGGGTTTTAAATATCGCGAACGTTGAGGTCCATAGAACTTTTAACGTGCCAAATGAAGTCATTGCCTATACATTGCTGAAATTTTCTGACAATTTCTGGGGAGCAAAATTTAACTACAGTACAAGGCTGACATTTTTTGGCGTCATGCAAAATATGAGATTCTGCGACAATCAAATTCGTGCAGAGATTTCGATGGTATTAAGCCATGTTTCTGACTGTTCTAGCTGTCCACGTTATAAACAATGTGCGCCGTAATTTATTAAATTGGTGCGCGCACAAATATAAACACTGATATCGATCACAATCGTCACATGCGTCATATACGTAGCTAAACGGCACCCCAGCAGCTGGCGCTATTGTCCAACCTGACTTGATGGGCATTTGTACGTACCATGATGAAGGCAGTAATAAAAGTGTTGGTAAATGCAACGAGAAGTTGTAATTTAAATATCAACTTACGTCCCACTGTCATCGACCACTCAAATACCACCACATTTCAATAAATAATCCACGTAAGTCAGCATATGTTTTAGCCGATTGAGACTCTTTTCGGTGGATTAATGGCTTCTTGATGGGATTGATACGGGCCTGGAGAACACATTAAATATGTATCCTATAGCTTTAGACAAAACCGTTGAACTTGAAAATGGACGCCTCTCTAAGACAAATACGTCGATGGAACTTGGCATCATTTCACGTTCTCTCCATCGTGAACCTAGTCATCAATAAATGAGGAGAGGGGTTCAAAGTCACCACAATAAACTCTGAAAGGAATGGATGAAGGCATTGTTTCCCAAGAACATCATGGTCATGGCTACGAGGTGCTTGAATAAATTCAAGATCGGCTTGATTGGCGGGAGCACCGTTTTCACAGTAAACATTACATGGCTAGAGACAACTCGATTTGCGCCAACTTTTGCTATGCAGCGGGACAACTGGAGAGTCAAGTAAGCAGCGGTGCAGCTGGCTGGCTGCAGGAGAGCGCGGTGGCAGAAACACCGACACATTCTGCTGTGTTCAGTTCTGGAGTACACGGGTGGGCGCGTCGGCCCTTCTTGCGCTGTGTGGCAAGGTCGACCGAGCCGTCTCGATCGGTCGTTACACGGCTCCCTGGCCACGTGGTAGCGTGCAAGAAGGGATTATCCTGCTGCCATCGTTCCCAGAGGCGAGCGTCCGCGGTAAAACCAGGTAAGTCATGACGTCATAAAGTCATGAAGTGCTCGGGCCTAATATGAGCCACATAGGCCCATCTAGGTTAAGCCTATAGAAGGAAGATACTGTAAACCGATAAAAAAGACTGAAATACCCTAATCAATGCTATATTCTGAGTTGCAGACTCTATCTACCCCAATGCGTTACGACGGCCAGTCTCAGAAGCATCACATCAGAAGATCGGTTCTGAATCTACCTCCAGGTACACCTGTTACTGGCATAATTCCCCAGTGATCAGGATAAACAAATGCACCTAATGACTCCATTAGGTGCATTTGTTTATCAATCCCATCTCCATTCACGCCAATTTATATCCTACTGCACAACATATAAATTAAACATGAGACTCTTAGAGAAAGTTAGTTTATCCACCTAATTCTAGAGAGACGATCGATGCCATTTTATTCCCATGACCGGTCTCATCAGGACCATATACCAGAAAGAATGAGCTGAATGATCTGCGTGTCTCATACCTATTGCCGTCTGAAAGGTTCTTACATGTCTGAGTACAATATTCCACCTGGTGTCGCATACAGTCAAAGGAAACTTTGCTCCCAATGTTCCCCTGTTTATATATTGAACACTAATTTCAATTACATCAGACATTTTAATTTCCATGTTCGTGGCTGATTAGCATTGGCATTCTACTTTCATATTCCTTAAAGCTAACACTAAGCCTTTTTCGTGTTCAATGTTGTCCAGTTCACTCCCATTGCATATCTAAATTCCCACCTCCATTCTGCATTTGCATTACCTTACACTTGTCAAAGTTGAAAGATATCTGCAATTTGTAAGACCGTTTTTTGTCCTATGGCCGATACTGGCCACATGCCGATATCTGTATGTGCACTTATTCAATGTCTGTTTCTATTGAGTGTGGCTACAGGTCACCTCAGCCCAATGTCTGTGTCTGCCAGTCACTTTGTCCAATGTCTGTGTCTGTCAGTCATATCAGTCAAATATCTGTGTCTGTTAGTCAACTCAGTCAAATATCTGTGCCTATCAGCTACATCAACTCCATATCTGGGTCTGTTAGTCACATCAGCCCAATGTCTGTGCTTGTCAGTCACATCAGCTCCATATCTGTGTCTGTTAGCCATATCAGTTCAATGTCTGTGGCCGTCAGTCACCTCAGCCAAATATATGTGTCTATCAGTCACATCAGCTTCATATCTGTGTCTGTTAGCCACATCAGTTCAATGTCTGTGCTTGTCAGTCACATCAGTCAATGGCTACGTCCGTCAGTCGCATCAGTCAGTCACATCAGTCAAATGTTTGTGTCTGTCAGTCACATCAGTCAAATGTCTGTGTCAGTCACATCAGCCAAATGTCTCTGTCAGTCACCTCAGTCAAATGTTCGTGTCTACTAGTCACATCAGTCTAATATCTCAGTCTGTCAGTCACATCAGCTCAATTGGTGAGGCACCAACCTGCGACAAGAGTCCAGCCACACTAAAAGGTGAAACAAGGTGCTGTCTCACTGAAAGGGTAGGACAACATGGGACGAGGATAGCATCAAGGCTGAAGTGCCCACCCTCGACAAGGGCTTCGCTGCTAGCGGCTGCCGAAGGAAGAGCATCACGTCTGCTGCACGAGAAAACAGACCGACCGTAGAAAACAGAACACAAACTGAGATGCGCATCAGTACCCTGCAAGCCCGGGGCGTCGGTGGTGGTGGTGGGGGGGGGGGCGCCCGGAGCGCCACCTGAGGCTCCCGGGGAGTTGTCATCGCCCACACGGCCGGACTACGGCCGAAAAGCAAGCTGCGCAAACGTTTCAAAGAGCCAGAACACCTGAGACAGAGCTGGGGAACAATTTACCGCTCGGGATGCGGGCGCGACACAGCGTGCGTCGGCGAGAGTGGCCGACCGCTGGACAATTGCCTGAGGACGTGCCGGAACACTCTCCCCAGGGCCTGGCCAGGCAAGTCGGCGGCCGACCAACACGCCGTGGATTCTCGGCACAATATCCACTGGAACGACGTGAGGGCTCTGGGATGGGGAACCCGGCTTAGGAGAAGGAAGCTGCTGGAGTCATGTCATATTACAGAGTCGCGACCAGCGCTGAATCGGGATAGGGGCTTAGAACGGTCAGGTATCTGGAGAGTGGTTGATATTAACGGGTGGGGATCTGGGGGAAGGGTGAATTGGCTAGGGAATATTTAAATGTTATATATTTATATTCTCCTCTCCGTTTGTTTTTTGCTACGATGAAGTACCGAATTCTTCACTGCTCGTATCTTGGGATTGACATTTTGCATTAATAATTAACATTATTAATAGTCTTCTCCTCAATATACCACCTCAGGACGGAACCGCTAGGAGCCCCAAAAGCTCATGGAAATATTTTTTACAAAGGCTCGTCTTAGATACATTTTGCCACTCTTATAAACCCTTTATATTTATCTCTGGGGCATCCTAAGTATGCAAAGAGGTAGACGGTATACTGGTAAGTATGTAGCAAGACAGGTAATATAGCAGCCATTCAGTCGCCAGTTTGGAAAAATAAAAGGTGCATTATTATAGGTGTCTCAAGATTTGTTTAGTTCTAACCCTCTTCCAGTGTGTGCATGTTGGTTTGCAGATGCAATAGGTCGCTGTTGAACCGACCAAACGCCAGAATTGTCCTGATCCTGCCTGACTGCGCCTGTTGCACTAGGTTCAAAGGTGAATCTCGGACTACCTTTCTGAGCTAATCTGCTGCAGAGAGGTTCAACGTGTCCGGACTGCGGAACCTGATCGTCTCACGTTTAACCACGTGTCCATCGAGTTGCCGTCGGTGAGTGGTGCCGGCACAGCGGTCGCCCCAGGCGCCGTCAGACGCGATGCAGTCCCGACCTCGGACACCACTGCCGCTGAGGAGGCTGGCCGGAACGGCGCGCCTACTTCGCATGCAGCGCCGACCCGGCTCGTGTCTCGACACGCGAGGGCCCCGGCGACAAGAAGTTCATCGGGATTCATGAGATCCCCGTGCCGGAGGCAGCGGGCCGGCCGGCGAGCACATAACAAGCGCAGTCCATCTCCTCGCCGTCAGTGTTCCGAAAATGTTCGGCGGGCGTGATGACTACGAAGAAAACGACACTTTCACAAGGCGTCGGCTATCTACCAGAATAATATGTGTTACGAGATCTTTTTGGAATACATATATATATATATATATATATATATATATATATATATATATATATATATATATATATATATATATATATATATATATATATATATATATATATATATATATATATATATATATATATATATATATATATATATATATATGTATAAACATATATAGCATGTAAATATATATATATATATATGGATATTTTAACTGTGTCTTCCCAGACGTTTCGCCAGATTTATTGTAGCTTCTTCTTTTTCAAGCTTCTTTTCTACACCAATGCAGCGCAATTTTTATCGTATCACACGGGATACAGTATATCGCATCCCCGGGTGGCAAGATATCCCATTTACGCACTTTTCTTATTCAAGGTTCCCACTCCGTGCGAAGTTCCCAGTAGGCACATCAATATTTGCCCTCGTATATTACGATACGCAACGCAATTTTTGTAGGCATTTTTAAACTTCACCGACATAAAATCCTCCTACTTATGGCGAATCTGGCTGAAGTGACACCAACTCTAATCGATAAAGTCGATCAAGTCCTATATATAGGAATTGATACGATCTACTTTGCTTAGGTTATCATGCCGGGGAAGAAATAATACCGAAATATGAATCGTGTCATGACTGTTTTGAAAAGCATCTGAAAAGCCTCCTTGTTTGCTTACCCTGGATCCGTTCCTACCCAGAACATTTTGTGCATCAGTCAGCGCATAAAACGTATACAAAGCTTTATGCGTTCTAAAACTTCAGGGACCAGGCTTAGATAGCCGCTAATTATGGGGGTTATTCAACTATGCACCGTGCCCTTTGCCTGAAAATACATATTATAGATGTCACCCTCTCGAAAGCGGACCTTGATCTGCATATGCCGAAGATTATCATCTGCTTTTAAACGAAAAAAACGAAAGGAATTTTCAAGGAATCAACAATGATGCGATGATGTTCCTATTCCAGGGGCTCGTTTTATTATCATATTGAAAGTCACCGTAATATACCTACTTCTCCTCCCTACCTCGTCACCATGGATTGGCCTCTGCTATTTACGTACATACTTAGTAGTGCAAAAAATGCAGCATATGTCCTTTGCATCAGTGGCGTTGACTAACAACTAGTATTTATGGACATAGCATACAAATACCTCACTGCCTTTGAATGCTGATCAAAGTCTACAGATTTACTTTACATGCCCTTTGCTCTGCTGACATGCCCTGTTGAATCAAAAAGAAGCGACATTTTGGATGATGCGTTGAAAAAAAACTTTCGGAAAAATCACCAAGTTTGAAAACGCTGTCGTAGAGCGATGAGAAGCGGCAAACAAAAACATTGAGTTGACTTCCGCAGCCCTCTTCAGTAATAATGGTAAGATCAAGGTCTATCGAATCATATTGGACAATGGCGTCAGCTGCTGGAGTGTGGCTTAGCTGCATATACGACGCGTGGGGCGATTGTAATTGGTATCAGTTTTTACATGTACACGCGCCAATGCAGCTAACGCAGGACTTTTATGACAATAGCTAAATAGCTTTCGCCCAAGCGACTTCGAACTCCATCGATCAATCACCGAGTTTGCTTCGGCCAAATTCACCGGCTGATAATTATATAGTCGCACGTTCTCCCACGCCAGCCAAGCTCCCGTGGAAGGGATTTGATATGCACATATAAATACAGCTGTGTGACATGCAGTGCGCTCCTCGAAAGCTATTCGTTCTATTCCCATAATAATTTTGCATTGCAATTATGTAATTCGCGCGAGGAACATTGATCGAAATTGATATCGATCACAATCGCCACATGCGTCACATGCGTACTCAAGTAGCTCTAAGTGTTAACTGCCATAAAAAGGAGCGAAAAGGTAACGATAATGGTGCTATATACCAGTGGCATGGAGTCTGAAGCTAAAGCTGAAGCAAGGTGATTTCCAGCAAGGATTTGGGAGCAAAAGTTGCCGGCTCTGCCGGCATGGGTCTGCATGGCTTCGAAGCATTTCGAAAACTAATTTGCGTCGCAAAGCTCAATGATTATTGAAAAACATAAAAGAAACAAAGCTAATAAGAAATCAAGCTTCGTTCATTGCTTTCCTGATACTTGCATGCTACATTAACCCAAGGAACAAGCCAGTTAATAAGTTGTTTTGATAATTCAAGTGTCAGAAATTGGGCTAGTGAACTCGCATGCCATACTTCCATAGTAGAGAACAACATATTCATTAGCTCGAAATGAGTTCGAGACACTTAATGGAAAGTCTGCTTCGATTCGTTTGATCAATACGTAGCTGCCGAAAGAAACATTGGGGCTTCCGCAACATTATATTAATTATCTGGGGATCGATGAATCAAATCACAGGTGATCACGCACTGGTTCACCTTGACATTTATGGTATACTGGTAAGTAGTGTTTTAAAGTCACGCACCCATCAAACAGATCGGGATCGGTAACAAATTCGGTGGGGAAAAAATTACCCGTGCCATTAAAAATTGCTCCAATAAATGTGTTATGCTATTGGGTCCAAATACAACAGACAAACACGAACTGCCAGCAATGCAATAGCAGCTTGGAACCAATGTCGCCAGGTTCACTAGCGCGTGCGGAGATCCGGAGACTAGACCCAGAGAGTGCGGTTCGGTCTGTGCATGTCGGGCAGATGCGAGACCTCATATTCACCCATCTGGCAATCGCGGAGCGGGTGTTGAGATTAGTTTTAGGTGGGAGTTGGTGAGAGAGAAAGATTAGGAGGAAGCACAGAAAGTGCGACCAGTAGTTCATCCACTGCAATAGCGCTACTAAATGTGGATCTATATTTCTTAGAAGTCATTCTACCCAGGTGAATCTGTGGTTTTTGTGTAATTCTCGGACTTCACTTGATTATAGAAATAGATGTTTCAAAAGGTCTGTATTTCAGCGTATCTGTCCTAGCCTTCAACGAACTAAGATTGGGAATACAACGTAAGCAATCGAGATGCAAGCTTGACATAGCTGAAGTACATTGATATCGGTTAAATTATCGCGCGTGCCAATTCATTCGGGTCACTTTTGGTTCGATCAATCGACTGCGCTGATACAAAAAGAGCAGAGTCGTGGTATCCTAACATGACACACACAACGACATGCATAGAGGACATCGCACACATTTCACTTCGGACATCATTGTGGCACACTTAAATTCGGGTCGCTCACCTCACTTCGAATCTCATCTGAAGCGACACAGTTATTTAGCTTCGGAGTATGCAAGCCCATTTCCTCTCGTAAATTAACAGTTGTGGCTAGAGGTCAGCATCCAGTATCATATTGGGCTCAGGGAGAATTTCCCCACGCCTTGGTTCAGAGACGGTGATCGTAGCCTGATTTCAATGTACTCTAGCTACACGTCTGCCCCAGGAGGATTCCACTGCCAGAGTGTCAGCCTAAGAACTCAGTGCGACTAAGCGCCAACTCCCGTCACCACTAGTAATCTACCGGTGCTGATGGGCTTATGTACTCAGAAGCTAAGTCATTGTGTCGCTTCAAATGAGATTCAAAGTGAGGTGAACGACCCGAATTTAAATGTTCCCCAATGATGTCCGAAGTGAAATACTTGCCATGTCCCCTATGTTATGTCTCTGTATGTGTCATGTTCGTATACCATGTCCCTGCTCTTTTTGTAGCAGTGCAGTCGATTGCTAGAACCAAAAGTGACCAGAATGAACTAACGCGTGCGATAATTCAAATGATGTCACTGTTCTTCAATTATGTCAGGCTTGCATCTTGATCGTCTAGGTTTTATTCCCAATCTTGGCTCAGTGAAGGCTTGACCGGACAAGCCGAAGTGCAGACCTTTTGAAACACCTATCTTTGTCATCCAGTGCAGTCCGAGAATCGTCCCCCCAAAAGAAACGACTAAACGTGGATCCATCTTAAGGACCGAATGAGCATCGATGAGCTTAATCGCAGGCGGAGGAGCCGGTGCGAACAGCCTAGAGGAGGGGTAAAATGCTTCGCTGAAACGAATAATCACACAACTTTCGGAAAAGCTTCGATGCACTCTGTTTTTATGCGGAAAACTATGTATTCTATACAGTTCGGTCGTATTGGGGGCATGATCCTATTCCTACGGCTTTCGAATGAGCCCAAGATGTCATTTTCATACTTGCCTATTCATATTTCGGTTTGCTACTAATACACCTACTAATATTTTGTTTTTTATATAAACAAACGCTGAACACTTATTTGGGTGCCTGGGACATGGAAGCCTGGACTCATAATTCCGGCCTTTTTCATCTACTGGAAGGCAGATGTATTCGACATGTATTTGAGCCGGCTACTTTTAACCTTGCTAACCTAACTTTTATCATGCACGCACTGACCATATCACATCGGCCTCTATGTTCAAGCTGACATAATAATATGACTTTAACAACATTGTGAAAAGTAGTCACTGACCATTTGGTCAGTGACCATTATGACATTCCGCAATGATTAAGACTTTGAGATCGTATTGTTCGATACACAGGGAGCATACCCATACGATTTCCGTTTGAAAGGAAACAGTTATGGAAAAGGTTAACACTGACATGTTCTCTGTAGGTCGCACAATTGATTACTTACAACATATAACACACACACACACACACGCACACACACACACACACACACACACACACACACACACACACACACACACACACACACACACACACACACACACACACACACATACACACACTGTACCCGTACAGACACAGCAGACCTATGAATCGTCTCTGGCACTGTGTATTCAGCCATTTTTAATCTTTAGTGATATGTTTTGTCACGTCGCAGCAGTTGAAGTCACTGTTCGCCATTGACTCGCTGGTCAGCACAGACTTCGGGTGCTGTGCTCGTCCAGCAGTGATCCAGCTGCAGTCACAGCTGTCACAGGATGAGGAGCCAGCTCGCCCGTGTCCAGCGATGATCCGGCCAGCTGACACAGGCTGAGGAGCCAGCTCGCTCCGTGTCCAGCAGTGATCCAGCCAACTCCACCAGCTGACACAGGCTGGTGAGCCAGCTCGCTTCGTGTCCAGCAGTGATCCAGCCAACTCCACCAACTGACACAGGTTGAGGAGCCAGCTCGCTCCGTGTCCAGCGGTGATCCAGCCAGCTCCACCAGCTGACACAGGTTGAGGAGCCAGCTCGCTCCGTGTCCAGCAGTGATCCAGCCATCCCCATCAGCTGACACAGGCTGATGAGCCAGCTCGCTCCGTGTCCAGCAGTGATCCAGCCAGCTCCATCAGCTGACACAGGCTGAGGAGCCAGCTCGCTCCGTGTCCAGCAGTGATCCAACCATCCCCACTAGCTGACACAGGCTGATGAGCCAGCTCGCTCCGTGTCCAGCAGTGATCCAGCCAGCTCCACCAACTGACACAGGTTGAGGAGCCAGCTCGCTCCGTGTCCAGCAGTGATCCAGCCAGCTCCACCAGCTGACACAGGCTGATGAGCCAGCTCGCGAGCCAGCTCGCGCGGTGTCACAGTAGCTCCCGTTCCACTTTGGAGGTGTGGTGCACCGGCCCCGGCATAGCTATGTGAGCATGCCACGGATGCGTGCCTGATTAGCTGAGCTGCATACTGCGGGAATCTGGCGTGGGGTGGGGCCGACAGCCTGAGTCAAGTCGACATTCGACGGCTGGCTTTTGACCGCTATCATTTGCCAAGCTGGCACTGATGCCTGTCTTTGCGGCCGCGTCTGGCTGAAAGCTTGTGGTTTTATCGCGCATCAGCCTTTTTAAAGCAAAGATATGTTGGTGTTCTTGAGACTCCAGTTATTTCCCAGATATAATCTGCAGCTATGTCTTTAGCTCCTCTGACTTCTTTTGCCGACGCGAGCTGTTGCAGCCAACAGGGCCCAGACGGCTTAAGATATCTACACTGTGAAGGTGCTTAGCTTCCATGTTTGCTAAATGAATGTCAAAGAGGTGCTAAATGCCGTTTTTAGCACCCATTACAGATTAATACGCTTTGAGGCCTTGTGGCCCCGGACCTGCGAAAGCCCAGCACCATGCCACATTTTGCAAAACGCCTACTATCGTCTGCTGAGTTCTAAATCTTTCAGAACCAAAATAAAAAGCAAAATCGTGCTCATTCCAAGCACGATGGTATTAAGAATGATGCAAAATAGCATACAGTAACATAGCACATGCTGATAAGAAGCAGAATGGTATTCAGCACGCTAGAAACGAATACCAGATTATATACTGATGTTAAGCGTTGGCAGCATAGCATCAAAGGAGTGCGTTGAAAAGAGTGCAAAAGAGCACGGGTGATTGCAAAAAGCGGCTAATTGTTTGACATTATTTGGCGCGGAGCTTTAGCTGCAGTGACCCGCTGACTGAAGACCAGTCCGACGAGACATGAGTGATCCGGTGTTCGCCCCATGACGCCGTTCCCGCGTCAGTTCCCGCCATATCGCCGCGAAAAGGAGAGCACGATGTGAGTTTGGCGCTTACGTGCTACAACTTGTGCTACAGGGCGCTACACCAGTCCGAATGGCGGCACTTTGAAGGTTATGGAACGCCGCTCATTTTAGCTCGTCCCAGATCAGTGCCCTTTGATGGCGTAGTCCTGACAATTGCACAATATATGCTGAACAGACGCACAAGAAGCTACTGCGAATTTCCTGTCTCTACGTGCTGATTCGGCCGCTGTCCCGAAAAGGAATCTGCTAGGGATGGGGCTGTATAGTCCCACCTCTTGATCTGGCGAAAGTTAAATATTCTACACAATATAAGTTGATAGAAGGCTTAGAGTGTGATGTAGAAGAGCGCCTGAATCCTCGCCCATAAATACATATGAACGTCCTCTTCCACTGAGTTGCGTCCCACTTACAAAGCGCTCGTGAGGCTACTGTTGGGTATGGCCAGGAATTAGCCTGAACACCAGTGAGTTAGGTCGAGGTCACATGGAAACGCCTGAGAGACTGTCACGAGCTATTGCCCTTATTCATGACATTGCTCATGCCTGTGGAGACAGAAGCGATCTCGAAACTGACAGGATCACAGATCTGGAAAACCCAATCCCTACACCCCTACAGGCAGTGACGCAGCTCATGCTTGCGCTATCCGAATTCGATAGCGCGGCCACAAGTTGACAGAGCGCCCCCTGCACCAGCAGCGGGTGTCGCAGCACACCTGCAGGCTGCAGGTGTGCTGCGACACCCGCTGCAGCTGCTGCTGCCGCAGGCTGCAGGTGTGCTGCGACACCCGCTGCTGGTGCTGCTGCCGCAGGCTGCAGGTGTGCTGCGACACCCGCTGCTGGTGCTGCTGCCGCAGGCTGCAGGTGTGCTGCGACACCCGCTGCTGGTGCTTCTGCCGCAGGCTGCAGGTGTGCTGCGACACCCGCTGCTGGTGCTGCTGCCGCAGGCTGCAGGTGTGCTGCGACACCCGCTGCAGCTGCTGCTGCCGCAGGCTGCAGCAACATCTCAGGCGGACGCCGCCGTGACCAGCCATCGGGAGATGAGTGGCTGAGAGGAGATGACCCGAGTTGATGCTGGTGCGCCCGAATAGCATCGCGCCATGCAGATGTGAATGCCTTGATCACTTTCACAAGCACATCCAAATAGCAGTCTATTCAAGGCCAATATCATCCGGCATCCCCACCACTGACGCCGTGCCGGCATTTGAACCCGGAACTACCGTGTGAAAACCAAGGAGCTGGCCAGCCGTGATCTCTCCGGTAATTGCCGTAACTAAAGCCACCCATTGGTGATGACCAGCATTGCATCATGCATATATATGCTTATGTATATATATATATATATATATATATATATATATATATATATATATATATATATATGTATATATACATATTTACATATATATATACATATATCTACATATATATATATATATATATATATATATATATATATATATATATATATATATATATATATATTTGGGGGGGGGGGGGGGGGGGGGGGCGGCGGCGCGTAGGCGCTGTTTTTGTATATATATATTATATATATATTTATATGTATTATTATATATATATATATATATATATATATATATATATATATATATATATATATATATATATATATATATATATACATATTTATATATATACATATATATCCATATATATATATATTATATATATATATATATATATATATATATATATAATCATAGTCATTGCATATATATTTGTGAGGACGACAGAAATTTAGGAAACGTTCATTATTTCAAAAAACCTTCCTGAAGCGATCCACGCACAAACGATCTCGCACCTCCATCTGCGAGTAATCAGGCTCGACATGAGCCATGCGACACAGACACGAGTCCCCTCCCCTCCAGCGTCCAGCCCCCCTCCCACTCCCGGCTTTAAGCCGGCGGCGGAGTGGCGGAACAGACGGAAAGCCGCACGGTCGGCGCGCCTGTCACCGACACAATATACGCCGATTGGCCGGGCGCAAAACGTGCCGGCCGCTCTAGCCACATTATTGCCGCTGCATTGATCCTGAAGCGTGCCGACCGCAAACGGAGAATTTACTGCCGTGTATATCTTCACCTACTGATCGGCTAGATTTAGTGGACGATCCCTCCCCATTATGAAACACAGCAGTACGGATGAAAATCCCACAGATATATGACGAGCTGGCCGTCAACTCCTCTTACCAATAAGTACTTCTTCGTTACTGAACTAAGAGCACCTTCTTAGTTACTTCGCTGGACATTGAAAATAGATCGGAATGTATCGGGGTAATATTCATGAAGTGTCTTACCAAGACCGTGCTTGCTCTCTTTGTCCTGAGAGAACTCGATGCCCGGTGCGCCCAGTTTTCAGCAAGTTAGGAAGCAATATCTTGGGTCACTGTTGCTTGCATCCAACAGCTACGACTATGAATTTCGATCTGTATGCTTTTGAGAGACCCTTGCCCTCCCTGTGTTAGCTTCCCCCAGCGCTGTCAATTATTAATACGGGTCCCTACGGGGTTCCCCAATCCATCATTGGGCCAGCTCATTTCCTCCATGCATTGTGTGCCATCAATAATTTTCAGAAACCAACCGAGGTCGTGACGCTGCTGTGCTGGCGCTGCTAGGCAGTTCTTCAGCAGCCCTGCGCAGTGTTTCGTGTCGATAATCAATGTTGCGTCGGTCGGCTGCCTTCCACGATGCCTGCTTCAATGAGCATCACACTCGACAAGGAGAGTTTGGTGAGAGAGAGTCCTCTGGGACCCGAGGATTGTCAGCTGTAAAGTCCGGAAGCTCTTCATTTCTCGTTGTAGGTTAGGGAAGCTCGAGCAGTGCCACGAGCGTCCAAGCAATCAGCCATTCCTCCTTTTTGGAAATATCGAACACCAGGACTGTGACTGTCCACCGTAGCCATGCTCTTTGACCACTTGTTGACGTCCTTCCACTACTTTCGTCATGCTCTACTGACGTCATACATTCGTTCGTATGCCTTGTTAACGCTTCAAATGATTGCTTGCTGTTATGATACACAATTGGACCAATGTATGCAGCGTCTGCTTTTTATCTCTTCGATTGCCGACATAACCGGGCACATATGAGAGCAGCCCGTGTTCCAACACTTCTCGACCCTATCGAACTTATCCTGCAAGAGCAATAACACATTCGATGGGTCTTCGAGCACGACAGTATGCCTAGTGCCAAGAGTGAGCCAAGCCAATCTGTTCAGATTGAAAAGTTCCACGCTGTGCGTCTATGTATGGGACTATAGCACAAGAATAAATACGGCAATCTCGCAGGCTCACACGATTCCATATTTCAGAGAACAAAGGTTCGAGGACGTGATGTGATTCCCTGCCGCTCCCCCTGCCGCTGGAGCATAAAAACGGGATAAAACTGTCACTACCGCTGGCGAGAACAACATATCGCAAGCCGGTATAGGCGCAAACTGTGCGATTGTTTGCTGGGAGAAAGAGAGAGAGAGAGAGAGAGAGAGAGAGAGAGAGAGAGAGAGAGAGAGAGAGAGAGAGAGAGAGAGAGAGAGAGAGAGAGAGAGAGAGAGAGAGAAAGAGAAAGAGAAGGAGAAGGAGAAGGAGAAGGAGAAGGAGAAAGAGAAAGAGAAAGAGAAAGAGAAAGAGAAAGAGAGAGAAAGAGAGAGAAAGAGGAGAGAGAGGAGAGAGATATAGAGTGGGTGATTAGAATGGATGGAATGTGGGTACTGGGAGGGAGCGATCGGGGACGGGATGTAGGTAATTCGTAGACCGGTAGCCTGACAACCATGGGGATCACCGACACTTTTCGATGTTCACCTGTTCGTTGATATGCTGATTCTTCTGCTATTTCAGCTACTCTGCCGGCTGACATTTCTATCCGCTGCGTAATACCACAGCGGCGCCAAGTTCATGACTACAAACAACCGTCAGCACCGAGTGACTCATAATGGTTATTCTGTTTTCAAGTTTCAAGTGCAAAGCACAAGCAGATAAAACGTGTAGGGACGGATGCAGGGGGCACTGGGGGCCTACCCCACGGAAGGAGGCGAGAAGGATCGAGTGAACCTCCCATCCTCAAATGTTTTCAGCCAGAGACGCCCCTTGGAAGAAATGGCGCCCCTTCAGTGTGCTCGGATGCACACTCCCTAAAAATGTTCAGCCGAAAGCGCCCCTGGGAAGGAAAAATCACCACTTATGGCACTTCCACGGTGGCGACTCTTCGAAGAAATGGCGCCCCTGCAGACAAATGCCCCATGCCAATTCCTGGATCTGTCCCTGCAAACAGGCTAATTGTGTCTTTGTTTGAGCATCGCTCTGGATAATTGCTACTAAGCCATATTTCTGGGACTTGCTCTTCAAACGCATGCCACATAACGTCATTTATTGAATGTGAAGAAGGTCCAACGTTCGCTTCAACCATTGCGTTTTGTTTTATGAGTTATAAGTTATAAACCAAAAAAAACGCTATAAAAAGTTAAAAACCAAAAAACGTTTTGCGTCGCAACGTTTTTTGGTTTATAACTTTCTATTTCGCTCTTTAGGATTCCGTATGACAAAGAAAACAAAACGAAGCAACGAATGTCTAGCGGCGGTGAAGATATTCCAAAGAAGTGTTCCTTAGTCGTGATTGAGAGCCCTGTGTTTTGCGCATTCTCAGCTATACGTGGGCATGACCATCTTCTAAGAATATTCGGCACACCGTGACCCGATGGATTACATACAGTGAGCAGAGCACCATATTTGACAAAGGTGGCGAATCACGGAGAACGGTACGTTCGCGTGCTTAAAAATGCACGCCCAAATTTAGCGGATTATCTAATTTGCATCGACCAACAGTTTGCACTTCACACACGCCGATCGTTCACCCATCGGTTGGGGGGTAGGAGCTACGTTCTCAGCACTAGTCATCTCACGTGTAGCAAATCAGCGTCAATCGTGACCGAGTAGTGCAGTTATTGGGAAAGTGCCTTAGAATCTGCAGGAAGCGTTCACCTCACGTCCCTCGATTTACCAGTGTAAGCTCCCTTTATAAATGGCCCAAGTTGCTTTGGCACATGTGTGTTTACATTTCACTTTTACGTTTTTTTTGGTGTATCTTGCACCAGGCCTATTATTTTCTGCTACTTCCTTCTGGCCATGCCACTATGCCTATCATGTTCGGGTAGCTTTTGCATACATCGATTAATCAGCACATTCGTGACCCACGCTGACTACATAAGTCACGGGCCACACGCGGGCGGCTCAGCTGCGTGTCCAACCCATCGCCGACGGCCGCCGCCGGCCAGCCTCTCCGCCACGATGGGGTTCTCCGAGCGATGGCAACGTTCTCTCGATCGCCACGGCCGTAATTCCATCATCCTCCGCCCCCAACCCAGTAGATTACACGGAGTTGGGTTCCGATTTATTTTGTTTGAATTCGCCGCCGCCGGCTTGATGAAAGAGCCGTCACTGCGCGGCCGGATACGGTGAGGTGTGGTGACGTGGAGACAAACGTCACTCACCGGCGAGTCTATGGGTGGAGCACGGGGGTCATGCGCATCTCCCAAAGGGCGATTGTCCCATGCTTTTTTACTGGTCACTTTTTCTTGCAATATGAAAAGCATTTTATGAGGAAAATTTGGTCTAAAACGGACTCACGAAGTGTTAGCCGTTCAAATGCAAAGGTTGTTTTCTCGAAATCGGAGATCAAACTTGAAATCCCGCCACCAAAACCGGTCGAAAATAAGTGTTCTGGATCGGCCAGTTGCGCCCTTGTGCCCCAGTCGCCACCGACAGGAAGGATACCGACAGTCTGGCATCAGTCCTGAGTCTGAACGCGGAGACCCGATTCGATCTGCAGATCAGTGCCTGACTAATGAGATGGATCTGCAGATCAGTGCCTGACCAATGACCTGGGTTTTCAGATCAGTGCCTGACCAATGACCTGGGTCTGCAGATCAGTGCCTGATCAATGATCTGAATATGCAGACCAGTGCTTGACCAATGACATGAATCAGAGCCACCCGGTATCGGTCGCCAGAGCATACGTTAAACCCATACCGCAAGCACTAACATAACAGGCGCTTGTGCTACACTATGTGTGAAGATATGCTGACGAATGCCAACAGAGTTCAGTGATGGCTCCTCAGACTGTTAATCTGATAGCTCTTCATGCTGTTTATCTTATAGCTCCTCAGATTGTTGATCTAGCAGCTCCAAGCTGTTGATCCAGCAGCTCCTCAAACTTTGGATATGGTCGTTCCTCAAATCTTGTAACCAGGCTGCCTGTTCAACTAGTAGCTCCTCAGGCTGTTGATCCGATATCACCATCAGGCTGTTGATCTCCCAGCCTATCATGCTCAATGGTTTGAGGGGCTCTTGATCTACTGGCCTGTCAGTCCATTGATCTTGGAATATTTTAAGTTGTTCATCTGGTGGCTCCTCAAGCGATTGGTCTGGCAACCTCTCATGCTGTTGATCTGGTAGTCTCTCACGCTGTAGGTCCGGTCGCACCCCATGCGGTTGATCTGTTGGCTTCTCGTGCTGTTGATGATCTGGCAGCCGCTTTAAGTTGGTAGTCGCCTCAAGCTGTCTATCTGGTAGCTCCTCAGGCAATTGGTCTTGTAAAGCCCTGGCTGTTGATCTAATTGCTCCCCAGATCGGCGATCTGATGGCGTCTCAACTGGTTTTAGTGACCCATAGAAATACGCTCTAGTACATATAATGCAACTAATGGATCGCCAGGTCTGCAGCTAATAGATTACTGCATGTCAATTGCATCCCACCATTCACTTCACCTAATCCCGGGTCAAATGAACAGGCGGGATTACTTGCTCTACTCAGATGCCAGGGAAGGTCGCACACTCTGCCGTCAAGTCAGTTCAGGAGACTTGGCCACCGATCTGAATATGTCTTAGATTGACGACAGCCACCGAGCATGCATCATCT
This sequence comes from Imbricaverruca yamaguchii, assembly GCA_034440575.1. Taxonomy (NCBI): domain Eukaryota; kingdom Metazoa; phylum Arthropoda; class Thecostraca; family Neoverrucidae; genus Imbricaverruca; species Imbricaverruca yamaguchii. The sequence goes on from JAOTOL010001593.1 coordinate 277,785, forward strand.
GATGTTAAGCTGTCCACCGATAAACTCGTATTATTCGGCTTTATTGACGCCTCGTGCATGCGCATGTGCTGACAAATATGCCGTGTATTCCGGTGGAGCATATATACAGGGGCGGATTCAAAAGCCTTGTTTGTGGGATCCTCTCCGAAATAGTTATTCATTTGCTATTATACTCCTCTCTCCTGTACGGAATAACTTGAGCGCAACCACATCTGAGACCAGCACACGAGAGAGATGTGGGGACTTGATATTGTTCAGTGAAAGTTAATATTTTCACGGAGTCGTTCTCATCACATTGAACACGGCTGAGCACGGCTGAAAGCTCGGAGGACAAGTGAACGAACTTGTGAAGAGCGGTGGATCCAAAGGCTGATTGACGGGCCTGCGGCTCTATTGCTACACCCTCAGGATTGCGCGTCGTAGGCAAACGGTATGTTTTTACGATGTTCGTCGATTTGTGTCGATGTTTGTCGATTAAAGTCATACCCATTCCAGTGTGTGAAGTTTTATGAAGATCAACGCATCTGTTTTTTTTTGGTTCGCCCAAGCACTCCGCTGCTTCACGGTCTGCCCAATAAGCCAGCTGTCTCCGCCTTTCCTTGCAAAGTATTTCCTGGATATTCTCGAGCGGAAGACAGGCTGCATAACTTGAAGACCGACGTACGAGGAATGCCACGGAGTTCGCGCAAACTACAGTTTGACAAACTCAGCAGGGTGCCGGTCCATCAAAGGCGTCCCTGCTGGTGGATCGCTCAAGCCTATCTGGCCAACTTCCGGCTTCCGCATTAGCCGCTCGAGATTTTGGCAAACTCTGTGAAGACGAGCTGCCAAGTTCTTCCATAACGATGCTTCTTTCAAGACTGCCCGCTAAATTGATGCCCCGGGCTGAGTGTTTGCACGGCCGACGGAAGCTGGCGATGGCCAGGCGGTAGCACCTCCCGTACCCGGACGCTTCCTGGATCGTGTACATCAGTGACACATGCCGGATATTTACAGCCTAAAATTCGGTGGTCACCGATCAGATTAATCGGCAGAGAATTCTTCACTACAAAGAACTTCACCCAGGAGTTCTTTGTACCCTCGTTTATCGGAAACTTGCATCGGAGACTTTGTACTCTCGTTTTATATGTATTTGCACTCGTTGCAGTACTCATTCTGCATTGTTCTCGTTGATAGACGAACATGCATACATGCATGCATATGTACATATACATATATATATATATATATATATATATATATATATATATATATATATATATATATATATATATATATATATATATATATATATATATATATATATATATATTTTTAGGCCGAGAAAGCCGACACAAATTGGCGATCGGACGTTCGTCGGCGCTTTTGGCGACTACACAGTCTTCCGTGGTGGACGAGAAGCGCCTTCCAGTGCCGGCTGCGAATGTGGCTTTCATCCAGTCGCATTTGTGGTAATAAGTTATTGTTATTAAGATAATACCATGCCATTCTCAACGCTGGTCACTGCAATTACCAAATTTGAATGTACCGCATTGTTACGTTTCGTGAAAAGGGAGTTCGTTCACCTTTAGATTATCGCTATATATGTTCATGGTTGCCGGTAGGAACGACAGGACAGAGAGGTTTTTCACTCCTGGAAGTCTATTTCGCCTTTATCGTGAGTGCGACAGTGTGTGGCTGCTGGGACAACGCGGCTTGAAACGGCGAGTCCGTGCACCAATAAGGCCTGCCTCCTTTTGTTACGAAGCTCTGCTGCTGAGGCGACCACATCTCTGCCGCCAAGCTGGCCCAGCTTCTGTTGTGATGTGATCAATGGCTCGACCGTGAAACGGCCCCGAGTTGTGCCAATTTCTGCGCCACCGCTATCGACGTGAAGCTGGCAGGCACACCGGTAAATGCACGGCAACCAAGGACGGATGAAACGAAATGGACATCGGCAGCGCAATAGTAAAGGAATTGATTTAGTCTGTAATGATGTCCTGCTTTGGCAATGCCGAATGAATGCTATTCAATGCCGATTTTAACTTGCTTAAGCCAATAGCTGCGCTGGCAATAATAATAGCCGGTTGAAATGCGAGCAATGCAATCGACTCAGATAAATAGTGAGGTGAGCCGTATTTCATGCCTTCTGCTTTAAAGTGCGATCCGGTTTACTTTTGCAACGGAATAGGACTACCATCGGTATTGATCGCCCTTGCCGGTATTGCCCACGGTGGGGTGGGGTGGGGTGGGGTGGTGGTGGGGTGGAAAGCTATTTTCTGAGGCGTGCCGGACCATAAAGGTCATTTGTGATGCCTTTAAAGCGAGTACGTTACATGTCTGTCTATAAAAGCGAGTGTTTGCGATACAAATGTGGGCAAATGGACATTTGCATTAAGGAAATTTTACGTCATAGTTTGTGTGATATACTGTGATGCATAAGGTGCTGAAGGCTGGGTGGTGAGGTGGGCCCTGGCCGGTTTGAGGCGGTGGCGCGAAGGGTACGAAGGCCGGGCCCTGTGGGGGTTGGGTGGATACCGGTGTGGGATGGGATGGAGACCGGGTTCGGGTCTGATGTGTTTTGGAGGAGGGATGATGCGGGGTGGCTATGGGAAGCCGTGCCTGATGTGGGATAGTGGTGGGCATGGGCCGGGTCCGAGATGGGGTGAGAAGGGAAGGAAGTCCATGCCTCCGTGGGGTGGACATGGGAAGCCGTGCCCGCGATGGAACGGATGTGGGAGGAGATCGGGTGGAGGGTGGAGGCGATGTGGATAAGGGCCAGGTCTGAAGTGGAGTGGACGTGGGAGGAGGACAGGTCCTGGGTGGGATGGGGTAGGAAGGAATGGTGATCGGTGAGGTTGAGGGGCGGTAGGCTGGGGAAGTCGGTGATCGGTGGGGCGGTTGAGGCGAGAGTCGGCGGAGCGTTGAGGAGGGAGGTATGTCGGGTTCCGAGAGCCGGCTGCTTGTGTGATGGAAGGGTGGGTGGGAGCTGGTATTGGAGGGGGTGTGGGTTTAGGTGTAGAGAGCGTCGCTGCGTAGCTTCACCCGGCGGTAGGTGCGGTGTGGGGAGGTGCAGTTGTCATTTGTGGTGCGGCGTAGGTAATGCCGTGCTGTTGCATGTGGCACCCGGTGAGTTGCCGCATACCGGCACACCTCCCTCTCGCATTCCCACTTGGGGCAATCGGAGCCGGTGGCGGAGTGCGGCCCATCACAGACTGGACGCTTCCTTTCAGAGGAGCTGCAGTCGGTTGCCGTGTGGTGACGGGCGCACTGACCGCATCTTGGAGTTGGCGACGCAAATGCGCGTTCGCTATGTCCATAACGTAAGCAGAACCGGCACCGTAGTGGCAAAGGCACGTAGAGGTGTACCTCCTAGGCCTTGCTCTGTATGTAGACGTGTGATGGCAAGTGTTGTGAGTCGAAAGTCAGGACTAAAAGTGTGTGAGTCGAACGTGTCTCCCGTTTAAACTTGCTCATTGTAACTGTTGCATCCGGAAGGGCTGAGGCGACGAACAGTGCGGCGATGCTGTCAAGTGGTATGCTATCCAGCTCTGGGGCGCAGATGTAGCCCCGGCTGGTGCTCAGAGTGCAGTGTAACGTGAAGGAGCAGCGCTGGTTGATAAATGTGGTTGTGTTTAGTAGAGTTCGTATGTCCGTGCTACTCTGTGTTTGGACGATGATGTGTGTGGTGTGCATGTGGACCTTGAAGTGTGTTGAATTAAGAATGTGTCGGGGCGTCCTCTTGAGAGTAAAAGGGGACTCCTGTGTGATGTTGTGCACTGTCTGTGTACGTACCTACTAGGTACGTACACAGAGACAGGTACGTACCTACTAGGTACGTACACAGCCTTGTGTGGTGCTGGCGGCGAGCGTCATGGTGAGTAAGGGTGAGTAAGGGTGAGTAAGGGTGAGTAAGGGTGAGTAAGGGTGAGTAAGGGTGAGTAAGGGTGAGTAAGGGTGAGTAAGGGTGAGTAAGGGTGAGTAAGGGTGAGTAAGGGTGAGTAAGGGTGAGTAAGGGTGAGTAAGGGTGAGTAAGGGTGAGTAGTAAGGGTGAGTAAGGGTGAGTAAGGGTGAGTAAGGGTGAGTAAGGGTGAGTAAGGGTGAGTAAGGGTGAGTAGGGGTGAGTAAGGGTGAGTAAGGGTGAGTAAGGGTGAGTAAGGGTGAGTAAGGGTGAGTAAGGGTAAAATGTATGTTGTACATACATTTTACTTAGCAAAGAAAAACTACATGTTAGGATAGCTTTTATTGTGAAAATATGCTCAATTTGTGTCAGACAAAAATAAGATTTTTTTCTCTGAAAACGTTAAGGCCAGGTTAGGTTTCTTAACATTGGTTTATTGAACACAAAAAATTATGCCTATATTGAAGAAACAATTTAAAAGGAGGTAGGGTAACCCAGGCCAGGCTATGTTAGTTAGTTAGTTATTGAGGCTTTAGGGCGCGCCGACTGCTGTGGTCATATTGCGCCCATAACTCTTGGAGTTAACGAGATGCAGTAATATCAAACTTCACATCGTGGGCAGCCGTCTTCCTGATCCTGTTGTGGAACAAAGTTTCATGCGGTGTGTATCACCGAGGGTTATGTATTGCTGGGAACGACACATCAGATAAAAATTTGACCAATTGTCCCGATTGGACAGTGAGAGAATTGTCTGACAGAATATCTCTAAGGGAAGTCACCTGGGCAGACCCAAAGTAGCGTCTACGTTCGGCAGCATACCTAGGGCATGAGATGAGAACATGGCGAACTGTTAGTTGTGCCTGGCATCTGGAGCACTGTGGTTTGTCGTCACCGTAAAAATAAATACCTGTGTGTGGCATAAGTGTGCCCGATGCGAAGGCGGCAAAGTGCCATTTCTTCATGTCTAGATTTACGGCAGGACGAACTCCATGGACACAGACGTTGCTTGATGGCTCTCAGCTTGTTCGAAGGCGTCGCATCCCACACTGCCTGCCACTTGTCTTGGAGGAAAATAGACACTTGTCGGTAATGCTCAGTGGCAGGGAGTGGTAGTGACCGAGTGCACGGGGCACGTGCTGCTCGCTTCGCCGCAGCATCCGCCAACTAATTCCCATAGATTCCCACATGACTAGGCAGCCAACATAGAACCACCCGTCGTCCAACGCGTTGCGTATCGGTAAGACGGCACAAAATATCACGCAAAAGGGAGTTTGATGGATAAAACGTGCCCTGGGTCATAAGACTACTTAAGGAATCAGTGAATATAACATGACGATCACCATCAGACACCTCGATAAAACATAAAGCTTTCGTAATAGCTACGAGTCCCGACGAGTACACAGATGCGCAGGTCGGGAGAGTAAACGAGCGGGCGACAGATCCTCAAACAAAAGCGCTGCCCACACCGTCCTTCGTTCGAGAGCCGTCAGTATATGTTGGCACCCAATCCTTGAATGTTTCAATGTGTTCCAGCGCAAGTGCACGAAACTCTGCTGTAGGGACATCGGCCTTCCTGATTTTCGCGAGTGTTACATCCACCTCAGGTGCAATCAGCTGCCATGGGGGTGTTTCCATGTGCTGGACTCTCCGAATTCCCTGGAGTTGAACTAGACTATTTCGCAGAAGCTTTAGAGTTCTAACACCGAACGGAGCGACATTCAGATTCCGTTCCTCTGACAAAAAGTGTCTGTAGCCGACGCGAAAAGACATGCGGGTAAGCCGGATGACCAGGACACTGGCGGAGCTTGCAGGCTTACCGCATTCCAAACCTTTCTCTCCGCAGACATAGGGGAGGCTCGTGTGCTTCCGTCATAAGGTTCACAATGGGTGACGTGCGAAATGATCTGGTCGCGATGCGGATAGCGGTGTGATGAATAGTGTCCAATGATCGTTTGGTGGAGCTGCGCACTCCACCGTAAATAAATCAAGCGTATTCCAGTTTAGATCGTATCAGTGAGCGATACAGCAGGGGCAGTGAGTGTCTGTCAGCTACATAGCTAGTGCGAGAAACACACTTTAGTATGTTCAGCGATTTAGAACACATGTCGCGGAGCGTTCTAAAGTGTTCTGTATAACTAAGACGCGAATCAAAAGTCACCCCAAGGAACTTCACCGCAGGTGGCATCGGTACTTGGTTTCTATGCAGACTGAGGCAGAATCCTGCACAGTTATGCCGGCGACAAAAATGCATTGCGGTTGTTTTTTTTTGTGTTGAAAACTTGAATCCGTTCATTGCACCCCATCTTTCAAGTTTTCTGACGGCCAATTGGAGACGTCTCCACATAGCGGATAGCCTGGCTATGCTACACCAGATAGCAAAGTCATCTACAAATAGAGACCGACCAAGTTGTGGTGGAAGCACGTCACAAATATCATTTATCATTATTGCAAACAGTGCTACACTTAACACACTTCCTTGTGGCACGTCGTTAACCTGTACAAATATTCTGGATAGCTGGTGACCAACACGAACACGGAAATGTCTGTCGGCCAGAAAGTTCTCTACGAATATCCCCCATTGAGCCCCAAATACCGCATTTGTATACCTTTGCAAGAATTACATGGCGCCAAGTCGTGTCATATGTTGGAGTTTGCCGCCAGCTCTCAAGGTGGAAGCACGCGCGCCCGAGCTCCAGGTTTCCAGATAAGTCGCTGCAGAACAGGGCAGTACTCTAGTCTAAGCTGTGGATAGGTGCTTAGCAATTACTTCTCTTATTATATTTCATTAGGTTTTATCTTATAAGCATTTTTGTAGCACGCAAACTATACTATATTAACCTAGCGACGCCGCAAGGACGCCATCTTGTATGCGCCAAAGGGAGGCCTCGTGGCTTCGGCGTGTTCTCGACTCTTCGATTTCTGTAGTATGAGATATTACAAGTGTGTAGATTTGATAAGTACATTAGACAACATTCATACTATCCTAACATACTTTATTTCTTTTTTGGTGTGCATTGTGTGTTTGGTGTTGAAGTTTAAGATAGTTTAATTAGTAGTAAGTTGGGGGTATTCATAAGTGCTGTGTGACTGTTCATTTTTCTGTCTAGCCATAAGTGATATCAAAGGGATATTTATATAGTTGTCTACTTGTGTGGAAGACAATTAGATTAGACATCTTGTTTAGTTATTTAATTTATTTAAAAAACAAAACAAAACAAAAAAACAAACAATTGTTTAATAGTTTCTGCTTTTCTTGAGGCACTCAGATATTTAACTGACAGTATAGGAGGTAGCGATTTATAGTGAATGATAGTTAGCTTTTTTGTCGGTTGTTTAGCAAGTTAATTTAGCAAGTTAATTTGAATCTAAATCTAGGCATAAGCTGCAGCGTTTAGGATGGTTTCGACCAGGATGCAGGCACTAGAGGAAGAAATTAGGACCCTTAAGGCAGAGGTTTCCAACCTCAAGGCTGCCCTTGTTGCACAGGGTAGGCAAGATAAAGCAACAAGGGGTAAATCCGTAGCAGGGACATCATATGCCCAGGTGGTCGCAGGCCACCAGGTAGCTGAGGTTTCCCCTACTTTGGAGGTGGCTGGGATCTCTCAAGAGGGGAGTGTTAATAGTGTTAATAGTGAACAGAGGAGGGGTAGTTCTGGTAGGTCACAGGAGGGGAAGTGGCATGAGGTCAGGGGGTGGAGGATTTGGAGACGCGAACCTAAGGAAAGGGTCAGTGAGTGGCAGGTGGCAGGTGGTAGGAGCGGGAGGAAGTGTAGCCGACCGGCCCAGCGAGCAGGCATAGTAACAACAAATATGTTCCAGGCATTGGATGACTGCCCCCAGGATAGCAGTAGTGAGGAGTCAGTGCTTGTCATAGGAGACTCTCGTGTACGTCATTTAGAGCGGGTATTTTGTAAAGGTAGGAGGGACAGGAGGTGCATCACCAGGCCTGGTGCCAAGGTGAAGGACCTGGTACCTGCGGTGGCACAGGTCACCAGTGATCACCAGTTTAACACAGTCATAGTGCATGTAGGGGTAAATAACATAGGTCATACTAGGAGCGAGGAGCTTCTGCGGGAGTACAGGGCCCTTCTGGCCACCCTGAAGGGTACCAATAGAGTGCTTGTAACAGGAATTTTACCTAGGGCTAGAGCTTCCCCTGAGTGGAGCTCTAGGGCACTGGCAGCTAACACCAGGGTAGGAAAGCTCTGCCAGGAGCTAGGTTTTACATTTGTAGACGAGTGGAGCAGGTTTTATGCATCGTGGGACCTCTATCAGAGGGATGGCCTGCATTTTTCTGAGAAGGGGGTCCATGTGTTAGGCAAAGTATATGAGCATGTCCTTCAGGGAAACTAGGAAATGGGGTGGGGAGGGATGAAATTGCATTGCCAACTCAGGAATATTCCAATAGTGTCAGCCAAGGCAATAGAACCTCAAAGTCTGCAAATAGGGACAGCAGCAACTCAAGGGGACAGAGTTATAGTTCATCTAGTGATAAAAGAACTCCTCAATATGAAAAAGCCAAAGGTGGTTATGGAGCATTTGTTAAGTGTATGATGTTTAATGCTCAGAGTATCCGTTCCAAATTTGATGAGTTCAAGTGTTATGTTGCTGAGGAGGAACCGGATTTTGTTTGCATTACGGAGGCATGGGTCAGTGAAGGATATTTTGGAGATAACTTACAGGACTATGAGATCCAGGGATACAATATGTTTTCGTGCAATAGGGGTCCAGCAATGAAAGGGGGTGGTGTAATGCTCTATGTGAATAGCTTATTCAGTTCTCAAAAAGTAGCAGGTGGGGATAAAAATGTGTCTGTGGAGTCCATTTGGCTTGATGTCACTGTGGGAAAAGGCAACAGCAATACTCTTAGGATAGGAGCTTTCTACCGATCAGGAACCCTGCCACATTCTCAGCAACTGGAGCTTGACAAGGTGATTTGTGAGGAAATCAGTAGAAACTTTAAGAGGAAGTGCCTTATTCTCGGTGACTTTAATCTAAAAGGTTATGAAAATGCTGGTGTTGGCTCCCCATCATGCAAAATGTTCAGGAAATGCCTTGAAGAGGACCTGTTCTTACACCAGTTTGTATCGGAACCTACCAGGCATGGTTCATTCTTGGACCTTGTATTCTCGGATTTAAGTGACTTGGTTCAAGACTTGACTGTAGGCGAAACTCTGGGTAAAAGTGACCATAACATAGTTAGATTCAATGCACATGTAGGGGAAATTATCAAGGATAATTTGGTAAAGGTTCCAAATTTCAACAGAGCAGACTTTAACGGCATGAGAGCGGCTTTAAGTGCCATCAGATGGGAAGAAGAATTCTCCAATCTAAATGCCTGTGAAATGTGGGAAAAGTTCAAATCTTACTTAAAGGAAACTCAGATTAGACATGTCCCCCAAAAGCAAAGACGCAAAAGAAGGGTAGGAAAGCCAGCATGGCTTACACCAGACGTGATAAAAGCAATTAGGGCTAAGAAAACTGCATTTAGAGTTTTTAAAGAAGCCTCAAATGTCATTAATCTAAAGGCGTATCAAAAAGCTAGAGACACTGTGAAGCAAAAAACCAGAGCAGCAAAGCGAGCAAAGGAACTGGATTTAGCTAGAAACTGTAATGGGGACAGTAAAAAGTTCTTTAGTTTCTACAAGCTGAGTAAAGTTTCTAGCACAATTGGTCCACTGGAAGTAAACGGGACTACATTGGGTGAGGATAGTGAGATGGTTGAGGAGCTGAGCAAGCAGTTCAAATCAGTGTTTACATTGGAAGATATGACCAATCTGCCGACCGTACACCATAGTTCAGTTACATGGGATCTGACAAATGATGTTGATTTCATTGGTAGTGATGTTGTTTACAATCATATCAGGAAAATAAAGCCAAATAAGGCCGCAGGACCTGATGATATTTATGCTAGGGTGTTGCGGGAAACTGAAAAGGAACTGGCATTTCCACTTAGTATAATATTTTGTAGATCAGTTTCACATAATGAAATTCCAACCGATTGGAAAAGGGCAAATGTAGTTCCTATTTTCAAGAAAGGAGAAAGAGGGAAAGTTGAAAACTATAGGCCAATAAGTCTCACATCCCTAGTCTGCAAGGTACTCGAATCAATTATCAAGGAAAGAATAGTTAGTTATCTGGAAGGTAGCAGATTGATTCAAGATACTCAACATGGATTTAGAAAAGGACGATCGTGTCTCACAAACCTCTTGGACTTTTTGAACTTCGCCACAGAACAATTTGATCAGGGAAATCAGGTTGATGTAGCATATCTTGACTTTAGTAAGGCCTTTGACAAGGTACCCCATAAACGGTTAATGATACAGCTTCAGTCCCATGGTATTGCAGGTAGCATCTTAAAATGGATAGAGTTGTGGCTTTCAGATAGACAGCAAAGAGTGATGCTAAATGGTACAAAGTCATCATGGCAAAATGTTCTTAGTGGAGTCCCCCAGGGGTCAGTACTAGGGCCATTACTGTTCATTATATTTGTAAATAACATTGAAAGTGGCCTAAGCAGTAAAGTTTTGAAATTTGCAGATGATTTGAAGGTCTTTAGGGCAATAACAGGTCAGGATGAGCATATCTCGCTGCAAAAAGACTTAGACGAACTTGTGAAGTGGTCCGAAGAATGGCAAATGAAATTTAACTTTGATAAGTGCAAAATCATGCATGTAGGTAAGCAGCATATGGAGGCTCCATACTTGATGGGTGGCCAAGTGCTATCAGTGACTCAACAGGAGAAGGATTTAGGTGTTATTCTAAACACAAAATTGGGGGCATCAGAACAGACCAAGGAAGCCAGGAAGAAGGCACTGAGAATGCTCGGGGCAATAAATAGGAATGTATCATACAGAAGTGAGGAAGTGATCAGGAAGCTTTACTGTGCATACGTCAGGCCACATTTGGAATACTGCATCCAAGCTTGGTCTCCTAGCTATGAAAAAGATTGTTGGCTTTTAGAGAGAGTACAAAAGAGGGCTACAAAAATGGTTAATGGCATAAGCAACCTGCCATATGAGGAAAGATTGAAGAAATTGAATATGTTTTCACTTAGATATAGAAGGCTGAGAGGAGATCTCATCGAGGTCTTTAAATTTGTCAATGGTCTGGAGAGGGGATACCTTGGGGAAATGTTTGAATTTAACAGAAATGATGCAATTAGAGGTCATAAATTCAAAATTAAAATTAACCACAGCAGAACAAGGTTAAGGCAAACTTTCTTCACCAACAGGGTAGTGGAACACTGGAACCAGCTGCCAGAAAACATCGTCAGTAGCAGCACATTGAACATCTTTAAAAACAGCATAGACAATCATTATAAGAATAGAGGGCTTGCTTTTCAGTATTACAGGGGGGGCTGATTGGCAGATTTGGTGGGCAACTGGTTCAGTGTACAGAGTGCAACCAAGAAGGGCCCTTGTGGCTCAGAGTTGCACTAATCTTTTATGTCTTTATGTCTTTATGTCATACGCTGCCTCAATGTCAAAGAGGACAGCGCCGACGTGTCGTTTCTGCTTAAATGCTACGCGTACTGCAGTGTCCAGGGATAATATGTGGTCAACTGAACTCCGGTTCTTTCTAAAACCGCACTGTGCGTCCGAGAAAAAGTTGTTAACTTCTAAAAACCACGTTAGTCTGGTAGTTACCAGTCTTTCCATAAGCTTGCACAAGCATGAAGTGAGGGCTATTGGGCGATAGTGGAGCGGTTCCAGTCCGCTCTTGTCCGGTTTTAACACTGGTATCACTACTGCCTCTCGCCACGTTACCGGGAAGTCGCATTGTTGCCAGAGATGGTTGAAGATGTTCAAAAGTGTTTCGGTCGCGCATGAAGGTAAATGCTTTATCATTGCATTGTGGATGTCGTCTGGGCCTTCACTTACACTTCGGAGCTTCGCCATGGCGGAAGTCAGTTCGGACATTGTAAATGGCTGGTTATATGGTATGGTGTCATTCGTGGCAAAGTCAGTGGGGAATTTTTCACAGCGCGACCTGTGGCGCAAGAATTGCGGGTCCCAATTACTGCCACGGCTACCTTCGGATAAGGCGCGAGCAATTTCGTTGGCAACGTCGATAGGCTTTGTCACATCTGTGTTACCCATGCGAAGAACGGGTAGGGAACCCGATGAATGCTGGCCTGCAATGCGTTTTATCCTGGACCATACCTGTGTAGTCGGGGTGTGCTTATTTATTTGGCCTACATATTCTCGCTACGATAACTTTTTGGCTGATCGCATAGTGCGACGTGCTAGGGCCCTGGCCCTCAGAAAGGCGACCATGTTTTCGGTGTTATTGTTTTTACTAAATTTACGATATGCCCTTTTTCTTGATCGGATGACGTCTCCACATTCCTCCGTCCACCACGGAACCGGGGTACGGCGGGGAGCACCAGAGGTGCGAGGTATGCATATGGATGCAGAATTTAGCAGCCATGATGTAAACTGCTCTATACTTTGTGGTTTCTCCTGCCCATCAGTGGAGCAAGCCGTTTCTATTTGCGTTCCATATTCTGACCAGTCTGCCTTGCGAAGGTTCCATCGCCGCGGCCTATGTCCAAGGACAGGGCCTTTACGGTACTCCAGCCATATAGGGAAGTGGTCACTTCCCATAGGATCAGTGTCCACCGACCAATTAAGATATTGCACAAGTTGAAGACTAGGAATGCTGAGGTCCAACGCGGAGGTTTGTCCAGATGGTATGCTAAAGTTAGTTCTAGTTCCTGTGTTTAAGACACATAGCGACTCTTTATGTAAAAACTGCTCCATAAGGCGTCCACGCCCGTTTACATCTTCACATCCCCAAACGGAATGGTGTGAATTGAAGTCGCCTAGAATTAGAACCGGCTCGGGGAGCTGACGGCAAATAAGCTTCAACTCGGCAGACGGAAATGAAGTTCCAGGGGGCAGGTAAATACTACATAACGAAATAGTTTGCGGACCAATGTGCACACTGGCTACGACGGCTTGGACACGTGTGTTCATTACTAGTGGCTGCGAGGGGACACTATGGTGGATGCCTAGTAGCACTCCACCATGCGATATAGTGTCAGATGCCACTTCTTTTCGGTGGATGGTGTAACATTTGACCTGGATTACTGTGTCCGGCGACAACTTAGTCTCCTGTAGGCAGAACGCCACCGGACAGACTGCTCAGCACTGCCTGCAAGTCATGGGCACTGCTTCTATAACCCCTACAGTTCCATTGTAAAACGGCTTGTATAGAAAGCTCTGTTAGAAAAATGGATTAAAACAGGTTAGTTCACGGCGAACTAGCCGGGGCCCACGGGTCGGATGCCGTACGCGCTCGAGCCCTCGGACTAACCCCGCCGGCTGGCGAGACTGACCACGGCGAGACGCGCTTCCGGCCTGTTGCAGGCGACGAGCGGAACTGATCGCCTGCTTGGAGAAGTGTAGGAGGCGGGCCCATCACCCTCCCAGTCTCTGCAGTATGGACAGAGCCAGCTTTTGGAGTTAGGGTCGATGGGGGCCAGGCCTTGTGGGCTTGTCCTCCTGCACTAGGCGACGTCTCCCTAGACCCAGCTCGGGATGTCCGGCCTGAAGCCCCCATGTCGGGAGCCCCTGGGCGTACCTCAATCCCAAGGCGTGATCGGGCAGTAGAGGGAGCGACTACCGGTACCCGACCAGAGGCCACTCCTTTCTCCCCAGAAATGGTCGGTGAGGGTGGGGGAGTTGTGGTTGTACGGGAGGGTGAAGGGATGGATTGGGTAGGTTTAGGGTTGGTGATGGTGGTGTGTAAATATTGGAGGTGGGAGGAGGGCTTCCCCATCCTCGTCGTCGGTTCAACTCGACTCTGAGACGTCGGTAACTCGAGTCCAATTCTCAGAGAGCTTCTGGGCCCTTCCGTAGCGGGAGTTGGGGGTTGGGCTGTGGGGAGGTAGGGAGGGGAGTGGTGGAGGTAGGGGTTGAAGTTGTTGGAGAGAGGTTGGGTTTGGATGTAGTTGGACGGGCATGTTTTTTCCTCCGCTGAACCTGAACCCACTCTTCTTGAGGATTCGCTGCAGGGTCTGCAGCTGAGGGCTCCCTCATCTCAGTCCGGGGGAGGACGAAGCTCTTTCTCTGATCGGTGTACATTTTATGCCAAAGGCAAGCATCAGGGCACTCAGCTGAGCTATGAGTTCAGAGGCGTGTGTGTGTCATTGCATTGGAAACTGCTGTGTGATCTTAGAGTTTAGCTTCACCTTTTCCGCATAGGATGTTCTCGGATGCGCTACCTCATAAATTTCACGAGCCTCACGAAACGTGATGTTTTTAAAGCTTTTTATGGCAACTATTTCCTTCTCCTTTAAGAAAATGGGGCAAGAGCGATCATAAGCGGTATGGGGTATTTGGTCCGGTCCGCAGTTGGAACAGTGTGGATTATCCGCTTCGCATTTATCTTGTGTACTTTTCTACTGATCCACATCTCCCACATGTATCTCTGCTTCGACAGTGCTGCGATGTGTGACCGAAACGAGAGCAGCGGAAACACCTCTTGGGATTAGGCACAAATACTCGGACTTTCACGCAGACATAACCTACGAAGATAAATTCCGGCAGATCTGTCGTGCGAAAGGTTAAAATGATGTTGTTCGTTGGTTGCCTTTCTTGGCCTTTTCTAATCGAAATTCTTCGCGCGTCTACCACTCCGCACTCAGTTAAGCCATCCACAATATCGGCGTCTGAAACGTCTCGCAGGTCATAGCAATTAATGACTCCTTTCGAGTAGTTTTTGGTGTTGTGGGGTTGGATTTCAATGCGTGCCGTGACTATTCTCTTGCCGGTTTCCTGTCGTACAGTGAATGTTATTTCGGTTGCGTCAAGCGCCCTCCTTGCACCCTCAGCAGTTTTAAATTCTACTTCCAGTCCTCCGTCCCTGAGCTTTTCACATTTCAGTACCGATCCCAGCTTGTCACAAGCCTCCTTCTTTTGGAATGGCGTAAGATGTGAAAGTTTTATGTTTTCCTCGATCGATTTCACAATTAGGATGCGAGGCGTAGGCAGACCAGCGCCGAGGCCGGACCTTGCATGCACCACACTAGTCCTAGTAGGTCGGGTTGTCTGACCCCTACTGGAGGGGGCAGGTGGGTTGTTTTTTTTAAGTTAGGAGGATCCATAGAAGCTGTTTGTTTTCGGCTCTGCGTGGCGTTCCACCGCAAGGGGCCCTACGGGAGGGGGGGGGGGGGAGGACACGTGCTGCCGTAGCAGCAGGACGTCAAACGTCCGCAGAGCTATGCGGGGCAGGCGACGCCATCACCTGGTCGAGAGAGAGAGACTCACCACCCCGACCAGGATCCAGCGCCGCCCACCCCTTGACCCCGGCCGGCCGGGCCGGCGGGCACTGAGAAGATTCCCAGGCCCCCCGGCCCGAGGCGACCAGCCACTTGGCCCGCGTGAGGCCCCACGGGCCCGCCCGCCCCTCCGGGATATCAGGACCCAAGAGGTGTGTTGGTCCCCCGTCACAACTAGCACCGTGCGACGGGGGACCTCAACCTCCAGGACTCCGTCAACCCTGGGGGTGGGGCAGAGGGGACGTGGCTACCCCGATAAAACAGGGCTTTTGGGCAGGACCGGGGAAGTTGCCCTGCCTGCTCATAGCTGGGATAGTTGGTGTTGCAGGGCCAAGTGAAGGACATGGGTTGGGATAAGATGGGCGTTGGAATCCAGGACTCCGTCAACCATGGGGGGTGGGCCGAGGGGCGCGGCTACCCCGATAAAACTGAGCGGACGGGTAGACCAGGGGAAGCTGACCTACCTACTCGTGACAAGGGAGGGGTTGGTGTTGCAGGATTGGTGAAAGATATACAAAGGGGCGTAGACACGGGGTGGATACTGGGAAGGGAGAGAGGGATGGGCGGTGGAGACTACGTGAATCCCCGGAAACACCTCCGTGCTTACAAGCCCCTTATCGGGGCGGCTGTGGGGACACGGGGGAGCGCAATTTCCATAGCCACCGTGTAACGAGGCTGACCGCACTGCGGGGGGGCCAGGCTATGTTAGGTATTAAACAAAAGAGTAGTACATTATTTTGCATTCCAACTAAAAATAAGCATTTCTGAGGGCAATCAGTGGTCACATCATCCTAATCATGCTAATAAACATGGTATTATAGCATGCTGTTCTCCAAATCCAATGAATCATTGAAAATGAAATTCACAAATAAAAATTGAATTCCCTTGTACAATAAAAAGTCAATATGGCACCAATATCAAGGACAGAGTGTCATAGATCATATTTTGCATTAGTTTCAAGTAATTTATATAAAAAAACTTGTGGTCAATTCAATACAAGTTCTGTTTATGACAAAACATAGGCCCTGACACAAAAAAATAAAACAAATGGAAGTGACCAGACGAAATTATTAGAATAAAAGCTCATTTTGGAAGAACCAAAACATTTTTTTTCATGATAAGCATTACAGAAGTTTGCAGTGCACCAAAATGGCTGAAATAACATGTTAGACTGAGAAATGAGAGAAGTGGCAAGCTGAAAAAGTGAGAAAAGTGTCACTTCAATTCGGTATGACCAGGGTTCGGTTTATGTCTTGAAATTCTTGAATTTGAGAGGAAAGCTATGTGGCATTACATGTTGGTATAGAGCAGAGGACATTGAGGACTTTTCTTTTAATTTGAATCCTGGATTATAAGAGGAAAATTGTGTAGCATTCCAAGTTGAAGAATGATATTTGTTTCTGTCATCAAAAACACCTTTTAGCACTATTCACAGTCATGCTCCATGTTTCCATGTTCTCATGATCATGACCAAACATCAAGGAGATCGCAGTCATTGTCAGAATCAATTTCTCTTTTTGAAAAAATGGAGTGGAAGACTTCCTGCAGATAAAAATATTCTGGGCGGCCAACATCAAAGACGAGACAATGTTTCCAATACTTGTCATGACTCTCAGAGGCGAAACATCATCTACACAAACATACACAAGTTCAGCTTCAACAGCGCTTTGGCACTTCTTAGGTAGATACGTACACACTGAAACCAGCTTTGAAAGCACACTGCGCCGGAAAACGGAACTGTTGCGTCGGATTCAATCTCTGGACGGTGACATGATACTGTCCCACCCGTCTTCGGCTTGAGATTGCCGAAAGTGACGCCTGGTAACGGTTGCGGGCAAAAGCAAAAGTGTTTGTGATGGGTAAAATCCGAAGGACTTGTGAGCATCACAAAGAGCGGGGCTATCCGCGCATGCAACTTTCTCCGTAAAATGTCATTCGACAGTGGTGTGGAGAAAGTGGAAAGCGGAGCCTTTCTCACGGACTGAAACACGTGCAGCCCGTGTCACGATGACTGCGCCCCCACACTGCGGCTACTGACCGTCAATTGGAAAATTATAGTCGTTACACGGGGCCATGATGTGAAAGTTACGGCAAGTCGCCAAGTTTAGCCGTTTCCGAGAACCAGACCAAATCGTGAAAAACGCTCAAAGACGTTATTTCCGCTTTCCTCCTCGCGTGCGCGTGGCGCGTGACTCGAAAACAGTTGCCACGGCGATGTTGACAATGGTCGTGGCAATGCTGAGGTGTTGGTATGGCGTCAATCGGTCCATTGGTTGTTAAGGTATTGCGGTCTGAATCGGGTCGATGGGAGGGCTAAAAATTAAATTGGTGATTTTCCGAACGCAAAATCTTAGTTTTACATGCTATTCCCATGGACGCGCGGTCATTCATCGGACACCCGTTCTTTCAGGACCCCAGTGACGCGCACGCGTAACACGTTAACCCGACCGCAACGAAATTGTTCCCGACGGATATCCAACATTCGGGGGTTTCACGTGATGTCAGCCATATCTCGATACCTGCGATGTAAGCCGTGCCACACGCCACAAACTGCGCTGGAAAACTGAACTGTTGCGTCGGGCTCAATCCCTGGACGGGGACAGGACAGTCCGTAGGTGACAGGCTTACCACGACAATGCTAAAACCTACGGAATTTACCACGAGTGGTAGAGTTTTTCAGCCCCCCCTGTCCCTGGATTATAGCTACTAAATTGTTTCTGTACGCTTCTGATACATGTACCGAAACAAGATGATTACGTAGATGTCTGGATAGTTAGGAAATACAACTTGACTGGGTATGTTAAGAGGCAAAACGGCCTGTTGATAAATGCAATCCATGCGCAATGATAATACGGTGCCGTAAGTTGTCTGTTATTGTCCTCCTCCGACGAAATAACCTCTGGTTATTTCGTCGGAGGAGGACCACACTTCGGCTGCACAATATATTGGAGGGGGGGTGTATTGGCGACTCGAATTCTGCCTTGTCAAGACAGGAGACACTGGCGCAGGCCGACGCTCCAACCAACTGAACTTTCATACACGGCTATCAGGCTTGAATACAGTAACACTGGAATGCTAAATATGTTGTTTACATTATGCAATCATCTGGACAACATTCGATATCACCACCTCACCCGTTGTAAGTGAGGAATGGTGAACCAGTGATAGTCCTTCCCGGGATCCAGTAGTGGCGGTACGTTTCCAGCATGATGGGGAAAGGGCAATGGGTTTTTCATGGCATTCTTTCCCGTTAACACCCACAGGCCCCACGCTAAAACCCAGCTAAATTCGGAGAAGAGAATGCCCCACTCCAAAACAAGAGAAGTGTGGGCAATGCCATCCCTTGAAAGCAAAAGCCAGTCAAACTTCTCGAAGGCCCATCACGGAAGTCAAAACTACGCTCTCAAGACGTCCGAAGTTTACGCTGTGGCTTCCACTACAATTGTGGAGTGTGATGGTTCTGTGGAGATGCTGTTTTTGGTCCCAAGGCGTTGGAAGTTACCGTCAATAGCTCGCGTACCGAGCGTGGACTCCCCGGTGGCATATTGCACTCAGTGGACATGGACCCAAGTTCTGGCGGGGGGATTCTGTGCCTGACGCTATTCACGTGTAATTTCCGAACGGCTTTCGCTGGTGTTCTTGGACGTTGGGATTTCTCCTTGCCATTCTCAGAATGCATCCTGTCAGGTTAAGTGCGCAGGGGTTTCACCAGGGGCGGCTCCAGGAAGGGATGGGAGGGGCATACGCAGGCACGTTTCATGACGCTTGCCGTTTCTGTCAAGCGTATCACGCAGGTGTCCTGGGATATGCTGGACGCAAAAGTAGCATATGATCGGTGTCTGTTGATTCAGTTCTTAGATAAACCAAGCTTTGCCAGTGTTTCAGAAAATTAGTGAAATCCAGGGAGTTAAATTCTACTTTCAACAGTTATGCACTCGGAAATTAACGTTGATTATAGTTCAGATACGATAAAAAAACATAAGAAACATTTTGGTTCTATAGTGTACTTAGGATCAAAATTAGGCGTGTGTAAGGGGGGGGTAGGGGTATGGGCTAGTCTGGGGTGAGCAGATCCATATAAATACAACAACATGGTATATGTCATGACGGATGAATGCTGTGGTGTGGAAATGAAATGTCCCAAGAGTGAAATTGGTAATGAACCCAGATATAACATGTGGTGATCCGAGTTGTATATCTATGAACCGCAAATGTGCGATGGCTGTGATGACTACGAACGAAGAAACCCGGTGAAGTACTCAAAGCGTACGGCTCTACCATAAGATACGGGGTCGTGATAACACCACTGAACATGCAATCTCATTGAGAGACAATCCATGTTGTATTTTTAGCACAATTCAATACCGTCATCTATGTGGGTGCGCAGCCCGACTGACGAGCGGACAAAAACAACAGCTCAATGACGTCATATTTGCTGATGATGAACGGCTGGCGTCCCAGCGCCGCAGCTTACGTCATCAGTGATGTCACGAGAACGACCGCGGCGTAGTTTTGTTGCCACAAACCGACGCCGGACACAGGCAACCGACGCTTACAACACACGTGGACTCGTCCAGCCGGGGTTAATGCACGCCAATCAACGTTAATAGACCCATGGACTCGTCCAGTCAATGCATGTCAATGAACGCCTACAACAAACACATGGACTCGTCAACCGGGGTTAATCCACTCCAATCAATGCTTACAACATACACATGGACTCGCCCAGCCGGGGTTAACCCAAGCCCATCAGCGCGCACAGCAAACACATGGACTCGTCCAGCCGGGGTTAATCCACGCCAATCAACGCTTACAACAAACACATGGACTCGTCCAGCCCGGGTCAGTCCACGGCCAACGACGCTGACAACAGAGCCATGGACCCGCCCAGTCTAGGCTAACACACACCAGTCGAGAGCGCAAATCCTCCGTCCATGGCTTCCAACGCCAGGCAACGTTCATTTCGTCGCAATTGTACGGCACCCGACGGCGTCGGTTCTGAGCGCGTGCCGAGCGGCTACTGGGAGGGAGCCCCTCCCATTAGCCGCGGGTCAGGGGACAGAGCAGGTCAGACAGTTGATGGACCGGCTACTTAGCTTCCGGCGATAAACAAACCTTGATTGCTCAAACACTAGCATTTATTCGGGTCGGATGCATTGTTGCTATTTCGCTGGCGGACGACTCGCCACTTTTCATGTTTAATTGTGGAAATTTGAGCCAACAGGATAAACAAGAAGAAACCGGATGAACTGGCAGCCACGCCGCATCGATTTCATTACCAAAGAGCGCTCCACTAATCTGGGGAAAGATCTGCGCCATAATTTAATTTCGCGCTGGAAGAACAAACTCAGAAACAAAACCCAGAAGGAAATATCGCAGTACTTAAGCGCCACCGCATCAAGTCACCAGTTGCCTACTATCCAAACACGTAAACAACACTATGTCAGAAAGACACGTTGGTACAACGCCGGCCTGACACACTGAGAAAGTGATTTGCATCCTGCTCACAGAACAAGCCCTCCATGTTTAAACCAAGTCGCCAAGGGACACATAATAACTCAAGCCAGTTTTGCTTCCCACAATTGGCTATTGCCAATCACGTACATAAACATAAAGGCATCATAAATTTGGTCGCCATTAAAAAAACGTCCACTGTAAGCACTGACTAAGTGCACAAGTAGCTCGCCTGTACGCAAGGGTCGAGGGACCTGGGCACTCAGGCCGGTGCCAGATGACAGAGTGACATGCTGGGCTGCAAGACATTCAGCTGACCTGAGATCCCAGGCGTAGAACATGACATTCAGCCGACCTGAGCTCCCAGGCGTAGAACATGACATTCAGCCGACCTGAGCTCCCAGGCGTAGAACATGACATTCAGCCGACCTGAGCTCCCAGGCGTAGAACATGACATTCAGCTGACCTGAGCTCCGGGCGTAGAACATGACATTCAGCCGACCTGAGCTCCGGGGCGTAGAACATGACATTCAGCTGACCTGAGCTCCCAGGCGTAGAACATGACATTCAGCCGACCTGAGCTCCGGGGCGTAGAACATGACATTCAGCTGACCTGAGCTCCCAGGCGTAGAGCATGACATTCAGCCGACCTGAGCTCCGGGCGTAGAACATGACATTCAGCCGACCTGAGCTCCCAGGCGTAGAGCATGACATTCAGCCGACCTGAGCTCCGGGGCGTAGAACATGACATTCAGCTGACCTGGCTCCCAGGCGTAGAACATGACATTCAGCCGACCTGAGCTCCGGGCGTAGAACATGACATTCAGCCGACCTGAGATCCCAGGCGTAGAACATGACATTCAGCCGACCTGAGCTCCGGGCGTAGAACATGAATTCAGCCGACCTGAGCTCCGGGCGTAGAACATGACATTCAGCTGACCTGAGCTCCCAGGCGTAGAACATGACATTCAGCCGACCTGAGCTCCCAGGCGTAGAGCATGACATTCAGCCGACCTGAGCTCTGGGGCGTAGAACATGACATTCAGCCGACCTGAGCTCCCAGGCGTAGAACATGACATTCAGCCGACCTGAGCTCCCAGGCGTAGAACATGACATTCAGCTGACCTGAGCTCCCAGGCGTAGAGCGTGACATTCAGCCGACCTGAGCTCCCAGGCGTAGAACATGACATTCAGCTGACCTGAGCTCCCAGGCGTAGAACATGACATTCAGCCGACCTGAGCTCCCAGGCGTAGAGCATGACATTCAGCTGACCTGAGCTCCCAGGCGTAGAACATGACATTCAGCTGACCTGAGCTCCCAGGCGTAGAACATGACATTCAGCCGACCTGAGCTCCCAGGCGTAGAGCATGACATGCAACCGACCTGAGCTCCCAGGCGTAGAACATGACATTCAGCCGACCTGAGCTCCCAGGCGTAGAACATGACATTCAGCCGACCTGAGCTCCGGGGCGTAGAACATGACATTCAGCCGACCTGAGCTCCCAGGCGTAGAACATGACATTCAGCCGACCTGAGCTCCCAGGCGTAGAACATGACATTCAGCCGACCTGAGCTCCCAGGCGTAGAGCATGACATTCAGCCGACCTGAGCTCCCAGGCGTAGAACATGACATTCAGCCGACCTGAGCTCCCAGGCGTAGAACATGACATTCAGCCGACCTGAGCT
Organism: Imbricaverruca yamaguchii; assembly: GCA_034440575.1. Lineage (NCBI taxonomy): Eukaryota > Metazoa > Arthropoda > Thecostraca > Neoverrucidae > Imbricaverruca > Imbricaverruca yamaguchii. The sequence continues at coordinate 300,093 of JAOTOL010001593.1, forward strand.
CCCAGGCGTAGAACATGACATTCAGCCGACCTGAGCTCCGGGGCGTAGAACATGACATTCAGCCGACCTGAGCTCCCAGGCGTAGAGCATGACATTCAGCCGACCTGAGCTCCCAGGCGTAGAACATGACATTCAGCCGACCTGAGCTCCCAGGCGTAGAACATGACATTCAGCCGACCTGAGCTCCCAGGCGTAGAACATGACATTCAGCCGACCTGAGCTCCCAGGCGTAGAACATGACATTCAGCCGACCTGAGCTCCCAGGCGTAGAACATGACATTCAGCCGACCTGGGCTCCCAGGCGTAGAACATGACATGCAACCGACCTTAAGCATCGTCGCATGCTATCGTCTTCGCGCTGGCGTTGTCGCTATTTGAGAGCCCAGGGGTGTTGATGTAGATCTGTCGGAAGCGAGGAAGATCCCAGGCATAATAACACCCGAAATAAAAAAGCTCCTCGAATTTTGGTCCGTAGGATTTCATGTACGTATTTCCATTGCTAGCCGTTCTTCACACAAGCGCAAACATGCATTGCGACCAAACACATACGCATTTTTCTCCCACGTCCAGCGGCGCCTGTCCATTTGAACCGCATTGGATCTAAGGGTCGCGGGAGTGGCTCTGTAGTGACGGGAAACAGTGCGGCTGCCTGAAAGAGCTCCCTTTGTTCTACTTCGATCTTCAAAGAAATTCCTGGCCTCTGCGGATGACAAAGCAGCAGGAGACAAGATTCTACACGTCGCAGTGCCGACTCCAGCATCATCGTGGCGGCTTCGGCGCATGTGCCGAACAGGTCCAGTTTTCAGATTCCCTAGCAGATTGACGACACCGATGCTAATTTGTCGCCATGAAGTCACCATGCCGTTTGTGTCGTTCTGCCGATGCTAATTTGTCGCGGCGTCAGTGATAGCGGTATCAGCGTAATGGTACGCAGCCTGCAGCATTATTCCGCACGTGTGGCATGTTCTACGCCGAAACTAGCCAATTAGCGATCCGACAGCATCGCCTAATCGTGGCTCTACCCAGTGGGCGAACGACAGTACAACGGCGCCACTGGCGAAAATGGATCACCACGTGCCTAGCATACCCGCGGGGAATACCACCGGCCTGGTCTTCCATTGCATGCGGTGGGGTAGAGGGTCGTGCTGTGAGGATGTGCATTGTGAGGCTGTGAGGCTGAAGGTTGATACCAAACGCACCTCATTTTCGTTCGCTTTGGCACAGCGAGTTTATACCAGTGACCTGGCAAAAGTCAGCATGGAAAACATAGATAGTACACGGTTATGCAAGGAAAAGTTCGAACGATAGATGTTTGTGATGGAAAAAGTACGTTTGGTACGAAGGTTCGCAAAAGAAAACACGCAGGGAAAAAGTTCGGCTGGTAAAATATTCGCAACGGAACAATTACGTTAGGACAAAAGTTTGTAAGTACAAAAGTACTCCAGGGCCGAGATTCGCAATGACGAAAAGTTTGTAGGGGAGTGAACATAACGCACTGAAAGTTGACTTCCATCACTGGGAAAACAACTTCATGCAGGCGACCTGGCCAATGTGGGGTTCACCGGGATGGACCAACGGGGTCAGAAGTGCTGAGGACGTCGCCAGGATGCAGCCAGAGGCTACGGGTCAAGCGAGTCACTGCGATCTGATTTCGCGCACGGACGTTTCCATTATGATCTTTGTCCTCGGGGGCATTCGTCCTTTTGTCCTTTCGTCTGGTGCTCACGAATTTTCGTCCCGCCAACCTTGGATAATTATGTCCCTAGAAATTGTTGCCCAGCCGTGGCTTTTTACACGCGAATATTTTGCCGGGTGAACTCCCATACGTACATTCAGTTTTACGAAATTTACACCAGATGTACTTTTTTCATTATGCACATTATGAATGCTTCCATTTACATTCCAAGGGGACTTCTGAAGCATTTATTGAATACTTTTATCAATGTACATTTCCATGAGAACTTTTGCAACTTCACGTGATAATCTCCTGCCTTTATCACCATTTATACCTCCATATATTTTTCATATTCCTATGCCTCTCCTGTTCCTGACTTCATCAGTTATCCCGGATACAATCCCTGGATGGAGACATGAAGAAAGTTTCCGCTAGTCTTATTCTAGTGACGCCCTTGATCAGGAACGTTTGAAGCCTCCCATGGTTGCATACTGGTGATGCCCCTGGTGTTTGAAGCCTCCTATGGCTGTATCCTGGTGGCACACTTGGAGTTTTACTAGTTGGTTATTGGTTTTTACGACACATCGACCATTGAGTCATGTAGCGTCGCCAATATCTCATGCCGATTGGTCGCGGGCGAAGAGTAGCGACAGGCGAGTCTCGAACCCACAGCCTTTCGATTGTGAGACGAGCAACTTACACATAGGCTACTAGTCCCCCCTTGGAGTTTGAAGTCTCCCATAGTTGTATCCTGGTGACGCCCTTGGCGTTCGAATCCTCCCAAGGTTTGCATCCTGGTGACGCCCCTAGTGTTCTAATCCTCCCATGGTTGTATCCGGTGATGGCCCTGGCATTTGAAGCTTCCAATGGCTGCATCCTGGTGACGCCCTTGGCTTTCGAAGCCTCACAAGGTTTGTACCCCGGTGACGCCCTTAACGTTTGAAGCCTCCCATGGTTGTGTCCTGGTGACGCCCTCGGTACCCCTTACCTCGTTGGCCCGCCCCGATGAACCCTGCACTGGCCAGGCGGCCTACCCGAGCTATTTATCCCAGCGACGTAATGAACAAGATTAAACTATTTCAACGTGCTACGTATACTCCGGCTAATGTGAGGCAGAGGCCTTACGCTTCAAACTTCTCTTGGTTGCATCCAAATGACGGTTTAACCAGACGGGTATAAAATATGCATCATTTGGCATGTTCTAGTAATACCTTCCGTCGGAAGCATCCCTCCTTTCCTCCTGGTGACTTCCTTTGCTGGAAGCGATTGAAGTTTTGCCTGGTTTCCTCCTCTTCGTACCGCCCTTGGCCGGTAACATTTGAAACCTCATCTAGTTGCATCTTAGTAGGTAGAGCAGGAGAAAGCGTCCCCATTTTCACCAACAATGTGACCCCTCCGTGCGAATAGTTCTAATAAGGTCAACTGAGGTATCAATCGCAAACTGAATATATTTGCTAGGATTTAATAATCATCTGTTTCCGTATTCCAGCTGTGCTAAGAGTACAAAACGTGATAAAGCACAAAGATGCGGAAAAGGGCGCTTTGCCCCAGTGCAGGGCAAAGCGCCACTTGCCCGAGGAAAAGCGCCCCTCCCCTACGAAAGAGAATCCCTGGCATGCCCCAGTTGTCCATTTCGCTTTGCATTGCATACGATATTTATATCAAGCCGCTGGTCAATCATGGCTTTGAAAAAAATGTTCATGTTCTGTTTTAATTCCACTCGATTAAGACTATTGAGACGGTTCCACCCCATTGTTTTAACTCCCCTGTAGATCGTCTGAAGAAAAACGGTGTCGATACAACGCGGTTCAGTAAAACGTACAATTTCTAGGAACTGGATGCAGTACTTGTTCCATGATCATTGCTTGCTGTTTGTGGCTTTAGTCATTTTTTTTTGTCAGCGAAGTACTGATTTATTTGGAGGCGTTTATCCCATCATAAATCAGTGCGGAACTTGGGCAACATGTGCACTCACGGCTTCTAAAACCGGGTCATTAGTACAACCGGCCTGTTGGTACAAGACAGCGAGGACGGTACCTTAGCAGAAAACAAAATGAAAGTCAGCCGCTTAATTGGCGAAACGTGAACTCACAAAACAAAACAAAAACGACATGCGGCGTAACTCGCTCCAGCGTTATTCGATCTTTCTATAGTTTCTTGTCAAGAACTTTACAAAATGAAGATAGCCTCTTGTGTTGACAGGTAGCTTCTTGTGTTGCAGCATAGTGGCGACTTTGACCGTTGAAGCATACCGCTGCATTTTAGTAACACCATTAGCCAGAGGCGTTTGAAGCGTCCACTGTTTTTCTTCTGGTGACAAGACCAGCAGTGTTTGAAACGCCACCTGGTGCTTGTATCTTAGCAATGCTACATGGTGATTGAAGCATCCCCGGGTTGCCTCGTGGCGACACCCTCGGCCAACAACCTCCCTGGCAATTCTCCATCCCGTTGATGCTCCCGCCAAGGAGCCTTTGCAGCCTACCTGGTTGAATTCTGCTGAAAACCTTGGCTGGAGCCGTCTGAGACCTTCCCTGGTTTCATCCCAGTGACGCCCTTGACCGGACACGCTTTGAAAACTCCGTCTCCCATAGCTGCATCATGGTGATGCACTTTGCCAGCAGCATGTGATCGCATCCTGGCGACGCCCTCGGCACTTCTGGCCTTGTCGACCTAACCCGATGATTCCTGCATCAGCCAGGCGGCCTACATTACGTTTTTATACCAGTGACGTCATCAGCATGATGAGCTCCTTCAGCGTGCTAAGTGCACCTGGTTGATACGACTTGCCATCGTATGGCCAGACGGAGATGTGGAACGCTAGCTCGACAGCTATCCGAACTTGTACCAGTCGGACTTTTTCCATTGCGAATATTTGGCATACGTGCTTTTGACTGAACGGACTGTTGCCCGTACAAACCATTTCCCGAACGTAATTTATAATCAACGTACTTTAACGTAACGATATTTGCGCCAGTACTTTACACCAAACGAATATTTGCTTGCGTGTCTTTCCATACGAACTCATGCGGCATGAATTTTCGCTCTGTAATCATTTATTCCAGTGCCTGGCACACACAATGAAAAACTGACAAGTCGGCTACACATTTGGGCAGAAATACACCGGGTCGCCTATTGCACCCCAACCAGTCCGTCCTCATTCCCTCACGCTCGTCGTCAAACGATCGCACGCCAGCACCGCACTCAGCACTGCCAGCGTGCAACACACGGACAATCTCCACAACTGACAATCGCGACCGTGTGCCTACGATCGGTAGTACTCGCTCAGGGTTTTGTCCTTGGTCCGCCACACCTCCTTCGCCTCCACGTTGATCAGCCAGCCGGGCTCCAGGCCGAAGAAGATCTGGCGCGGGTCCTTGCGCATCGTCAGCGCACCCTCCTGCCGCCAGAGACGTAGTTAACCAACGGGTGACGCATGTGGTGTGCACACGTAGTCCTGGCGAGACACGCAGTACACACTCACATGACTTCATGCGGTGCACACCACAGGCTTCGACAGGATACGCAGTACACACTCATAAGACACCATATCACTGGCGAGACACGCAGTACACACTCGCACGACTGCATACGGCGTATACCATCGGCTCTGGCAGGATACGCAGTACACACTCATAAGACACCATATCACTGGCGAGACACGCAGTACACACTCATATGACTTCATGCGGTGCACACCACAGGCTTCGACAGGATACGCAGTACACACTCATAAGACACCATATCACTGGCGAGATACGCAGTACACACTCGCACGACTGCATGCGGCGTATACCATCGGCTCTGGCAGGATACGCAGTACGTACTCATATGACACCATATCCCTGGAGAGATGCGCAGTACACACTCGCATGACTGCATGCGGCGTATACCATCGGCTCTGGCAGGATACGCAGTGCCTACTCATATGACACCATATCCATGGCGAGATACGCAGTACACACTTGCACGACTGCATCCGGCGTATACCATCGGCTCTGGCAGGATACGCAGTTCGTACTCATATGACTGCGTGTTGCGACAAGCGACAGACGAGTCTGCCTCTGCCAGGACGGAGGTATCACGTGCGTCACACTGTTCGCTACAAGAGAGGGAGATCAACAAGGCTTGGCGAATATCAGCGGTCTCTTTGCCATGGAACAGTCGTTTTTTTTTGTGCAAAATCTTGTATCGTGCAGTCGTCTGATTGTCCGTGGTGTAAGGAATTGGGCAGATAACGTTTGCAGGAGACGTTCTATCGAGTAGAAGAAATGTGTGGACGCTATTGTATAGCTGATGTGTCGCGAAGAGTGAACCATGAAGCTTTGAAGTACAAGTGACGTCTAGAGTAGTGGCGCATGCTCAACATCTTGGCACCGAAGCCTGAACCTCAAACCAAACGGCTAAGACTTGGCCGAATAAAAATACCATGAAGTCCTGCAAAAGACCGGTATTTTATGGAAGCCGATCAGGTGTCCTGCACAAGACTGATCGGAAGCCACGAATATATCCAAAATACCAGTCAAAAGCCCACCGGTCTCAAACGGGCCTTCTGGACGGGCCTCCGGCCCTAACATCTACTATCACTAGCAGTGTCGCGAATGCGTCGTGTCGTACCAGTGCTGTCGGCACTAGCGCTTGCGGTAGCAGGCATGTCGAGCTGCCGACTCCACGCCACAAAAACTGCCGTCAGCAAATTCGAATTTCCGCCAATGCGAAAAACCGGCCGACGCATTCCCCAGCGCCAATAACAGAACGGCCGTTGCAAAACACCGACGGCGGTTCGTGCGGCGGCCACGCAGTGCGGCGGAAGTCCGGTGGATGATCGCCAGCGTAGCTGCAGCACCACGACGCGCGACGGAGAAGTCACGACACGTCCCCGCGGCGTGGGGCGGAGCTGTCCACGCTCCCACCACGTACACTGTGCACGACCCAAGCTGCCCATAAACACCACACCACGGGCATTGCGTACACGCAATCGACGACAAACCTGACTGAAAGTAAAATAAGATGAAACGTTCTGGCCCACATTGACAAGGAATGTTGTGCTTTGGATACAACTAGATATATTAGGTCTCAAACTTTTCGACCATAGATTATTTTCAAGAGTCAAACCTATTCGTCTGCTGTTTGTCGGTGTCGACGTCAGCACATGGGAAATGGCGGCGGGTGCGTAAGAGATGTGAGCGGCGAAAGAGCGAATGGTTGGCCGCCTGGGGCCGACGGTGCCCCTGAAAACGCCGTCGAACACAGTAGAGCCGGGCAAGAACAGCGGGACCGGAAAAGACGCATGGAAGAATTCGAGTTGAGGCTCAATGCACACGTTATCGGCGACTTGGGCAGCCAGCTTCACCAGGCTTGACTGAGCTATTCTCAGTTGGGATTTGTCGGCGTTGGTGCACCGGAATGCTGCCAGAGAGCGGGATGTATTTCCATAGACTTTGTTCATTGTCCACAATTTCCAACAGCATATTGAGCCCTTTACAGAAGACATCAGCTAAAAAGCGTAAACAGAACAGGTGAATGCTGTTCAGTTCAAACAGGTCAAAAGGCTGTTAAAACTGCATCGATGCCCGATGGCTTCACGACTCAGATGCGAGCGTGCGACGCAGCGCACTATCTATCTGCGTCATGCATCCAGTGGGTTCGTGAATGTCCGCACGTGGTGTCATCGCTAAGAATGTCTTCGTTTCTCTTAATAATCTGCCAAATAAGCCACACTTAATAGCTTCCACGCGTGCATACGGTACATGAAGTACGGTCTAAAAGCAGGCTGCCCATCTCTCTTGACCGGGACACATAATCCAAAGTTCTGCAATAACACTGATGAGTCTGTCCTACCACATGGACAGCTGATAATTTAGCTGATACCAGCTTTGAACAGCTGATAAGATTTATTGAGAAGGGTCTCAGAAATAGAAAGTACAGACACCACATGTTCGAAATAGTGCAGGGTAGTTGTATAATATTGCGTACTTAGAACCGCAGTACACGCAGGAGACACTCCGCCGGTCAGCATAAGTATGCATTTTTGCTTGTTGCGCAATTATCATTCGCATCGTTCACAGAACCAACAACAATAGTTGTATACAATTGCATGCAACTAAAAAGTACCATATTATACAACACTTCTCCAGTCATATAACACCACTCGCTTTATCCACGAACGCGGGAACTACTATGTTCGTGGTCATCATAAAAAACATCATAACAAACATCAGATTAAGTACGGTACAGGCTTTGAAAATAAAATGTTAGAAGCACGGGAGATCAGAGGTCCAGCTGTCGACCTCCAATTTTGGATGGATTTTATACTTCACTCATACACGCATTGCGTACGCAGGGAAACGACTTCAAAGTAATTTGTCCCCTCCCCTCGCCCTCACACTCTCAAGATGGTTCACCAGCCACATTTTCCAGCATCACTTCTGACGACCGGCATCCTGCCTAGAATGGCTGCTTACGTCAACATGCTCTGCGCATATATTATGAGTAGTCCCATCACACTCTACTATACGTAATTCCCAGTCATTTCCGAAAGCAGCGCAGGGTCGACCACCGGTCTCCTTTACGACGCAATCCGAACTATCTGTGACATCGGTGCCCGTCCGAAGTCCAGGTCAAAGGTAACAATAACATCCGCAGTGCTGTCTGACGGCAAACTGTGAAGCCTGCCAGTCAAACACCGCACGCCGATTCGCCACTTAATCACATCATGCATGCGCCGTTGTGTTTGCACTCGACATCAAAGGCCTCGTCGAGCTGCGAGCCTCGTCCACCAGAGCAGCGCGCGGCGCCCCCCCCCCTCTCCCCAAGGTGCGTCTCGTCGAAGCGGAGCGTGCCGGCGCGTTGATTCGCGTCGCACACCACACAGCGGATCCATCGCATCAGCTCAGCTCAGCTCAGCTCAGCACAAGCACAAGCCGCGCGCGTCGCATTCAGAGCTCGTCGGAAATAGCTGAAGGAGAAGTGCGCTTCTGGGCGGCCTGCAGTGATCCTCAGCTCGCGCTCACGCCTGGAGTGCCAGCAGGGACCGATGCCTCCTGATCTGCATCGGGTGTGGCGATATCGAGTCGACTTTGACCTCGGGTGTCCTGCTCCTCTTTGCAATGTTGCTAATTTTGGTACCCGAATGTAGGTCACGATGTCAATGGACTCCACCCTTGCAACATTGCTATTCATGGTCGTGCTGAGGGCGACTGGCACCCTGTTCTGTTCTTGTGGCCTTCAAGCGCTTGTTGCCCAAATCTGTTTTGCTTTCTGTTTAAGCTTCAACAATACTGCCAATGGGAACTTGAGCTTCCCAACCGATGCGACCACATGCTGAAGTTCACCTTCCTGGAAGTTCGGAGAGCAGATATGGACGGCTCTGAGAAAAACTCAAGAACCACGCTAGACTTAAAGTTGAACATCATAATCATTTAATGTTATATCTCATTGGCATCGATCGCCCAAATGCCACAGCATTGCAACCAATGAATTGCTCCATGATAAAGTGCTCACAACTCACTGGCAAGGTCAAAGTGAGATCCGGATGTCACGCGTGTGAACAAAACATCCTCCCCGTGCTCGCTTGCCGAACAATTTTTATCGCCACATTCAGGATTACAAAGTACAAATCCAGCCTTGGTGCCGACAGGCATGGTTTGTTTCCCTGCACAGTGCGGACCCGCAGGTTGGGGATGGCTAAAGGAACAAAATAAATTAAAGCATCATAGTCAGCAGCCAGCTCTACGAAACAAAAAGTCTGATATCCATCCAGACTAACAGCTGGTTTGATGGGTCCGGAATATGTTTACACACTCACGTCGGCCATAGCCATTACCCAATACACACGTGCATCTAGGAGAATGAGGAAGGCAGCATCGGCAACATCGATAGCATGGGCAGCATCGATAACATCCGCAGCACCAACAGCATCAGGATCATCCGCACTGAAGGGATTGCCGGCAAGAATCCAGGCTGTCTTGGCAAGTGTTGCTTCTTTACGAAGCATTTCACACTCTTCCTCATTCAAAACTCACTTTGTCAAAATTCGGTGCTCAAACAATCACTCCGGAATATTGCGTCACGATTCTGAATATTCTCAATCTCAGTTTGCCGCCCCAGTGGCTCAGTTGGTTCAGAGCACAGGATGGAGCTTCCCCTGTCCTGGAAAAATGGAGTTCATGGTAGGGGCAATTTACCAGTTCTTGATAGGGCCAATTCATGGTAGGGTCAAATGACAACTGACCCGATAAGTCCGGGGACGCGCCGCCGGACGGCCGTGCTGATGATGCATTGACTACACGTTAAACTCTCGGTCAAACTTCTGCTGCTGAACTGGAATTCATGGATCGGGTGGTAAGGCCAGCGTTCACGCAAGAAACTCCGCTGAGCAACAGAACCCTGGTCCATAAAACCACCCCAGCAAGAATTCTGACTAAATTCCTTTAAAAAATGCTATGGGAACGCAAAGTCGCAAGCAGTGCTATACATTAATACGCTCATCAAAATACAACCTTCGCCTGCGTAGGACACCGCCACGGTCGAAGGAAGCGCTGACGTCAACTGTAACTGTGCGGGTCGTCACGAGATCCTAGAGTATCGGCGGCCGTATTGACGAGAGATAAACACACAACAGACACTTCGGCCGGCGGCAAGGGCCAACTGGGGCGGGCCGTACCGGCAGCGCGCACAACACGCCGCGGCCACACACCGCCATTCCGCATGCGCCCGCTCGCGCTGCATGAGCGGTCTTGTGCTCTTCTACGACGCTTTCAGCTGCTGGGCTAGACGCCACCGCCAGCCTCTCGCGCCGATTGGTCTCGCCGGTGGGGTCGCCAATCTCGCCGGCTGCGGGATTCGAACCCACGATCCTACGATCGAGAGTCCAGCGCCCTCCCGACTGAGCTCCGACAAGCCCACCCGTCACGCTTTGGCGTCGTCTACTCGCTCGGCACCATTTGGCCGACCACCATGGGCCGACCGAGAGCACCCCTCCCGCGTTCAACAGTGAAGTCACAGGCTGCAGCTGCCCTGTCCACGGTGTGTCAGCCTGTCCACAAGCTGCAGCTGCCCTGCCCACAGGCTGCAGCTGCCCTGTATATGGTGTGTCAGCTGCCCTGTCCGTGGTGTGTCAGCTTGTGCACAGGCTGCAGCTGCCCTGTCCGTGGTGTGTCAGCTTGTGCACAGGCTGCAGCTGCCCTGTCCGTGGTGTGTCAGCCTGTCCACAAGCTGCAGCTGCCCTGTCCACAGGCTGCAGCTGCCCTGTCCGTGGTGTGTCAGCTTGTGCACAGGCTGCAGCTGTCCTGTCCGTGGTGTGTCAGCCTGTCCACAGGCTGCAGCTGCCCTGTCCGTGGTGTGTCAGCTTGTGCACAGGCTGCAACTGCCCTGTCCGTGGTGTATCAGCCTGTCCACAGGCTGCAGCTGTCCTGTCCGTGGTGTGTCAGCCTGTCCACAGGCTGCAGCTGTGACGCAGCTGTGACGTCACCAAGGCCGGCTGCGACAGGAGGAAATAATCGCCACCGGCGGCATCTTGGGCGCTTCCGTTGCGACGGTCCGGTAATTCGATGGCGTCGCAGTATTGACGGAGGCCGAGAACGCAGGTCCCGCACACACCAGCCAGCGACCACCAGTGCGAAGGTCACTGGGGCGCCACTGTGGCCAACCGGCACCGATGCTCTCCAGTAGTTTTTCGTCCTCTTCTTCGCCACCATGTCTTCTTCTCTTTCGCTTTTTGGTTGGCTTGTCACGACACACAAAGGCTCAGTTTGCACTTTGTCAAAAAAGGACTCTTCTTCAGATTACTAGATCGCTGAGGAATTAGGAACAAGACGTGCACCTTTTTGGACATAGTTACAAATCATGCAATCCGTATAAACTGAAGATACCTTTCAACACCCGCCACTTCGCACGGCATCGCTACTGTCCCACACCAAACGGACACGCCGTAGCCGAAATGTAAGCAGCTGACGAGATTCGAATCAGCGACCAGCGGGACAGCGCTATGAGACGGCTGGTTTCATGGACAACCGCGTCAACTACAGGACCATCAGCTGCTTAACCTGCCGGAGACTGTGACGTTAGGCCGACCACGTCTAACGTGCAGAGACCACTCGACGAATTCATCCTCTGGTGGGTCCTGTAGTACGGTGAAAGACCTAGAGTAGTGCCTGTCAGCAGCAATGTAGGTTGTGAGGATGGGTGTATCACCATGCCATATATCGACTGCAACTACAATTTCTGCGCATGTTTTCGGCTATCAATCATGCAAATTGTAAGCGAAAAGGTTAGCTAGAAGCCTTATCCCTGCATACTTATTGTTGAATTCCAGCTCTTTATACACCGTCAATAAGTAACAAAAGAAGCACGCCAGTAGACGACTGCGTGATGCAGGCTTATTATTAAAAGTGGCGTGAAACTATGCGAATATTTTTAGGCATTTGTGGAAACCTTCCAAATCCACATTGCAGCTGACTGTCGCTATGGCTGACCTAAATCGTTACATACGCGTAGCTGCACCTGCAGATCTTTACATATCGTTAATAATTAACGAAACGAGTACGTTAGTAGACGATTGCGTGTCGCCGACTTTTTGCAAAGCGGCGTTAGCTATGCGGATATTTTAAGGCATTTGTGGAAACTTTCAATTCGACATTGCAGCTTTGCCATTTTGTGCCATAGAGTACCATACCGGCGATGGCTGGGCCTGGTGCTTTGGAGCGTGCAGACTACCAGGGTCATTTTGTGCCATAACACGATTGCCATTGCTTTCAGCCACTACTACATAGCCCCAGCAAATTCTCCATGCTATGACATGTATTGACCATTCGAATGAAGGTCTGGCGCGCCTTGGTGATGACTGTGTTGGTAATATATATATATATATATATATATATATATATATATATATATATATATATATATATATATATATACATATATCCTTCTCTCTCGCCAAAATACCAGGCGATCACAGACAAGCGATACGAGCTAAGGCATCAAACGTCTGTCTCAGTCTGTTGAAAGAAATCGGTCGCCGAATTAGATCAGCAATGTCGTAAAGTGCTGTTGTTCGTTTAAACTTCGAAACAATTTCTGATGGATCGCAGGGCGAATTACCCACACCCAGGTAGCCCCGCATCTCCGACAAGAGAGCCAACCTCAACAAGTGATACGCTTACGGAGAGCCTTGCGGCCACACGAAGTAGGCAGGTATCCCCGAATACGTACGTGCGCTTTATTGCATCAATGGAACGACCGAAATTGAATGCATCATCCCCGTGTGTGTCGCATAGGCAGCCCATGACAGAGCTTGGGATGATCTGATGCGGTGAGCACTGAGAACCAAGCTTCGCTGACAAGACGACGGTTACTGGCTACCGAAGGCGGCAACCGACAGCGGAAGTTGGCCAAAGTACTGTGTGGAGCGGTGTAAGGTGAAGAGAGATGGTGATATGCGGAGGGGAAGAGCGGTGGGAGGTTGCGAGATGCTGTTGGAGGCGGGCGGCGAGAGGCAACGAGGCGCTGGCAGCAGTTCTCTCACTCCGAGGAAGCACGAGCCCGGCACACCAACCGCAACGAATCTGTATCGACGACAACGCGCGGCCGGCCGTACCGGACCAGGTGCTGCCGGCGGGCTGCGTGGAGAGTACGGCTGGGCCAATGGCCGGACCAATGGTCGGACCAATGGTCGGACCGGCCGGACCAATGGCCGGACCAATGGCCGGACCAATGGCCGGACCAATGGCTGGACCAATGGCCGGCCAATGGCCGGACCAATAGCCGGACCAATGCCGGCCGTACCGGACCCAGGTACTCCCAGCAGCTGCGTGGAGAGTACGGCTGGGCCAATGGCCGGACCAACGCCGACCTTACCGGACCCAGGTACTCCCAGCAGCTGCGTGGAGAGTACGGCTGGACCAATGCCGACCTTACCGGACCCAGGTACTCCCGGCAGCTGCGTGGAGAGTACGGCTGGGCGGACCAACGCCGACCTTAACGGGCTCAGGTGCTTCCGGCAGCCGCGTGAAGAGTAGGGCCGAACGAGTCACTGGTCAGAGCCGACCACCGCAATCGGGGCCGGCGGCTTAGCACCGCCACCGGCGGCGGCGACCTCCTGCGTCACGTGACACGCGGTCGGCGAACCTCAGCCCAGTCGACTGACTACGCCGCGGCAGACCGGGGCACCGAACGTCACGGGCACGCAGCCACAGACACACACATGAGAGTGCCGCGTGCCACGTTACGAATACGCAGACGCCGAGACGCAGTGGAATGCTGGACGAAATATTACGAGTACGCAATACCGAGACGCAGGAGAATGTTACATACGTCGCATCATATTACACAGGAGAATGACATATCATATTACGAGGGTACGCGGCCACTGAGGAGTAGGCGAATGTCGAACAGCACACTGCGAGTGCATGGCGAATCCGACGAAGATGGTCGACGGGGGCAATATTGCCAACACGCGGCAGTGCGACACACGGTCAGCGAGGTACGGCGTCGCTGATCACACAGCCGATTGTCGCCGGCAGTCCGTAGAGCGAGGCGTTGACAGTACGCATCTGGCTGTAACGCGCTGTGAGGCAGATAATCGCAACGCGCTCTGCGTTGTGAGGAAGAGCGCTGCCTCACAACGCCGCGCGCAGGCGGCTAATACGACGCAGAGAAATGGCGCACATAATTCGCGAGTACGCAGCTGTTGGCTCGCATAAAGTTGCGGGACGGAGCGTCACAAGAAAGGGACCGCCGAGAGGGCGGCCGCCGTCCGTCCTGTTCCTTATTTGGGTTTTGGGCCACTTCGACCAGTCTCGATCATCCGCACCCATAACTTGTATTATAGCACTTCTCTGTCAGCTGGAAACTAACGCCTGGATGTGTGCGCATTCTGCAATCTTATCGCCGACAGGCAACGGCACAAGTTGTCGTTAGTTATTATGATACAACAATATTTCACTTAATTAATAATAACTAGTCCCAACAGTTAAATAATACAAAATATTTCACCACTTTGCTGTAGGGTGACACGAACTGCAATGTGGAATGGCATGAGCCAAGTAAAACCGCTTCTCGTTTATGACTCAGCTTAGCTGGTTAGTTTGACCTGGAGGTTCAACAATAATAATCAATAGCGTAATAGAATATAATGTCAAACCTCGACAGATCACACAAACGCTTTGTCCAACAGAGTCCGTCAGTGCTAAAATAATGGTTTTTTCGCTAGGTGTGGGATATCAAAACAAGTACAGTAGGATGCTGAAATTCGCCATAGAAACGATGTCATTTAACAGAAATGACAACTTTTCCCGACACAATTATGATCCAACAGCATCTTCATGCATGCACCTTTTCCATTTGCATTCAGATACCTAATTTAGGGGTAACTATTTTAACGCTAGCAATACGAAATACCTATCATCATCAACCGATATTGCATAACAGACCACACCGCAGGTAAACCCCGAACCTGGAATTGTGCTAAGAGATGTTTATGCATCACAATCCGCAATATTGATTATCAGCATGATACTTATCAACAAGATACTGTTGGAATTTAGCTATGCAGACTTCACGAAGACTCTTCATAAAGTAGGATGTCGATGCTCAGTTGGGAGGGATGTCAATTCAGTGTTCAGAAAGTTATATATTCCAACCTAGTTGACTATCTTATCACTGGAGTCCGAACACGGCAGCTTCTACCGGTGGTGGTATTGTATCACACCGACGGGAAGTATGAGAACTACAATCCCAAACCGGCGCATCCTCCCCATCAAGTACCGACTCGCTGAGCACCAATGCCGGCACCTGCAATCCACGCGAAGCACCTTCCCGAGCCGAGCAAGAAGAGGAGCCGACTGCATCATTCCACTACTGCGCTCGACTGCTAGGCCACATGGTGTCGCCAACCAGGAGCGTCGAGATCTGAAAATTATTGTGGGGGGGGACATTACATGAAGGCAACGGGCCGGTGGAAATGGATTGGCGGGGGAGGAGGAAATCTCCACATAGTCCCACGTTAAAAGTTGAAATCATCGGGCGGAGAAGAGGGTGGGTGGAGCAAAGTCAACGTCGACAGGCGTTTTCCCCTCACGTTTATATTAAACAGCACCCATATCGCAAACCTCTCACGCCGATTGGCCACAGGCAGACGCAGCAATCCCATCGGTTGTGAGATTCGAACCCACGACCTTACTCTCCTTCCGGCGCGCGTTCTGCCAGTCGCCCGAGGGTACGCGGCCGCCGTCCGACTGTGAGGAACGCGGCGCGCGCCGGCGCCTCCCTCCCCACCAGTCGCATGGAGCTGGCCGGCGTCTCCCCCCCCACCAGTTAGGCGGTGCTGGCCGGCGCCTCCCTCCCCACCAGTCGGATGGAGCTGGCCGGCGTCTTCCCCCCCCCTCCCCACTAGTTAGGCGGTGCTGGCCGGCGCCTCTCACCCCACCAGTCGGACGGAGCTGGCCGGCGTCTCCCCCCCCCCCACCAGTTAGGCGGTGCTGGCCGGCGCCTCTCACCCCACCAGTCGGACGGCGCTGGCCGGTGTCGCGCGGGCGACAGCTGTTCGCCCGGACCGTGCGGCCGTGCCAGCAGTGATTGGGCTGCCCGGTGCCGATCATCGGCACAGTAAGGCTGATTTGATTAGGCAGCGGCGAAACCAGAAGCCTGGCTCGGGGAGGGCAATACGAAGATGATTATCCGAGTTCGGAAAACTCATCAGATCTAAACAGCTGACATTCGTGGGGGTCCGCTTAAGATAATATTTATTAAAAAAATTATCTTTGAACTTGAGAAAATGTCATTATAAATAACTAACAAGAAAATGCCATAATTGTGTAAAATATACGTCTGTTGGGGTTGCACCGTTTCTCACAACTGAATCCACCACTATGATCAGGCGCTACACTGGAGGAACTCACCGACCTAAGCTTGATTGAGTGACTATTTAGGCTCAGGGGCGCATCAACTGCTGGTCGGCACATAGCGCCATATGCACCTTCCACAACATCACACTTGACCGCATGCGTCCACTTTTTAAATGGATATATTAGGTCGAACTGAACAGCCGATATGTGCCGATAGATCTGCCTGCCTGAACGATCTGCTGACTGTCACCTAGAAAAAACACCACAGTACGAGTTTCTGTACAAGTTGAAGCCGAAGCAACGTCCTCGATCCTCCCGGAAGTTGGGAGTGTGACGATGCGCACATCACACGAGTGCGCATCGAGTCGAGCCGAGACGAATGCGCTTCTCATCGGGGACAGTGTGTGGCCGGGCCTCCCATCTCAAAATGTGCCTGTGTGCAGCACAGATCACTCACAACGGCCGTATTGATTCGTAAGTCTCGCCGGCGCCCGAAGCGCTCACAAGCCGTGGGGCCTAAATGTCATCAAGGCGATGTGGTTACCAGGTGCCGCTTCCGGCAGACGGTGAATGAGTCGATCAGTCCGCGTCAGTCGGTCTGAATCGCGTCACACCGCAGGCCGGGCTCAACCTCAGATTACAACTGTGTCAAAACTTCAGACACGACCCCGGCTCACCAGATAACTGATTATAATTATGGTCGTTGGATTCAGGGAACAGCCGTGGCCACGTCCAACAACGAATGACGATGCTGGCACAAATGCATAGCCTGGCCGGGCAGTGGCAGTCGCAAAAGCGACGACACAGCTCATCATCTGAAGACGACACAGCTCATCATCTGAAGACGACACAGCTCATCATCTGAAGACGACACAGCTCAGCATCTGAAGACGGCATAGCTCGTCATCTGAAGACGACACAGCTCAGCATCTGAAGACGACACAGCTCATCATCTGAAGACGACACAGCTCATCATCTGAAGACGACACAGCTCATCATCTGAAGACGACATAGCTCATCATCTGAAGACGACACAGCTCAGCATCTGAAGACGACACAGCTCATCATCTGAAGACGACACAGCTCAGCATCTGAAGACGGCAAACCTCATCATCTGAAGACAACACCGTTTATCCTCTGAAGACGGCACAGCTCATCATCTGAAGACGACACAGCTCATCATCTGAAGACGACAAAGCTCATCATCTGAAGACGGCAAAGCTCGTCATCTGAAGACGACACAGCTCACCATCTGAAGACGGCAAAGCTCGTCATCTGAAGGCGACACAGCTCCTTCTTGGACGACGATGTAGCTCACCCGTACACTGATAGAGTCATGGCTGCTCTTCGCATTGTCACGGTGAACACCGGAGCACAACGCACATCTTGCCAACCAATTTCATTGAGAAAGGCGAGTCGAGGTGGGATTGCGGACAAACACCAACTCCAGGACAAACTCGGTGTCACTTCCCGGACTTTAACGCTCCCGTGGTCCTCAGGAGAAACGCCGTGGTCGTTGGGTTCGCCAGTGCAAGCAAAACCACGCTGGATTAAACTCACTCCATCGTATAATGCTTCAGACCTGTCACCGATGACAAACGACCGAGACTTTCTGGACACGACGGCCAGGGCTGGACGCTCATGTGACCACCAGCTGTACAGCTCTTTGGCGGCCTGGTCGCCTCACGATACCGGTTCGTTATTGGTTAGTTATTTATGTTTACGTCACATCGACTGTTGAGTCATGTAGCGTCGCCAATCTCACGCCGATTGGTTGCGGGCGAAGGGTAGCGACAGGTGAGACTCGAACCCACAACCTTTCGATTGTGAGACGAGCAACTTACTCCTAGACTACTCGTCCCCAGCATCACGATACCGCGAAGAAAGATACCCGCAACGACGGACTCCCGGCCGGTGACCGGGGATGATCAATACCAATGCTCCACCAAATCGGTACCGTGTCAGTGTCACCCGAGGCAAGGCTGGACACGGCTCGGGTGTCGAGTGAACTGTACCGCCACAACGTGAGTGTTCTCGCTACGATGCACCTGTCGCACGTCAACAATTCAAGTGTCGCGCGCAACATTGCGAGGCCGGGAGACGAGTCAACCACAGGAGACCGCAACCGGAGCAACTTCACCAGCATTCACGAAAGTTCTGCGAAGAATACGCCCGTGAAGAAACAGTGCGGAGACAAGCAAACGTGTACTGGCCAACAACGAAAAAGACATACTTGAGGCTGAAATAAACATAGTGCAAACCAGGCGCCAACCGCAGTACAAACGGCAATTGCGGATATTAAATCGGGCTGGCGCTGAGCAGTTTCTTAAGTTTCAGGCAGTATAGGTGTTGCCTTCGGCTGCCGGCTGTGTGTTCGGTCTGTGACTACCCGTGACCTGTCGGTGACAGTAACCTGTCGGCTTCGTGTCTAGCCAGTGACTGTCCGTGATCTGTCGGCTGTCAAGTCTGTGCCCGCCCGTGACCTGACGACTGACCTGGACGGTGGGCAGCTCGTAGCCGTACTTCTGAGCCAGCACTAGCCGGTCCTGCGCCACCAGCCGTGGGTCGGCCAGGTAGCCGCGCGCCTTGTGGTCCGTGTAGTAGCCGATGGCGTCTTGCGGTGGCAGCGCGCGTCGAGGAATCGGTACACCTGCACACGGGCCAACGGTGGGTCACGGCAAGGTACACCTGCACACGGGCCAACGGTGGGTCACTGCAGGGTACACCTGCACACGGGCCAACGGTGGGTCACGGCAAGGTACACCTGCACACGGACCAACGGTGGGTCACTGCAGGGTACACCTGCACACGGGGGGTCACTGCAGGGTACACCTGCACACGGGCCAACGGTGGGTCATGGCAAGGTACACCTGCACACGGGCCAACGGTGGGTCATAGCAAGATAGACCTGCACATGGGCCAACGGTGGGTCACTGCAGGGTACACCTTACTACGGGTCAACGGTGGGTCATGGAAAGGTACACCTGCACACGGGCCAACGGTGGGTCACGGCAAGGTACACCTTACCACGGGCCAACGGTGGGTCAGTGGCTCACATGGGGCGGCAAAGAACACCTTACCACGGCCCAACGGTAGGTCAGCGGCTGACGCGTTTGCCCTGTTAACTGGGACTGACATGAAAATGGGAAAAAGAACAAAAGACCGAAAAAATCAAAAGCGGGAAGGAAAGAAAGGCTAACTTAACACACCAAAAATGTCCATGACAATGCATGATGTGTGTACTTGCAATGCTAATTGAGAATTGCGATGACCCGAACCTCACCCCCACACTTTACAACCCCTACCAATTGAACCACTGCCACTTAGGCTCAACTCACGAATATCTGCTCACTGATCTGAAATAATCTCCATCTACCTGTATAAACATCCGATATCATAGCACTGGTGGCAGCCTGGCCAAACTCCACAACGAACGAACAAGCCGAGATGGGACGACGAGGGGGTCGGTACACTTTGCCACGGGCTAACAGTGGGTCAGTAGCTGATCTGGGGCAATACATGGGTCGATACACCTGTCGACTATCAACGGTGGGTCAGCAGATGCTCTGCGGAGACCAGGGTCGGCGCAATGGTCAGCTCCGGGAGGCGAGAACACAGCCGTCAGCGGCGGCTGACGATTGGTTGGTTGGTTATTGGTTTTACGACACATCGACCGTTGAGTCATGTAGCGTCGCCAATCTCTTACGCCGATTGGTCGTGGGCGAAGAATAGCGACAGGTGAGACTCGAACCCACAGCCTTTCGATTGTGAGACGAGCAACTTACCCCTAGACTACTCGTCTTACCCCTAGGTGTTGTTGTTCCCTCGGCCGTTAGCCGGCAGCACGGTATGCGGTGTCGCTCGCAGACCAGCGCCGACCGCAGCGGCATACCGTGCCGGTGGTGTCATGTGCTTCGACTGAGATTATGGACTGCCGAAGCTTGGTCGATTTCCCGTCAACAGCAGACGTGCAACAACCGCACGCCTTCATCCAGAATATATCATGCTCCCATGGGGGACACTGGGATTCGGGCCACCACGCTGCTGATCGTCCTTTGTCCATACATCCTTCGCTGATCGGTAGTATTTGTAGCAGGGGAGGTCTAACTTTATTGACACGCGGCTTCAACACGATTTGGTCGACGTTACTCCAATCGACATCTCTCGAAAATTCCATCCACTTCCGCCAAAAGGGAACTGGAACTGAAACAAAGCATCACGAAGACTGGGCATGCCGTGTCGCAGTCGGCAACGCTCGATCGTATCTGAATCTTCGTGATTGACACGGTCTTCGTCGGAAACTTCGAAGGTGTACGATATTGAGAAAACGTGAACCGTCGAAGATGGGGACACATGCATCTGGATGAGGATAGTGGATCGATGCAATGAAGACGCATGCATCTGCGCGGGGATGGTAAATCGATGCGACGGAGACACATGCACCTGGGTGGTGATGGTATATCGATGCAAGCTAACCGTGGAGGAATAGGGTGCCGGTTCCGGCCAGCCGGCACCTCCGGCTGGAGGGGATCCGGCCGCTGACCTTCCAGAGCAGCATGGGCGCCAATCGGACAACCGCTGGAAGCAGTGCTGTGGCGGCGCTGGGTCATAACCAGTGGACGGCGTCCCAGGTCACTCTCGACGGGCAGGACCGACACGCTTCGTGGCCTAAACGTGAAGTCACGCAGTGGTGGAAGCTATAGGTAGCACACGTGGCCGAGCGTGCCTCGGGGCATAGTCACCGCTGATGGCCATGTCACCACTGAACAGGTGGATGATTGCCAGTCGGTTATTAAGGTCTTTGGGCGCATCAACTGCATGGTGACACAGCGCCTATACCTACACCTATTTAAACTGCATCCGTGCTATCCTAGTATGCAGAGCGCGCGCTCGTACGGCGGGGTAGGCAGAGATATAGATTGCACGGAGGTTTACCTTCAAAAGACGGTAGAATAATTGACCGGAATTCGTCGCGACCGATTCGTCCCCCATAATGTCACGTAGCGAGATCAAGAGATCGATCGGCCGTTAACGTCGAAAGTGATGCCTTTGCTCATCGGCAAGCTGAGAGCATGAGGTTAAGATATGACGTACTGAGAGGTGCCCATGACACCTAGGGCACGATATTTTATCGGTACCACAAAGAATACAACTGCGCATTGCGTATGTGTGTCTAATGAATGGTTTGCATATCTAATGGGAAGATAAAGCAAATCCACCGTGCTGGGTGCATGCAATTCTGGGCAGAATCTGAAATCGCTAAGAGACCCAAACAACCTTGGCAATCAACGCACTCCGACACGGAGACAAAACTCGTGATCACCGCGTCCGCCTCATTCAACATCGGACCTATCTCCCCACAGCAGCACACCACTTATTTTCATCGGCGGCTCGGTCCTGCATCGCGATCAAACTTCGCGCCGCCGGTCGGGACCGCAGCGGGAAGGCCCGGCGGCTTCCTGAGGAAAACTCCGAAACGAGTTGACAACGGGCCGACCGAAAAAAACGCCGACGCGCGTGGCGGCGGTCGCCTGGGGCGGCGGCGGCCGCCGGCGGCCGTCAGCAGTTAGCGCACACCCGCACCAATCCGGCCTGGCGCCAAACGATCGCCGGAAATGGCGCGGAAATGACGGCCGGCTCAATACACGGCCGGGCTGGCCGCATCGTCCGCGCGCCGCGCCGCGCCGAAAACAATGCGACCGCGGGCGGAAGCCGCACAGTGTGAAGTGCAAGACAAATGGAGACGGCGCGGCGGAAAAGCCGTTTCGCTGGCAGGCGCGATGAACACAACATAAATATCCCGTGTGTTCGGCGATGTAGAAAGAGCATCGACCAGCGTGATCACTTAACGAGATGTTAGCACCAGCACAAGTCGCCCAATGGAGGCACTGGACGGGCAAAAAGCAAGCGATGAAAACAGAATGGATGAAAACGGATGAAAACGGTTCAATGTGGCCAGACTACTTGGCTGGCTATTTCCAGATCACCCATGTGACTTCACATCAGTCACGAATGTGGCTTCATATTACTCGCTAATGTGACTTCATACTAATAAATAGTGTGGTTTCATATTAATCACCAATGTCGCTTCATATTAATCACCAATGTGGTTTCATTGCCGATTGATATGAATAATCACCATGGAAGTGGCTTCATATTAGTAACCAATGTGGCTTCATACTAATCACCAATATGACCTGATAAGTATTAGTCATGGGAGTATCGCCGCCCGTGTTCTTTCGCCATACGCCTTCAAACAATTACGAAGAACTAAAGTCAGCCCAAACGCGATAGTCTGATCAGATTCCCCATTAAAAGCATTGCTAAAACACGACCATCCTCCTCCGTATCGACAGCGAAGCCTCCAATTCCTTCACACGTCCCTCCCGGCCGGTGGTGGGCGCCGGTGGTCGAATCGCCCTTAAGCTCATACAACCAACTAACTAACCTGCCGATCGTACAAACCGGCCGGTCGACGATCGATCACGGCGTCGAACACGTGGTAAGCTGTACGGGCGCCGGATATGCCGCCACAACGCATCTTCCCCGACCGGTGGCTGCGTGTGCTTCAGGGGAGATATTGAGAAGGAAGTGTGGGGGGGGGGCGGGGATGGCCGAGTGGTTAAGGTGTCGGGCTATGGGTACCAAAGGTCCCGGGTTCGACTCTAGCGCTACTCAGGACATTTCCCAATCCCGCGGCCCACCGGCGAAACAGTGTGGGCGGCGCTATTAGCCGTGAATGTTCATAAAGTGTCGTGAACCAACCAATAAACAAAAACGAAAAAAAGAGAAGGAAGTGGGGCAAATCGAAACTGAGAGTGCACTGTACAGCTGTGTTCAGGTGAAGAACTCGGGACTTGAAACGATGCAACAATAACGGTTGTCAAGGTTGGGTAAGAGTAAGGGCCAGATCAGGGCGGGTTAATGAGGTGTTTTTTATCGTATGCACACGGCTTGAGAGAGTGTTCAGGCTTTGCCCTCGCCGGACTAAAAGGACAACCATACAACATAATTGCTTGGACAGAGTCCAGGCACCAGCGTAAATGCATGAGAACACCGGGGAAGTCCAACCTTCCCGCGTCCCTGGTTTGTCCCCCTCAATTTAGAAACCGTGGTTACACTCATGACTGTGCCTGCTATCAAGATCATGTCATCTATATTCATTATTTCCAATGCTGATCAGTATTTTGATTGGCAGATACTTTTATCAGCTCCAGCTACGTAGTACACAATCAATGAGTTCGGTAGTTGAAGTAATTTGCAATGCTTGTGTGCGGTCTCTGACAGAAAGTAATTTTGACAACAGGGAATTAGTTAGCTATTTGGGCTTTTGGGCGCTTCGTCCAGACTTGATCATTCTCGCCCATAACTTTTATTCTAATGCTTCACGGTTAGTGATAAAAATTACCTGGGTGTGTCCGTGGTTCGAAATCGAATCGTTGACAAGTAACGGGACAAGTTTCCGGAAGGTGCAAGGTTTGACAGCAGAGAAGAGAGCACCGCGCCTCGCCGTGCCGGTGACAATGGCTTGCCACGGGCACCGGACAGATGCTCAACGAGTATCTGTACTGAGCTCAATGAGTCGGCTAGCAAGAGGTCTGAACGTGGTCTCAGGTGCCACTGTTATCAACCTACACACACGCACAGACATAACGTACAACTAATATACACCTCCGACCACCCCGCGGCAACTCCACGATATCACATCGCGTCGATATCGCATGCGATGCCGACGAGGCGACCTGTATTCGGCCCGCGCGCCTGTAACGTCGCATACCCACCCGCATGGCCTAGTCGACCGCCGTTCGGAATTTCGTTCGACAGTACGTGCCGGCGCTGTCAGCCACGCTCAATTCCACCCGGCCTCAATTCCGCGCACGCTCCGCGCGTCAATTTCGCGCGCGCGCGCGCGCCGCCGGAACACCAACACGGAGAAGCGGGCGGCGGAGGCGGCCGCCGCCCGATACGATCGAGCCGCGGGCCGGCTTCCGGCGGCGCACTGTGGAGGTTTTTTATTTGCTCGTCCGCGCACCTGGCACGAGCGATCGGGTGTCGCGCCACGTCGTCCCGGCCGTCCCGCGGGGCCCGCCGGCCGGCCGCGCCGCCCCGAGCGGCCGAAAGTGATTACTCGTCTGCGAGTGTCGGTTTTCTCGCGTGCGCCGGCGTGCCCGCTGGCCACGAGAGGCCGCGCCGCGGCCCGGAGGTGGCGAGCCGCCGGCCGCCTCCCGGGCCAGCGGCGACAGCCGGCGAGTGGGCGTCCGGTCGCCGGCGACCCGGCCGAGGAGCGCACCGCGGACGGTGTGCGACGGCACGCAACACGAGAACGCGTCCGGGTCGCGTCACGCGGCCGGCCGGATCAAAGCCACACGACTCGTGTCTGTCACCGGGCGCTGCACGACCAAGGTAGTCGATGAGCCCTGAAGCCCTAATAAATAACTGACTCGTGTCGGTCGCCGGCGATGCGGCGTCCACCGATCGGTATCGGACAGCACGGGAACTAGCAAGCGGCGGAGGTGGAACTTTGCCGCAAAATATTTGTACGTGGGGAAAATGGAGGTGAACAGATTAAGGCAGTGATTATGCAGACATGTCGATGGGTGATTGGTGCGCTGAGAAACTGGCATCTGGGTGGTGATGGTGTATCGACGCGATCGGGACACATGCATCCGGGTGGGGATGGTAAATCGATGCGACGGAGACACCTTGTGGAGGCTTTCTGAACTGCAATGTTTCATGATGATGTGGAGAATACATTACCCATCGTGAAGACATATCATGTGGGGTGGGATAGCCTTCTTGTGGGAGTACCTACCGGGGTGGTGATGGTGTATCGATGCAATCGGGACACATCTGTATGGGGATGTAGATCGATGCAACGGAGACACATGAGATGTAGATCACACCCCACCTGGGCGTGGATGGCATATCGATGCGATGGGAACAAATGCATCTGGGTGGGGATGGTATATCGACGCAAGCACAAGCGTAATCTCACACGTACACGCACCCGCACACACACACACGCACACGCATTGCCACCGACTTCCCAGGCAACCGCGATAGCATGATAATCGAAGCTAGCCACGACTGCCACATTATAACTGTACATAATCCACGACTAAGACATACTGTTCTTTCAAGTATGATCTCGTGGACAAAGGCATCACATCTAACAGGCACATGGAAAACTTTACGTGTGTGTGCGTGATTGTGGTTTTAGGGCGCATCGACCATGGTTGGTCACTTGGCGCCCAGAAAACTTTACGATGGCTCGATATTTCTCAGCACACGTTTTTAACATCTTGGAATGACAAGTAACAGAACGTGAGACGTGATTTGCCAACCACTTGGCCATCCGTTTTCAGCCGCATCACATCATCATCGCTAAGCTTGCGATAAAGCATCGCGGCGACCGCCGCGTCTTCAATTTCATTGCTTGAAGGCCCTTCTGCTGCTGATAAATTGTC
Source organism: Imbricaverruca yamaguchii (assembly GCA_034440575.1). NCBI lineage: Eukaryota > Metazoa > Arthropoda > Thecostraca > Neoverrucidae > Imbricaverruca > Imbricaverruca yamaguchii. Next base: position 326,078 of record JAOTOL010001593.1, read on the forward strand.
AATTACCACCGGTTTTGTACTGCGGCTTCAGCTTCCAGAGTCCAGACACAGGCTTTCTGAACTGCAATGTTTCATGATGATGTGGAGAATACATCACCCATCGTGAAGACATATCATGTGGGGTGGGATAGGCTTCTTAGGAGTACCTACCGGACGTTCAGCAATAGTACATCACGGAATGTGGCACGTCTGAACGCCTATATTGCCGAAGCAATATAGGCTTTCAGACGTGCCACGTTCCGTGCCACATTAGATGGAATGTATTATATCGGACATCTTCACATATTTCTCCTTACAAACCATGCTACTGACATCAATCACAAATCCAACACGCCGGAAGTCGCATGCCACATGCAAGACACGCCTACTTCCAGACCCCGCCCACGAGTCATCTGCCGCCCTGCATCATGTCGCCGTTGACACACCACGTGACATGTCGCTATCAGACACACCGGCTGTCACGTGACACATGACAAATGACACGTGACACATGTCAGGCGCAGCTGCAGCGGCACGTGACCCGATCGGCGCCCGATCCGGCGCGCCAGAGGCCGGGCGGCGGCGCCTCCACGCGATGCAACAGGTGCCGCCGCTCCGGCGACAGCCACCCTCATTAACCGGGCTTAATTAGATGGTGCGTCGGCGGCACGTCGACGCGATCTGCCCGCGATGGTGGGGGTGGGGGGGGGGGGGAAGGTGGTCACGGTCTGCTGCTGCGCCGGGCTGGTCCGGGCTGGGCTGGTTTGGCTAGCATCACGCATGCAGCACGACCTGGGTACTGCGCCGGTCACGACCTCATGACCTAGGTCGGGTGCAGAGATATGCTGTGTGTGCGTGCCATGGCCTGGGTCAGGTATGGGTCGCGGGCGGGGCATGTCCCGGGCCAGATGTACTCTCGGAAAGAAATCCTCATCGGGCACATATTGTTTGTTTGCTTATTGGGTGGTCCACGACGCACATTATGCACATTCACGGCTAATGGCGCCGCCCACACCATTTCTCCGGTGGGCCGCGGGATTGGGAAATGTTCCGATCGGTGTGGGTGTCGAACCCTGGACCTTTGGTACCCAGAGCCCAACACCTTAACCACTCGGCCATCCCCGCCCCTCATCGGGCACATACAATCGCAGTGCAGTTGTTGTTACTAGGGCTCGAGGGCGCAACGACTACATCGGCCATGCAGCGTCCATACACAATCGCAGTGCAATGCTAGGCTTCTGCGATACAGCTGCGAGCATGCCGAGTCACACACACCAAAATAGCACCATCCAGACAGCAGTCGGCGGCTCAATATCAGCAGAACTATCGGCTCCCACGAACTTGGTACGTGGTGGCTGACCAAGACGTCTCACAAAGCCTCGGCAATATCTCATAAGACCCAGCAATACATCACGCCGTCGTGCCTCGATCGCCAATCACAGCCGGTTAGCGCACCCGTACCAGCAACAGCCCTGACGGCCGCGCTATCCAGCCGTCCACCTGAGCCTCCTGCGCAGCTCCCAGCCGCGGCACAGATGTGCGTCCGCACCGGCCCACACCAAGAGGCACCCGCCCCAGGCGACTGCCGCGACCTCCTGGCCCGGAGAGCCCTCAGGGGCCGCCTGCCGCCCCCGGCACGGGGGTGTTCAGCACCACACAGGACGCCTGCCGCCTGCCGCACCGCCGTGTGCCGCGCTGAACGCCGGCGGGCACACGGCGGGTCATGCGTGCGTGCGTGGGTAGGGTGGGTAGGGTGGGGAGTGGGGGTAACGCGAGCGGGGAGACACAGGGAGGACGGTGGCTGAACATACTGACGCTCGAGAGTAGCCAAGAGTCACGAATGACAATGGAAATCGCCAAATAAGTGTGTGCGACTGCAGAATATAGAATGCAGACGAGAAATAAGGCAGTCGCAAAACCCATATGGACGAAGTTATTTAGCTAGTCAGTTATCGACAAATAAATACATTAGGTGTGTGCATAAAAAATATTATTTCATACCTCATCGACAGTCTTTGAGTGCGACACAATAGCACACAGTACACACCAGACAATAGCACAGTAGTGGTGCACGCAAGCTATTTACCTTCCCATACGTTCACATTTGCGTAGTCGCCACTACTCATCTCATTCAGTCCACGTTCCATCATATGTCCATTATTCTCTCATCTATTACAAGATCTTTCATCTCAAATGTACTAGTGTATCCAGGCTCTACTAAATCCAGCCCAGAAGAAACCGACTCATCCTAGCGCTCTTCCAATTGATATGGGACAGCTGATACCCAGGTTGCTTTGACACAAAGGATCGTCAGAGGTGATCCTGTGAAACCCCTCCATCACAACAACCGCATCCGACTGCCCCAAGTGCCGTGGAACTGCTCCAACTTTCTCGCCTTCGTTGTAATGCATTCATCAACTTCATATTGGTTGAAAAGCCTCGATTTAAACTCTACAAACGTCAGATCTCCGATCCCATTCATTTAGGTGTGTGCTTATTGTTGAATGTTTGTGTCGAACCATCGTGACCTTTCATTCAAGCGATGCATAACTCCACGTTAGAAAGCAAGCCGACGATAGTTTTAGTCGTGCACTCTGCTTATTTAAACATTCCGCCGGATATATTGACATCTCATTTCACTTGCCGATGTTGTTGTGTGTTGTTTTCCATTTCGCGATATCCAGCAGCCTGAAAGTGAGTTCAGCGTGCTGATAAGCTGTCTTTAACTCCAAGTTGGCCAACAAGTAGTTTATGTTGCGCAGTGACAGTTCTAAATCACGTCGGAAAAAGCCCAACGATCGTGCATTGAAATGAACGTCCACAATAGCATTACCGTACGATTTCCAAGGACCGAACGTTATTAACAACTTCGAACTGATGTGATAACTGTCGCGGATCAAAAGCTGTCTATTCAATGTAGGCAAACGATATTTCATACCGGTAATTGCGAGCAGTTCCAGAGTAACTATCGGATCAGGATCACAGCCGGCAAGACACATCATCAGGCGGACTACAGACGGGATCTGGTCAGCTGTGTGTTCTCAGACACTGGAGCGCTTACAAGGCCTCCCGGTGCGTTGAATTCGCTCCGCGACATTTCGCACCGACTGCAATAGTGGCAATAATTCACACGGCGGTTTGGACTTGGAAGTGGTCGCCGACATTTCTGCTGGTACACACGACAAGCAGGAATAACAATAAATCACACTTATTTCATCGCATCTCAAACCGGACCAATTTGCAGTGAAATGCCACACCCCATGTTTGTATTCATCACCACAAGTAATCTGAAATCCAAATATGCCGGTGGTAAAGCCCCGTATCGCATTATATCATATAACGGTGACCGGAGGAAAGCAAACTGACAGCAGGAGCCACTTAAATGCGACATATCACTCACAGACAATAGACAATAGACACTCACAGGCAGACACCTGTTGGTGCATATTCAGTAGTGCATGGCCGCTTCGCCGTGACGTCATGAGTATGTGAGAAGAGTTACGGTCGAGCCTATCAAATTGTTTTCACGCCACTTTTTCCCGGCTGGCTCAAATAACACCCACAGCCTTCGGTCCGGCGCCTTACCCAGTTATGCGATAACTCAGACGATCCTGTGTGATAACTCAGAAGATAAGCCTGGGCGTCGGAAGTGCTTATTCAGGGCCATCCAGGGCCCGTCACCGTCTCGGCAGGGTACGCCCAGGGTCCGTCACGGTCTCGATAGGGTCAGCCCAGGGCCCACCAGGGCGTCAGTGGGGTCCATCAGGGCCTCAGTGGCCAGTTGATCGGAACAGGCTCACCGGCAGCGCGCCCGTCGGTCCGACGATCTCCTCCTCGGTCTGGCGCCAATTAGTCGCCGAGTGCGGCGACGCGCTCATAGCGAGCCGCCGCCTCATCATGATGCATGAGGCCGAATTAGGGCCAGATTGGCGGCCACGTGGCAGCACCCCCACCCCCTTCCGCCGGCCGGAGCACCTGCGCCCAGCCGCCGACGGCGCAGAGGAAGCCGAGGGCAGCCGCTGGCTCGGCCGACGCGGCGCCGTGGTACGGGACGAACAGGAGGCTTCGCTGGACACGCCGGCCGATGCACTCTGTGCGATGTGTGGACCTACTCGGCGGAGAGATGATGCGCTGGTCTCGGTTTGCCAGTTTTTGTTTGGCCTGTAGTCATCGAACGACAGCCAAATGAACATGCAGATGTCACAAGGTCAAATGCGGTTAATGCCACAACCGATAATTAACAGCTGATAGATATACAGTAGCGACAACTGACAACTTGTCAAGTGCCCCCGAAGTCTCGGCTTTGCTTTCTACTCCATGCCTCCAGGATATCAAAAGCCAGTTTGAGCCGGGAAGCTCGGGATAAACTTTCGAAGAGAACATTTTTGAAAGCAAAATCAGAAGCAATTATAAATATATGAACACGACCTATTGTAACATGCACATAAACTACGATACCAAGGTGTTCATGAATTATTTTCACTTCGGAGTGCGATTCACTGATTAGTATGATTACAAATTTCGATATTTTAAGGTGTAAAGGTGTTAGTGGAAAACAATGTGAGATATAATAAAATATTATAGGATAATTATGCTCAGGTCCGTATGCAAATTAGGTTACTTCCGTACGGATACTGAAACGCCCATTCCATGGCTTGAAAAGACAATTCATGACATGCGGGCACTGCAACCACTTGATATGCAGCCAAAAGCTAAATATCGCGCATAGCTGGCGTTTCGTAACCTTGATTATGAAAGAGACGAAGTCCGAGTGAGTCTACTCCAGCGTATATTTGAAGCAAAAGGATATTTAAAAAGCGAACCGGTGATGCGCGGCCTAGCCGACATGTATTTTCAACCTTGACCTATTTTACACTGTTCCAGGGCCAGTTTTGCCACTCATCACTGGATGTGTCCTCAAATTGTACGTCTTCTCTACTTCAATAGCAACATTTCCTTACTCTGAGTTTTCACAAACTTACATAAAATGTTTTTGTTCTTGTTTTCGCAGCGACGCTTCCACGCTGCGTCACCATAGGTGGCACAGCGTCCACGTCCACCTGTAATGACCGCGACCGCACAACGTTCCTCCTTTGTCAACAGCGATACGACGCCCTACGCCGAGTCCACAGCACGGGCATTCGAAGATTCACCCCCTGTCCTCTTGGGCAGGAGACAGGCTCTCGTCCTTTTAAGCCTGATTGAGCTTGTCTGAGCTCAAATACTGATATCAACCCATGACAGAGGATTTACCATCAAAACATCTTAATAGCCAGAAAATAAAACTTCGTCAAATTTGAGACTTCGACATTCGTTTGAAGTGCCCTAATACGAGTAAGACGTGAAGCAAGATCAAAGAGTCGATTCCACGCCAATCGATTGAACTTATTTATCTCAACATCCCAACTACGTTAAAGTGATTGCAAATAGTATAACAACGCTGAGAGAGAAAAGGAGAAAGCATACTGACCAAGCAGTACTGGAAATACAAGAATATTTACTCCCTAAACCTGATCTTCACCTGGCCGTCAGCAGAAATAAACAGACCATGAACATAGTGAAGCGTATTTGCGACCTGGTCAGTAACATTATCAGCGCGTGATTCACCTTATCCTAAACTACTTTCTTCTTCGAGTTTGGCTACTGCAAATCAACCTCGACAAAAGAACGCGAACAACATGACAGGACAGCCCAAGACGTCAATCGTAGCGGCAATAGCCGGGAACACTCAAGACACGGCCGTTCTTAGTCCGTGCAACGTTCACCTTTTCCCAAAGGCCTGCCCTGAAAGTTTTCCAGGTTGGTTGGTTATTTGGGTTTAGGGGCGCATGGACTGCATTTGTCATACAGCGCCCAAAACGATGCCAGATGGACAGCTTTTGAGGATTGTCGCCAACTGAAATACACGAACCTTCAGAATAAAGGCGGATCATTCCGAGTTTCTTGTGTTGCATGTCAGTGAGGTGCGCAAATCGCTCTGAAGTCGACATCCGAGGGAAAGCGAAGAAGTTGTATCGCCGCAGCAGTGGCATGCGCCGCAACATCGCCCCCACCCCACCCCAATGACGGCAATCATTGTTGGCCGACGGTTCGTTAGGCAGCTGAGTAACGAAGTCAGTCGCGTGGATGGTCGAGAAAATGCGGGCGGGCGCTGGGAACAGCGGCTGCAGCGTGGTTACTGTAGCAGCACGCCCGTGCTGACTGTAGCAGCACGCCCATGCTGACTGTAGCAGCACGCCCATGCTGACTGTAGCAGCACGCCCACACCGACTGTAGCAGCACGCCCATGGTGACTGTAGCAGCACGCCCGTGCTGACTGTAGCAGCACGCCCGTGCTGACTGTAGCAGCACGCCCATGCTGACTGTAGCAGCACACCAACACCGACTGTAGCAGCACGCTCCACCGACTGTAGCACCCATGGTGACTGTAGCAGCACGCCCGTGCTGACTGTAGCAGCACGCCCATGCTGACTGTAGCAGCACGCTCACACCGTGCTGTAGCAGCACACCAACACCGACTGTAGCAGCACGCCCACACCGACTGTACCAGCACGCCAACACCGACTGGGGACGAGTGGTCTAGGGGTATGTTGCTCGTCTCACAATCGAGAGGATGTGGGTTCGAGTCTCACCTGTCGCTACTCTTCGCCCGCGACCAATCGGCGTGAGAGATTGGCGACGCTACATGACTCAACGGTCGATGTGTCGTGAAACCAATAACCAACCAACCCACACCGACTGTAGCACGCCCACACCGACTGTAGCAGCACGCCCACACCGACTGTAGCAGCACGCCCACACACACTGTAGCAGCACGCCCACACCGACTGTAGCAGCACGCCAACACAGACTGTAGCAGCACGTCCACACCGACTGTAGCAGCACGTCCACACGGACGGCTCGTCTGCGGCCACAGCGCCCCGCTACAGACAGTGAGCGGACGCACCGTGGGCAGGACGGACGGCTCGTCTGCGGCCACAGCGCCCCGCTACGGACAGTGGGCGGACGCACCGTGGGCAGGACGGACGGCTCGTCTGCGGCCACAGCGCCCCGCTACAGACAGTGGGCGGACGCACCGTGGGCAGGACGGACGGCTCGTCTGCGGCCACAGCGCCCCGCTACGGACAGTGGGCGGACGCACCGTGGGGAGGACGGACGGCTCGTCTGCGGCCACAGCGCCCCGCTACAGACAGTGGCGGACGCACCTGGGGGGGCGCCCCGCTACGGACAGTGGGCGGACACACCGTGGGCAGGACGGACGGCTCGTCTGCGGCCACAGCGCCCCGCTACGGACAGTGGGCGGACGCACCGTGGGCAGGACGGACGGCTCGTCTGCGGCCACAGCGCCCCGCTACGGACAGTGGGCGGACGCACCGTGGGCAGGACGGACAGCCGCAGGCCGCAGACAATAGGCAAACGGTGCTGCCGGGTGTTTGATTAAAGTAGATAAACGTCCAGCCTCAAATGGCTGTTTTATTCACATGCGAACTACGCGAATTCGTCATCCAGCGATGGCACCCAATTTCAGTTCCACCCTCGAGTTTTCTCACGAGGCTGCAAGCTGAGTCTCATAGGATCGTAAAGTTTTAGGGCTTAATAGGAGCTACAGACAACCGTCTGGGCCAAGCGTGAAAAGGAGAGGCACCATATGGGAAGTAAAAGAGATTGAAACCGCCTCACCGATGATATTCCCCGAGTTTGAAATAAACCATCTCCATCGCCAAGGAATTAAACCATTCCCAATGTATTGAACATGACATGCCGAAAGGAAGCTCCGAATCCACCGGCAGGTACACCTGTTACTAGCACAATTGCACATTCATAAGCACTACCTAAGACATTTACTGGCATCAATTCCACCCCATTCCCCATAATTCTTATCCCCTCCTCCCCCAATGCACAACTTAGAACTAAACACAAGACTTCTGGACCTTATGCATGCACCCAACTAGTTCTAGAGAAACTATCAAGCCAATTGTGATACCGTGTCGAGTATCGTCAGCGTCACGTGCTCGAGGCTCTGAGTCGACTGACGTGCATACCAGTTACTAGCGTAAGCATATATGTACAAGCATGCGCTAAGATGCCTACCACCATCCATACCAATTAACCTCCCCTTCCCGCTGTACAACTTGTAGTTCAAAAGAAGATTTTGGACCGAAAGAATTGTCGCACTGCATATTGCACTGTTTTGTATACATGAAATGAGGGACCACGTACATCACCAGAATACAAGAATATTCCACTGCAAAACCAGCCTTTAACTGAAAACTTGTTCGCGTTTGGCCCAGATGCTTCTGCCGTTGCCTGTGCCCCCTACATCATTAACACCGGCATGCACAAAGGTCGTTGCACCGTCATTGCTTCCTGTATAAACATCACAAGCCTATCCTCAACATCCTTGATTTGGATCCCTGGGAAACAAACGCCTGACTGGGTTCTTACTACAAAAGGCTGAATTTGCTTACCCGATACTTGAGTTCCCTACCACTAGAATGTCTCTTCACTAGCCCTAGCCACAATATCACTCGCATACTTAACCCCGCTGGCATTACTCTACTGTTTCCCCATGTCGCACATTTCGTAGCTCCAGGCATGTTCCCTTTCCTGAAAGTTAAACTAGTATTCGTAAGTAAGTCTTGTCACCCTCCACTCTCAGCTACTATTATTCGCTACCACTTCTGGCATCTTGCGTCTGACCCGCTGCACTAACGCTACCTTTAATGGATCCCACTAGTATTCCTGCTGCTAAATCCCTCCATTTTTTCAGTGTTTGCGTTGTTGCTTTTTGTTTCCTTTTTATATTGTCGTTCCTATTTTACGATCCTTTCCTTTCTATTCGTTCTACGATCCATCTACGTGGTGGTTATCCTAACCACCACTATGTATTCTTCATCATGGACCACACCACACCTCCGCCGTACTTTTTTTCGGCGTGATGAAGTAAGACAACAAAACAAACATAGGAACAAACAGCACAACAAACATAGGACGACACAACCTGTATTGTTCATCCTGAAAACGAACATTGCACCCTGACTAAATCAGCCGTTCATACGTTTTCGCTTGGTGCGCTCTTGCTTTGCAAAACAACGAATACGAAATATTATCTGAGACAGAACGGCTTATAAAGCGCTAGATGTTCCGCCGGCCCACTGTGGCACCGTTGCTCTCTGATCACCCACCGCCGAGACTGCGTGGACGGGAACTACGTGCGCGTCTACATGTTCTACACTCACTGTGCCACACCTCTATGGACGTGGACATCCACCACTCAGCGACCCCACACCACCGAGGCTCCGCAAAAGGGAACTCCGTGGACGTCCACACACTCCACACTAACCTGATTACGCCACAGCTCTACGGACACGGCCGTCCATCAGACTCAGTGGCCACCGGCCGCCTGGACGGCCTGCGCGAGCCCCATCCGTCAGCGTGTCGCCGGACACGACGACAGCGGTCGCGCCGCGCCGGCCGCGGACCGGCGGATAAATCACCGGCCGACGCGCCGACGAGAGGCCGACACGAGGCTCGACGGCCGGGTGTCGCGGCCGCGTGTCCGGCCGAGTTATCGCGACCGTCCGGCGGTCAGACACGACACCTCACTCGCCGCGATGAGTGGGCGGGCCGACGGCGCCGACCGACCGCGGTGCAGGCTCTGTCTCTGCCGTCACTGGTCCGCGACCGGGGCGGTGCAGGCTCTGTCATTAGTCTGGGACCGGGGAGGTGCAGGCTCTGTCATTAGTCCGGGACCGGGGAGGTGCAGGCTCTGTCATTAGTCCGGGACCGGGGCGGTGCAGGCTCTGTCATTAGTCCAGGACCGGGGAGGTGCATGCTCTGTCATTAGTCTGGGACCGGGGAGGTGCAGGCTCTGTACCTGGTCCGGGACCGGGGCGGTGCAGGCTCTGTCATTAGTCCGGGACCGGGGAGGTGCAGGCTCTGTCATTAGTCCGGGACCGGGGAGGTGCAGGCTCTGTCATTAGTCCGGGACCGGGGCGGTGCAGGCTCTGTCATTAGTCCAGGACCGGGGAGGTGCAGGCTCTGTCATTAGTCTGGGACCGGGGAGGTGCAGGCTCTGTACCTGGTCCGGGACCGGGGCGGTGCAGGCTCTGTCATTAGTCCGGGACCGGGGAGGTGCAGGCTCTGTCATTAGTCCGGGACCGGGGAGGTGCAGGCTCTGTCATTAGTCCGGGACCTGGGCGGTGCAGGCTCTGTCATTAGTCCAGGACCGGGGAGGTGCAGGCTCTGTCATTAGTCTGGGACCGGGGAGGTGCAGGCTCTGTACCTGGTCCGGGACCGGGGCGGTGCAGGCTCTGTCATTAGTCCGGGACCGGGGAGGTGCAGGCTCTGTCATTAGTCTGGGACCGGGGAGGTGCAGGCTCTGTCATTAGTCCGGGACCGGGGAGGTGCAGGCTCTGTCATTAGTCCGGGACCGGGGAGGTGCAGGCTCTGTCATTAGTCCGGGACCGGGGAGGTGCAGGCTCTGTCATTAGTCTGGGACCGGGGAGGTGCAGGCTCTGTCACTGGTCCGGGACCGGGGAGGTGCGGGCTCTGTCTCTGCCGTCACTGGTCCGGGACCGGGGAGGTGCAGGCTCTGTCATTAGTCCGGGACCGGGGAGGTGCAGGCTCTGTCATTAGTCCGGGACCGGGGAGGTGCAGGCTCTGTCATTAGTCCGGGACCGGGGAGGTGCAGGCTCTGTCATTAGTCCGGGACCGGGGAGGTGCAGGCTCTGTCATTAGTCTGGGACCTGGGAGGTGCAGGCTCTGTCATTAGTCCGGGACCGGGGAGGTGCAGGCTCTGTCATTAGTCCGGGACCGGGGAGGTGCAGGCTCTGTCACTGGTCCGGGACCGGGGAGGTGCAGGCTCTGTCATTAGTCTGGGACCTGGGAGGTGCAGGCTCTGTCATTAGTCCGGGACCGGGGAGGTGCAGGCTCTTTCACTGGTCCGGGACCGGGAGGTGCAGGCTCTGTCATTAGTCCGGGACCGGGGAGGTGCAGGCTCTGTCATTAGTCTGGGACCTGGGAGGTGCAGGCTCTGTCATTAGTCCGGGACCGGGGAGGTGCAGGCTCTGTCACTGGTCCGGGGCCGGGGAGGTGCAGGCTCTGTCACTGGTCCGGGACCAGGGAGGTGCGGGCTCTGTCTCTGCCGTCACTGGTCCGGGACCGGGGAGGTGCAGGCTCTGTCATTAGTCCGGGACCGGGGCGGTGCGGGCTCTGTCATTAGTCTGGGACCGGGGAGGTGTAGTCTCTGTACCTGGTCCGGGATCAGGGAGGTGCAAGGTTTGTCATTAATCTGGGACCGGGGAGGTGTAGTCTCTGTACCTGGTCCGCGACCAGGGAGGTACAGGCTCTGTCCCTGGATCAAAACCGGAGAACTCCGAGTTCTCTTACTATACATTCAGCTGCTTAAGCCATACATCTTCGACACCCTCTGAAGTCCGGTCGCGGGCGTACTATGTAATCCCGCCGGTTGCAGGATTCGAACTCGCGATCTTGAGATCAAGATCGAACGCCCTGCTGACTGGCACTATTGTTTACTTGCCTTTATTTCCTCCCGATTCCTTTCGGTAATGGGATACGTGGAGTAGATAAACACCATGATGGCGTTACTATGCTTTACTCTACTCTACTTTGCTTTACTCTACTTTAAATTTACTCTGCTTTACTCTACTGTACTTTACTCTACTTTAGTCTACTCTAGTTTAGTCTACTCTACTGTACTCTACTCTACTTTACTAAACTTTACTCTACTTTACTTCACTCTACTCTACTTCATTCTATTCTACTCTACACTACTCTACTCTACTCTACTCTACTCTACTCTACTCTACTTTACTCTACTCTACTCTACTCTTCTCTAATCTGCTATACTATACTATACTATACTATACTCTACTATACTCTACTCTACAACAACCATTAGTGGACACATGATGCTGTAGTTGGGGAAAGGGAACCACCTTTTTCTGGCATTGGTATCGACTACAAGCAAAACATTTGTGTGCATTTTGTGAGCCTCGTTTAGCTCTATCTAAGACTGCCCTCACCTTTACAGCAACACAATTATTTCACGACATGTCGACATTAAAGTGACCTTTCCCGACAGGCGTCAACGCATTCTACCATCGGCGGTTGTTCAGTGCTGGTTCGTGGCTTCTCAAAGTGACGCTTCTAGAGCCTCCCACCGTCCCAGGCCTAGAAGGTACGATCTCCATCATTGAACCTGACCTTTGCATGACCAATGCAGTCGACACACCTCTAAAGGCCAACGGAACCTGATCGTGGTATCGGTCTCTGACCAGGGGCAGGATGGTGCGGTGCCTGTGCCCATGCTGGCCAGGGTGCCACCGTCACGTCAATCGGACAATGCTGCTTTTTGTGACGTCACGGACGAGTCACAACCAATCAATGAGATTGGCGACAGTATAAACAAGATCGGCAATTCAACACGTCATAAAGTTGACAACGGAACGCTGTACGCTAGGTTACCGTGGCAACGGCTGCTTCCCCAGAAAGCCTTAGCGGGCGCTGAGGAATACTGGATGGGCCCTAAATGTTGGTTCTGTCCTGAATGTTGGTCCTAAATGTTCATACCTGGTCGATGCGTCCTAAAACCAAAATAGCCAACCAGCCAAGAAGCACAATGATCATTCGGCTTAGAATCTGGTTGGGGAGAGTGCAAATAAGATAAGTAACACGAAAACAAATGTGTCTAATGGTTATGGTCTCGTCTAGTACAAGCCAGTCATGATCGAGACTAATTACTTTTCTGGTCACCCCTCCTATCTAGTACAGCCTATGCCACAAAGCCGACATCGATCTCTACGACGTCAGCAGCCGACTGCACCACACAACACCACTCACCGCCCCTTCGAGCGCCACGCGACTCCAACTCCAACCGATCTCCCGGCTCACCGCGTTTGAAGAACCTGGCCGGGTCGACCATGGCCAGCAGACTGGGCACGTCGTAGAAGGCGGTGGTGACGGTGCCGCCGGCGCGCTCGATGGCGGCTATCACCCGCTCAGGCGCCCACTGCACCTCCACGTTCAGCGGCGTCTTCAGCCAGTCCATGCCCTGGGTGTCAGAGGTGTGTCGGTGTCACGTCAGAGGTGTGACGGTGTCACGTCAGAGGTGTGTCGGTGCCACGTCAGAGGTGTGTCGGTGTTACGTCACACAGTGGCTCTCTCAGCGGCGTCGGCCGGTCCGTGCCCTGAACGCCGGAGGTGTGTCGGCGTCACGTCACACAGCGGAGTCTTCGGCCAGTCCATGCCCTGAGTGTCAGAGGCTTGTCGGTGTTACGTCACACAGTGCCTCTCTCAGTGGCTGCACGGAGGGAGAAACAGAACGGCCGCGTGGGTCTGCCCCCGAGTGCGTGGGGCGTCGGTAGCTCGGTGGTTAAGTTGAGCGTCCGGCAAGCCAGAGGTACGGGGTTCGATTCCCCGCGGTCCCCCCCCCCTCCCGCCAGGGTGAGAGGCAGGCGACGCCATGTGGCCTCAGCTGCTGAGTGAGCCGTAAAGTCGCAGCCACTGCAGTCTGTATGCGTGACGTTCAGACTGCGTGGACCGCGGCGAGTCGTTTCGCCCTCATCGCCCGGGCTGGCCGCGATCAAGCTGTCGGCCTCGACTCTGGACACGACGGTGATGAGCCACACGCTCTGTCACCTGCCCGCCCTATTCAGTCATTCACTGCATGCACCTCAGACGCTGAATGCCGGCGTCTTGACATTCATTTACTGTAGCGTGGAGGGAATCGCCAGCTAAAGGCGACACAACCAGCTATGGCGTCGAAAAGCCAACAATGTCCGACCTAAACAGTAATGAAAGGAGAACAGTTGAATTTATTAGCAGGACGAATTCATGGGGATAATGACCACGTGGAATGCTGGAAAAGGACATGGACTGGTATGCTTTGACATGAACTATTATTACAGTTCAATGCAGTCATATGTCACGGAAACCAATCCAGCAAGCCGAAACTGTGCTTGCAGACGTGTAGTCCAGGGGTAAGTAAGTCTCACAATCGAAAGATTGTGGATTCGAGCCCCACCTGTCACTACTCTTCGCCCGCGACCAATCGACGTGGGAGATTGGCGACGTTGCATGACTCAACGGTCGATGTGTCGTAAAACCAATAACCACCACCAAAACTGTGCTTGAGGTAAAAGCAAACTTTTACTAACGTCTCCAAGAAAAATGCGGAATTTCAGGGCACCGCTGCGTTCAATCACAGCGATCTGAAATTGTCACTGCACACACTAACTGGCGGTCCCAGTTACGCCACGGTTACCCCAACTGACGTCCATGACACTACCCACATGGGGCGGGGTTAGCCGGGTGGATAGGGTGTCGGACTATGGATAGCAAAAGTCTAGGGTTCGACACTAGCGCCGCTCGGGACATTTCCCAATCTCGCGGCCCACCGGCGAAACAGTGTGGGCGGCTCCATCAGCCGTGAATGTGCATACAATGCGTCGAGAACAACCCAGTAAACAGACACCACCCACAGATCTACAGCGACACCACCCACAAATATACAGCGATACCACTCGAACACCCCTGACCTCCGCCTCATCTGACAGGACGTGTCGTCCAGGAGCACTCTGTGCGCAGCCACAGGGATGTTGGAGCTCCCGCGAGTTCGCTCCGAACTCGCTAAGCGAAGCTACCCATTCAGAGCCGTAGCCGCGTGGAACGGCCGTTTGGAGGCGCGTTCGATCACGGGGTGATCGAACGATCACTATGTGATCAAGCGTTATTTATGTCTAGATGATTTTTAACTGACTCTTGTTTATTGACATGAGAAATAGGATTATGTATTAGTTTTACAGAAATGTATTGACGAGAGGGCTGAAAAGCCATATTATTGTGGAGACCTCAATAAATCTGACTATGACTATGACTATGACAGACGAGACTGGTTGACTATGATTATGTCTATGACTATGACTATGACAGACGAGACTCGAACACCACCCAGTGCGATCGGCACTCGTGCGCCGATTACGCTCCACTGGAGACCGCCCTGCGGCGTTTTCGTCCGGACGTGCACCCACCAGCCGCCAGCCTGGCCCTGCTCCGCCAGCTGACCACAACGGGCTCAATGGCAAAACGGCGGAAGCGCTAGTTGAGCCGCGTTTGGAGCCGGGTGTAAGGTGTCGGACCATAAGACGAAGTTATAGGCATGGGGTCGCAACGGTCGGGGACTGGGTGACACAACCGCCCAAACTTTGCGAGATTTCACATTACGCTTATGGCGTTGAATGAATAAAATCGACCCCCACCCTTCCAAAAATCCGCGGTGACGCCCACGTTCGCAAGACTGCACATTATTTCGACACAACTCCGTGCGTGCAGTTGCAAACTAGAGTGCGACAAGAGTCCCAAACGACGTGTACTGTTGTATGACGTCGTAATTACAAGTAGATCCGACATGTGCCCCCCACCCCCCAACCCCCACGGTACACATATGTCCGTTTCTGATCGGCATCAACAGCGTCTTCCAACTAGATTGGCCTCGGTATCGGGCCGAGTTTATCGCAGACCATAACCGATTCGCTTTATGACGGCAGGCTGGATTCTGCGCCAAGCTGCGGCTCGGCGTGAGTGCGTCATCAAACGCCGGCTGCTTCAGGCTGGCCCGGGACGGCCATGGTGGAATCCTTTTGTGGCATTTTGGGCGTGGCCACTGTGGTCCATTGGGGCGTCGGTAGCTCCGTGGTTAAGCTGGGCGTCTGGCAAGCCAGAGGTCCAGGGTTCGATTCCCCGCGGTGCCCGCCCTTCCTGCCAGGGTGAGAGGCAGGCGACGCTGTATGGCCTCAGCTGCTGACGGCGTCGTAAAGCCACAATCCAATCCACTATGGCCCAGCTATGCTTCTCATAAGGGGGGGGGGGGCGACCAAAGAAAAACAGTGAAAAACAGATATATTTCGACACGCAAGCGAGCCGACAATGTCAGGTTTCGTGTGATAGAACTGTTTTCGTTTGATCTAGTGGATTTTTGGATGTTAATGGGCGCAGGCGAGCCGGCTCTTGGTCGTGCCTCTGCGTGACCACGTGGACACGTGTGAATAATGCAGCACCGATGGGGTAGGTGTGTGCTCACTGGTTGGTTGGTTATTTGGGCTTAGGGGCGCATCGACTGCTTCGGTCATACAGCGCCCGGTGTGCTGACTGGGTGACTACCAAAACAAGCGGGCGACAACCGATGGGGTAGGCGTGTGCTGAACGGGTGACTACCAAAACAAGCGGGCGACAACCGATGGGCGATTCGGTGTGTGCCAAATGGGTGGCTAGCACAAACAGTGGGCGACAACTCGCGGATACAGGCTTCTGAAAATTATTGGGAGGGCACGATACATGAAGGCAATGGGTGGAAAGAAATGGATTGTGGGGGCGTACCACACAGGGTCCCATGCTAAAAGTTGAAATTATTGGGGTGGGGGCATAGCTAACATTGGGTGGGGAGCAAGTTCCATCACAAAAACATACAAAGTTACATTCTTGCTTTAACTATTTGTGTGTGTTCAAGTGTGTGACAATTGGCATATGTGTGCATTTACCGGTATAGATGTGTTCATTGCATGGCTCAATTCCTTCCCCCTCTTAATACATTTCACTATGTGGCCACAGGAATTCCTTGCCGTCACTAGCTTGCTACCTAGCTGAGGTGCCTTGGGGCTATTTCTACTAATGACCTACCAGTAAAAAGAAAAAGTTTTAAAAAATACAACGAATTCTACTGAACTAGAGGAATTGAGAATGATGACGTATGTATTGACATCCTGAGGAATTCCTCAGGCTGACAATCCTGACTTTTGGACAGCTGGCCATAGGAATGCCAAACATAAACCGAGTCTATGATAGCGTGAACAGCCATATACTATCCTCGTATGGCTGTTGCATCCGAGACAGGGCCTACATTAGAAGAAAACAAACTATCAGTGTCCAACTGGTGCCACCCATACCGAACTTAATCAAGTACAAACACAAATATACATATGATGCAGGCAGCGTTTAGTCAGTGGAGAATCCAGGCAACTCCGGGAAGGCTCGAGTGTACTCTCCTCCTCCCCCACCCAAATTCCTCGATTTGTTTCATCCAAAGACGCTTCCCAGCAGGAAAAGGCGTGCCTCCAGATACTTTCGCAGTGGCGTCCCTCCGGACAAGTGCCGCCTCCCCAAATGGCAATTCCTGGCCGGCCCTTGCGCTAATATGTGGCGGAGGATTGGCGCTTCAGGGCGCGCGACGACCATTTCGACCATTTTGCGGCCGTGCTAAGCGCTGGTATACATGACAATATTGTCATGTATACCAGCGACAATATTGTCTTGGTATTTACCAAGAAGCGGAGGCGAGCAGTTCGAGAGAAGCAGACAAGCAGGCAGTACCAAGACGCGAAGAGAATGCAGCACCGAGAAGCGAAGAGAAGGCAGCGTCAAGAAGCGAAGAGAAGGCAGCACCGAGAAGCGTAGAGAAGGCGGCACCAAGACGCGAAGAGAAGGCAACGCCAAGAAGCGAAAAGAAGGCAGCACCAAGAGGCGGAGGGAAGCAGCGGACAGCCGAGAGCAGCTCTCGAGAACGACGACCGGCACGACGCGCACCGCGGTCTGCGCCGTGGCCGCCGGCGGAGGCCACCGACCGCCCCCCCAGACGGGGGCTGCTGCGAACCTGACAAATGGCTCGGCCGCCCCGGCTGAGGATCTGTGCGGTCTGCCACGGCCTGACGGACGCGCCCGTCACATCGCGTCACCGACACGCATATCCGGCCGGCGGGGTGTGGCGGATGGCGCGTGTCAAGCTGCGCTGGCAAGTCGGAGGCTGGATGGCTTCCAGGCATGAACAGCTCATGTGTCGGACTTTATGTGAAACAGACGCAAGGGACGGAGGTCTGCTGTGTATGAGAAACGCGCGCAGACGCCCGTCGGAATTACGGACCAATCATTGCCGCTGTTATTGGGGCTTGGTTATTGGGGCTTTAGGGCGCACCGACCACATTAGTCACGTGGCGCCCATGTTATTGGGGCTTAAGCGGGCACATCAACTGCATGGGCTATACAGCGCCCAGGGGATCAATCACTACGTATCGAATTATTACCAGATCAGACCGGACTGCGAAGCCAATAATGTCGCGCATGCCTGGTATAATACGAATGCACATACACAAAAACACGGGATATTACAGAACAATAGCAGCCTTGTGGAACTGAAGTGCGCCCGGTCGCGCAGGGTACATGGCGTCACCATTCTGTCAGTACACCATGGGCCAGGGTCGACAATCTAACAAGCGCTGCAATTGACGCGGACGAAAGTGAATAAAACGCTGCGTGTATGTGTGGAAGGGATGGTAAGGGGGCGAAATAATTCTTGCCTAACATTTCTCGGATCGGGATTTAGCCACTTCCATTTTATGTGTGGTGGAAATGAAATTTTGATGATTTCCACTTCATGTTTTTCTTTGATTTCAAAAAATATGTTGGCTAGCTTCAGCACACACAAAAACAAATCATCTCATCTAGCTGAACTAATCACATGTCAACAGGTGACTCGGTTCTCTTGCAACTGACCGCCCACATACATCATCCACGAACACCATCTTGACATCATGTCACGTGGCGTCTTGCCATACACCTCCGCCTCCAGGCCAACTGGTGACACGTGGACAAGATGGTGCACAAGGTCAAAATATTGGTACACGGCGTACGTTGGAGCGCAATGTGCACGCGCAGACATAACGCTACACACCTGGTGGATGTCAAACATGACGGAAATGAAGAAATAAACGCCGCGTGATACTGAGCACACCGGGATATCAAGACGTAAATGGGCGTTGTGACACGGTGCTCAATTGTATGTCTTTATCGTCCACGAAATGAATCTCAAGTCGTCTGGCTTTAGCATTTGGTGCCGTTTCTAAGACGACTTGCTTGGCCAATGTTTGCCGCCCCAGTAGCTCAATTGGTTAGAGCGCTGGCCTGCGCTGGCCTCCCCTGTCCTGGCAACGCAGGGTTTGAGTCGCTTCGCGCGCTCGCATTTAGCCCCTGGCCAGGAGTGTCAGATGGCAGCTGCCCCGATAAGGCCGGGGACGAGCTACCGGGCGGCCGTGTCGGTGCATTGACGCACGTTAAACTTTTGGTCAAAATTCTGCCGTTGAACTGGAATTCATGGATCGGATGGTGGGGCCCGGGTTCACGCAACAAGCTCTACTTAGCAATATAACCCTGGTTCCTAAAGCCACCCCAGCACCAACTCGGGCTAAGTTTTAAAAACAAATTAAGAGAAAAAAAGTATGACCTGTTCACCTGAGCTCTGATCTCTGCCGACTTACAACAGCTGGAATCACATTTCACTACTCGGTCTCTAGTCACCGAAACTCTATCTGATTGGCCCAAACAGGCGCCAACCGGCTAGTACCATTCCATTTCATTTTTACCATCTCTCTTACCATTCATCTCCACAGAAAGTTAGCCTAGTATGTCTCGCATGCAACGCGCAGTCATGCACCTGGCATAATGGTCAAGCTTAATTACGCGTCTCCGCATAATTACATAAAGCTGAACGTGTCACACACACGTACGCATACACCTATCATATGCACGTTTCACGCGAATTTCCAATACAATGAGAGTATTCAAATTTGGTGCATCACCACCGTCGACGTGTTTTGAACGCAGGGCAGAGATCATATCGAAATATTACTTAACTGGAATGCTTCTACAACACACGTCATGAGCAACTCACCACGCCAGAACAATGCAGACCACCGGTGAAAACGTGCGTCGTTTTCGAACGTTGCGCGTTCAATGTTCTATAGAGAGGTAGCAGTACTTCCCTTTTGTTGTTTAAACGCATATTTTGTAGTGAGCATGTTGAGTGGACAAATCGCAAATATGCAAACTCTCCTTTTCGAATCGATCTACAGTATCGTGAGCAGTAGGGTTCGGCGATCTGGCATGCTGCTGGGAGGTAGAACTTCCAAGCACCCAGCGCGTTTCAACCCAGAACCGAATAATTACGACGCAAAGTCGCTATAGACGAACGGTGTTCGACGCGGGCGAGCAAATTGCACTTCTATCCATACTTCTCGACTTGGAACGAACAGCACTCGAAACATTGCTCGCGCAGAAACATATCGGAGCCCGATATGAAGAAAAAAAATGATCATTTGTGGAAGTGGGCGCTCTAGATTTCTTTCGGAACCGTACGATTAGTGTCTGGTAGAATTCGCGGAAGTTTTATTCCAATTTCGAGAACGTCGGAAGCACTATACCGGGTCACGGTATCCGACAGGTCTGACACTTACTCTGGAGCATAAATGCCTCTCGGATTTCGCTCAACTACAGCCAAACTTGTCCGGCACGATAATTGTATGGGCCCGGCGAAATAAGGCGACACGGAAGCAGCAGAAAACAAGCAATGTTGTAAACGGAACATCCAACAAACTGCCCCCTAGGCGACGGACTGTCGTTTGCGCAAGGCGAACACGGAAGTCGCGGCCAATCTTCCGCCCGGCAGCGTCTCGGTCGACGGACAACACCGATCCGGTACTCACCCCCACACGGCAGGGCATCCCCGACTGTCACGACCCACGAGCGAAATCGACCGGTCAGGCGACACGGCGACCCCGGTGGTCTACGACCTGATAGGCCTGCAGGACACCTCTCCACCCACGGTAGCCCACCTGGCCACCGGGCGGGAGTCGTGCCTTTGGTGGCTCACACCCTGATAAACCGGCTGGCACCTCTCCGCCCACGGTAGCCCACCTGGCCACCGGGCGGGAGTCGTGCCTTTGGTGGCTCACGCCCTGATAAACCGGCTGGCACCTCTCCGCCCACGGTAGCCCACCTGGCCACCGGGCGGGAGTCGTGCCTTTGGTGGCTCACGCCCTGATAAACCGGCCGGCATCTCTCCGCCCACGGTAGCCCACCTGGCCACTGGGCGAGAGTCGCGCCTTTGGTGGCCCGCGCCCTGATAAACTGGCCGGCATCTCTCCACATCTCTCCACCCACGGTAGCCTGGCTGGCCACTGGGCTACCGCGGGCCGGGTGGGCACTGGGTCACGGCCCACGCCCTGAGAAGCTGGCAGACATCTCACCCGAGCGGCGTACCGAGCTACCGCCGCGCCCCGACCGGTGGCACCTCACCGTTTCCAGCCGGCCCGGCTGGGCGCCGTCCTCTCAGCTTGTGTACACAGACGCGGCTCGCCGGCTGCTCCGTCTGGTTATCAAATTTAGCACGAGCGACGAAAAACGCCGCCACTATTGACACAAAAAATCCGGCTGTAGAACGCGCCCGCATGCCGACGTGTTTTTCGGCCGTCTGCTAATCCTCAACTAAATTTCTGACGGCAGAAGCGAGACAAACAGACCAGCAATTATAGACAGCTGCCAACACTTCTCAGTCGGTCTACCACAGATCCATGACAGCGGCTGATACAAAAAGAATTGCACGGCTACAGAACAGAGCGCAAGAAACGCGAGAGCCAGGAACTGCAGACCCAGAACTGAGCGCCAGGAGCATGGGGAGTGAATTCGCTTCGATTCACCGCAACAAGCCATTCGACCCGCTGACACACCGCTAAACAGATATCACGGTGGCAAACCTCCGGTCACCGTTGTTGCGGAGTGCCACCAGCACCGCCGTCCGCCACACCCCACTCGGCTATCGTGACGTGACGCGACGCCGTCACGCCTCCGCATCGGATCGGCAGCGGCGGCCTCACGTCGACACCGGCACCTCCCCACGGGAGATACCCGCCGAACGGCCGACTGTTGTTGGAGCACGGCGCCGGGGCCGGGCAGCCCCCGGCGCCGCCGCCGCCCACAATCACCTCCGGCGCGCGCGCGCGCGACCCGCTCGCCATGCAGATGTGGCGGCGGAGGCGGCGCGGCGTCTCGGCGGCACACCGAGAACATCGCCGCGTGACAGACCCGCCGCCGGCTGGAAGACTGGCGCCGCCGGTCAGTCACGGTCACGTGACAGGGCGCCGAGCCGAGCCACCGGCCGGTCACCGTCACGTGACCGGGCCCCGCGCCGCCGGCTGGCCAATCAGCGGTCACACAACACGCCGCACGGTCACCAGTCGCCGCTCGCGGCACGAGGAACAGCGCGTCACGTTCGGCGCGATACGTCTAGTCGAGCACGGCCGGTCACACATCGGTCCAGTCACAACCGTCCGGTCGGATGCGTCCGGTCAAAAACGTCGAGTCCAACACGTTCAGACCGACACGTCAGCTACGATCGTACAGTCCAAGATGTCCAGTCACAATCCATCCAATCCAACACGTCCAGTTAAAACGTCCAGCCCAACATGTTCAGTCAAAAAACATCGGATCGAAAACGTCCAGCTAAACGAGCCCGGTCAAACACTATTAATCCAGCACGTTCAGTCAAAACGTCGAGTCCAACACGTCCAGTCACAGCCGCCCAGTCCAACATGTCCGGTTCAACCCTGATGTAGATTCGGAAGCAACTTCATCCACGCACCAGGGATGAAGCAACTTCGGAAGCAACTTCATTCAACCGCAACAACTTCATGCACGAACACCAGTGGATGTAAATAGTGTTGACAGTCGACAGAAAGTTTTTGAGGAAAATAAAAATAAAACGTGTAGTTGATTTGGATATCGAGTTTCTTGGAAGTCAAGAACTTCAACAGCCAATGAATCATCTTTGCCATCGCACTGCAGTCACACAGTAGAATTCAGCTACATCTGAACACTGTCCAGCAGCATTGCTCCTTCGGCCGTCATACGGCTGAACAAGTGGAAGGTAGCAGTCAGCAGACATTGGCTGGGCACGAGGCCGTCAGCAGACATTGGCTGGGGCCAGGGCACGAGGCCGGCGGACCGCTGCTACGCGGAGACGAAGCGATAGTCAGGCACGGAGGTGCGGTCACAAGAGGCCAACTCGGCGTCTATGGTGAACATACTGTTGACTTGTCAGTCAGCTATTAGAGATCTACGGCGATTTGGCCAGTTGTAATCATTCACGCCCCAGCGGACTTGTCGAGTTCCGGATCAAATAACATGTATGACGTACGGCAATCACCTGAAATAATTTCTGCATTCGTCGATTGCCGTTACGCATCAATACAGCGTAGCGCAGTGGCGAACGTTGTCCGTAAGTGGCCTTTCAGAGCAAACGAAAGTAAGAGGAAAACACGGAAATCTTCCATTTTGAATATCAACCATGCCATCTGCCATATTTATTTCATGAAACAGAGAAATAAGCACCTGAGTACAGATTCGATTCTATAAGTATATCGACGTATAAGTTCACCTCATCGCTCATGGGCATGAATGCACCCGGAAAGCTGTAACTCCATCCTCTAACTCATCATCGTGAAGAGAGCGAGAGGCAAAAGAGCGAGTGAGCGAGTGAGCGAACGAGCGATCGTGAGTGAGTGAGTGAGTGAAAGAGTGAGTGAGAGTGAGTGAGAGTGAGTGAGAGTAGTGAAAGAGTGAGTGAAAGGGTGAGTGAAAGAGTGAGTGAGTGAGTGAGTGAGTGAGTGAGTGAGTGAGTGAGTGAGTGAGTGAGTGAGTGAGTGAGCGAGGGCGGGTGAGACAGAGACAGAGACAGAGACAGAGACAGAGACAGAGACAGAGACAGAGACAGAGACAGAGACAGAGACAGAGACAGAGACAGAGACAGAGACAGAGACAGAGACAGAGACAGAGACAGAGACAGAGACAGAGACAGAGACAGAGACAGAGACAGAGACAGAGACAGAGACAGAGACAGAGACAGAGACAGAGACAGAGACAGAGACAGAGACAGAGACAGAGACAGAGACAGAGACAGAGACAGAGACAGAGACAGAGACAGAGACAGAGACAGAGACAGAGAGAGACAGAGACAGAGACAGAGACAGAGAGAGAGACAGAGACAGAGACAGAGACAGAGACAGAGAGAGAGAGAGAGAGAGAGAGAGAGAGAGAGAGAGAGAGAGAGAGAGAAAAACTGGCTTTAGTCGTTCCAGCCCCATTCAGGGCTCCTATGCTGAGATGCTTCATGCACTTTCTGACCTACACCGAGCCGTTTCATGGGCGGATGGTCGTTCTGAGATATTTACCTTCGCTTTACTCACAGACCTGAGCGAAGTAAGTGCTTAATCATGTACCAAAATACTTCTGGCCGACTTGGCCGGCAACCTCCCACCGGGCCGGTCAAGCGGCGTTCGCCGCGTTGCCGTCAACTCTTGATGGCAGCAGGGAGCTCGCTGAGCGGCTCAGAGTGACTTGAGACTGACCGATGGGATGGGACCAGTGTTGTCAGATCGCTGACGCGGTCGACGGCAAAAGAGCAACTGCAGGATCAGCTTGCGTCCCGGCCGCGCCCGTTGCTTATGTGAACTCGAATCATCTGCCATAAACGCATTGGCTCTTACACTGCCTATTGCAACATTTGCATGCTAGCGATCTCCGCTTTAATTATATTGTTTTTATTCTATATGAATACATGAGAGCAGTCCAAATATGTGCAAATCGAAGGAAGAATATCACGTGAGATTATATTCGTGCAGCTGAGGCTATGACTATGAATTAAATACCAGAGACGGCTAATTATCTGCCATCGTCTGTTTAAATCTGCCTTCCACCGATGTTGTGCCGGCGTTTTAACTGCGGCCTGGGCAGACCTTTCAGCACATATATTCCCCGGGTGATGAGAACACGTCTATGTGGTTTGGCGTCCACACCGCCGAACGACATAGACGTGTCTTCCTTACATCGCCCGGGCTTAATTAGGCCGGGCTGAGTGAATACGAGACGATGTTTTGAAGGAGACGAGTTGGCAGAGTGCGGTGTGATGCCGAGCCAATGTTGGCCAGGAAAGCGTCTCATGGGAGTGTAAACGAGTGAATATGATAGATATCCTGTCGAGATTCGCTCCTTCTATTTTACTGGACCATGCAATTTGGCATCCACACAGCAAATTCTTAAAAGGGGGGTTGTCAGTACGGATTGTCGATAGAAAGCATAAAGTAAATGGAGATCAAAGCCAAAAGATACGTTCCTTACTAAACGTCGATGTTACTCTCGGCATCTCTTATTGGTGGTTGTTGGCTTTACGACACGTCGACCGTTGAGTCATGTAGCGTCGCCAATCTCTCACGCCGATTGGTCGCGGGCGAAGAGTAGCGACAGGTGAGACTGAAACCCACAATCTTTCGATCGTAAGATGGGTAACTTGCGCCCCTAGACTACTCGTCCCCTGGTATCTCTTATCGTTGTGTCGGTCGCCTTATATGGCCAAATATCGCATCATGGCACCTTAACATTGGCGCCACTCACATCATCACACATGTTCAGGTGAACACGAATTAGAAGAAAAATAAGAAATATGCCAAGGTCTAGAAATAAATGGCTAAGAATCATCATTAAGTCATTTTTGGTAGATTTGAAGTTGCTTGGAGTTTATCGAATTGATTGAATTTGATTTGCTATGCTAAAAGATAGAGCGAACACCAAATGCGACTCCGTGGCGCGTCATCATTCAATTCGCAGCACGAGAGGCGCGACTCAAACTCAAGCGTCTATTCAACACTTGTCGGCGCTGAAGATCGGATGACACCCGCCCGCTTGAGCGCATTTTAACAGGGCAGCTCACTGTCAAACGGCACCATTCAACTTCCAAATAAGAAGAATGAGATAATTTTCTGGAGATAATAATGTTCCAGATGCCCAAAAAAAACTAGGAAAAGCCTTTTTTTACTCTGGCAATAACTCCTGACATCATCCGACTCACGTTATCACAACACTCACACCAACGTAACATTCACATCACACAAAACGCATGTCACAATATCAGTCACGTCACTATGGCAATGGCGTCACGTTAACACTCACCGTAGCACTCACACCACAATAACACTCCATCACCGTAACACTCACACCACCATAACATTCCATCATCGTAACGCTCACGCCACCGAACACTCACGTCATCGGTGAGCTGGAAGCCAAACTCGCGTTGCATCGGCGCCAGCTTGAACAGGCCCGAGTGGCAGATCTGCGTGATGTCTATCTGGCGATTGGGGTCCACGCGGTCCGTGTCGACCATCAGCTGTCGCGCAACACAAACGGTCAGCGCAACACCAACACTGGGTCAGAGTGGCAGTGCACAACACAAGACAACATGCCCGGGTGAGAGCTACGCAAGCGGCACTGACACAATGCAAGTAGCACCAACACCAAGTTCATGGTCGGCCTACTTCACCATTGGGAGACAACGCGGAATTTTTGCCGCCAGATGGCAGTGCTGCGGAGCCCACCACAAATCAACGACTCCGGAGGCATACATTTCCCGAACGTTTAGTGTAACCACGAATGGAAAGGGGTGTGGACCACAGCTAAGATTTGCCGAATGCTTGGTGTGACCATGAATTGAAAGCAGAGCACACCACAGCTAACATTTGCTGAACATTTGGTGTAGTCACGAATGGAAATCAGAGCACACTACAGCTGCATCTGCCGATGATTGGTTTCACCATGACTGGAAAGCGGAGCGGACCACGGCTAAGTAAAGACATAAATACATAAAGACATAAAATATTAGTGCAACTATGAGCCACAAAGGCCCTTCTTGGTTGCACTCTGTACACTGAGCCAGTTGCCCACCAAATCTGTCAATCAGCCCTCCCTGTAATACTGAAAAGCAAGCCCTCTATTCTTATAATGATTATAAGTGTGCCAGCTCCCTGCCGCTGTCGATCTGGTCTGATTTGCGGGCAAGCACGCTATGAGTGGCTGATGCTATCAAAGCTAGGTGTGATAGCCAGATTATCTGATCTGTCCTGCGAGATCGAGTCACTATCGACTCCGGTACGACCGTCGCTGGCAGTCAACCACCAGACACGACCCAAGCCTCCCATACGCCGACCCGTACATCCATGCAAAGCATGATGCTAGCTGGCACATCTACTATTGGGCAGAGGAAATGGGAGAGAAGGGGAGAGAGAAAGCGATTGAAACACAATTTCGAAGGTCAACCAAAGCGGTTCCGTCGATTACAGCACATGAAGCAAAGACATATGAATTAAGCTTCAGGTACAATTTAGGTTAAGATGCAACGTTCTGGAGGGCTGAGGGCTGATGGCAGCTGGCGCAGCGACCCAGAAGGGCAATGTCTTCCCATCTGGAGCTGATGCAGCGACACGGGACGGTACCACCGCCCCACCTGCAGCTGGTGCAGGGACACGGGACGGTACCACCGCCCCACCTGCAGCTGGTGCAGCGACATGGGACGGTACCACCGCCCCACCTGCAGCTGGTGCAGCGACATGGGCGGGTACCCCACCTGCAGCTGATGGAGCGACATGGGAGGGCACCTCACCTGCAGCTGGTGCAGCGACACGGGACAGTACCACCGCCCCACCTGCAGCTGGTGCAGCGACACGGGACGGTACCACCGCCTCACCTGCAGCTGGTGCAGCGACACGGGACGGTACCACCGCCCCACCTGCAGCTGGTGCAGCGACACGGGACGGTACCACCGCCCCACCTGCAGCTGGTGCAGCGACACGGGACGGTACCACCGCCTCACCTGCAGCTGGTGCAGCGACATGGGCGGGTACCCCACCTGCAGCTGGTGCAGGGACACGGGACGGTACCACCGCCCCACCTGCAGCTGATGCAGCGGCTTGGGAGGGCACCCCACCTGCAGCTGGTGCAGGGACCCGGGCGGGTACCTCACCTGCAGCTGATGCAGCGACATGGGACGGTACCACTGCCCCACCTGCAGCTGATGCAGCGACGCGGGCGGGTACCCCACCTGCAGCTGATGGAGCGACATGGG
This sequence comes from Imbricaverruca yamaguchii, assembly GCA_034440575.1. Classification (NCBI taxonomy): domain Eukaryota; kingdom Metazoa; phylum Arthropoda; class Thecostraca; family Neoverrucidae; genus Imbricaverruca; species Imbricaverruca yamaguchii. Next base: position 353,850 of record JAOTOL010001593.1, read on the forward strand.
AGGGCACCTTACCTGCAGCTGGTGCAGGGACACGGGACGGTACCACCGCCCCACCTGCAGCTGGTGCAGCGACATGGGACGGTACCACCGCCCCACCTGCAGCTGGTGCAGCGACATGGGAGGGTACCACCGCCCCACCTGCAGCTGATGCAGCGACATGGGACGGTACCACCGCCCCACCTGCAGCTGGTGCAGCGACATGGGAGGGCACCTCACCTGCAGCTGGTGCAGCGGCACGGGACGGTACCACCGCCCCACCTGCAGCTGGTGCAGCGACATGGGCGGGTACCCCACCTGCAGCTGGTGCAGCGACATGGGAGGGCACCTCACCTGCAGCTGGTGCAGCGACACGGGCGGGTACTGCCGGCGCAGGTGGTGGCCCTTGTAGGGCTCCTCGATCGGGATGCGCAGGTAGAAGGGCGACTGGCCGCCCTCGAAGCCGGCGCGCGTGAAGCTCTGGCGCGCCTTGGCGCCCTTGTGGCCGCAGCCGTGCGTCTTGCCGCCGTGATGGCCGCGCTGCCGCCTGCCCTGCCGCACGACACGAGGCTCGAGGTCAGGACATGAGGCTCGAGGTCAGGGCATGAGGCTCGAGGTCAGGGCATGAGGCTCGAGGTCAGGGCATGAGGCTCGAGGTCAGGGCATGAGGCTCGAGGTCAGGGCATGAGGCTCGAGGTCAGCACAGGTGACCGCCGACCGCCAGGGTGTCGCCCGGCCGTCACTGGCCAGCGCCCGGAACGACACTAGTGGGACCCGCGTTAAAGGCGATGGACAACCAACGTAGTCCATCTGTGCAAGATATCCACAGTGCCACATAAAACAAAAGAGGTGTTTAGAACAAATTTAAACATACGTATAATACATATATTTAAACATACGTAAACATCACATTCAAAACCAAAACATCGGGTTCGTGTACTAGGCTGAATATCCCAAATGTGTTTATGTGCACATGTATAGCTTGTAGCACTGGGGGAGCTTGTATGACTGATGTTGCAGGGCGCCTCACGATGTTACACGGGGACCTCCTGTTCAGTATCCGAAGCCTGTCTTCAATTTCGGGTGTTTCCGATTTCGTCTGGGTCTATTCGCCCATCATGATGAACTCCTATTCCACTTTATGGGTTCCTATTCTGTCAAAGATACTTCCTTTTCGCATTAGGTGCCTCTTTTTTTCTTTGGTGCCACCTATCCTGTCTTGGGCATATTATGCTTCTTGGGGGGGGGGGGCTATTCTTCTATCTTAAAGTCTCCTCTTCCGTCTCAGGGCTTTCTCTTGCACCTTAACGCCTCTTATCCCGTCCCAGACCCCTACTTCTCTTTGGGGACCATCTTCTGCCTCGGGGCTTCCTCTATTGGGGGGACTTGTATCCTCTGGAGGTCTCTTCCGTTTTGGAGCATCCTCTGTCCCCTGTTGGCGAGAGGAGCCCCCTGCAATCCGGAAGGCTTTTTGGCTCGAAGGTTGTCACTTTGTGTCAATGGGGCCAAAATGGCAGAAAGTCCTCCGGCAGTTTGCATTGCACATTTCTGAAATATTCCTTAGCTTGTTGAAGAGGTCTCCCATTACATAAGCAATGTGTGAAATGTCTACACAGGTCTCGGGTTCTTTGGGTCTCACGACCACCCTCCTGCGGCATGGCCTCCTTGGCGAAAAGTGGGCGAACAAAATGAAAAGTAGGCCAACCCCGGGTTTCAAACGTGGGAAACGCCTTCCATCTCTCATCCCTTCTTCTCCATGGTCCCTACACATGTGATACTAAACCAAAGACTGGTCACAGAAGGCACATGAGTCGAGCTACAGTGCTGAACATGAGGACAGGGTGAATATGGCCGACAGTGTCACGGGACGCCAACAGTTTGCGTTCGCCAAAAGCTCGGACAGATGGTGAGACTGGAGCCGAGCATGACAGCATGCGGTGCGTGCTGACCGGTGCCGCCGGGACCGGATGATTGATGTTGCCCAGTGTGATGCGCGGCAGCAGACGCAGCAGCCGGAGCGCCTTCTCCTGGCCGGCTCGTGTCGACATCGCGTCTGCAACACACGCCGCTCGTCAATGGCAGCACGGAGGAGGCATCAAGAAGCACAACTCTCAGCCTGTCCAATTCCTCCACATAATGCTTGGAATAAGGAGCAATACAAATGTCAGCCAAAATGCAGGCAGAAGATCTGTGGGAGCATGACATTCAAACATGATAAAATGTATGTAGTTATATAGAAACATTTGCACTATAGTGAAAAAATGCACTTGCATTGTTGTCATTATTGAAGTTCAGGGGCACAGATGCACTTGTGTGCACTTTGCATTGTGCAGAGTGCACCAAATCTTCAAATGTTTGGAGTGCCTCAGGAATATTATGGTTCCAGCAAATCATGAGCCATTCATGAATACAAATTAGCTGTGCACACTACTTCTGAAGTGCTTGGAAATATTCTACATTGGATCTCTGGAGGTGGAAGGGGATAAATATTATATTAATTAGAGGTCATAAATTCAAAAGTAAAGTTAACCACAGCAGAACAAGGTTAAGGCAGACTTTCTTCACCAACAGGGTAGTAGAACACTGGAACCAGCTGCCAGAAAACATTGTTAGAAGCAGCACATTGAACATCTTTAAAAACAGCATAGACAATCATTATAAGAATAGAGGGCTTGCTTTTCAGTATTACAGGGAGGGCTGATTGACAAATTTGGTGAGCAACTGGTTCAGTGTACAGAGTGCAACCAAGAAGGGCCCTTGTGGCTCATAGTTGCACTAATCTTTTATGTCTTTATGTCTTTATGTCTAAATAGATGACAACATGAATAATTCAGTTTCACTTCATTGCCAGAATCTTGAGGATTATAATATACCCAGATTTGAAGAATTAGGACATAGGAGTCAGCACAATTGCATATATAACAGGCTGATGTCATAGGGTCCTTCATGCAGTTGATGGCTGTATTTTGATATGACAAAATATGGACAACCTATTCTGATGTTGGATAGTTAGTTAGTTATTTGAGCTTCAGGGCACTGATGTTGGATAGGGTCTGGAGGCCGTAGGTACATGTGGAATATAGGTTGTACCTATGCGTGGCATGTGATGTATTCATTGAGGTGTGCATGCACATGATGGCTGCCAGACATTTTGGTATCTGATTGGGTGTATTTTGTATGATTACATTAAATCATATCCAATTAGTTCACCAAAAGTAAAGAAAACTGAATCTTGCCAAACTTCAGTAAATTCCTCCTGCCACACCCAAATGGGTAAGCTATACCTGGTTAAAAATACAACAACATGCTTGAACTAAGGACAGGATTATGTATCTTCATATGGCTTGCATGCCAATTGTTCCAATGATATCCTACATTCATCAGCTTGCCTGAAGTTTCCACTCTACAATCTCAGGGATAATTGTCCACCCTTACACACCAACATGAAATGGATGTTTGGACAATGACCTTGTTTTCTGCCTTGTGGAATGTGCCTTAAGCAGCATTCCCATATTCTAGAATGGGCCTTGCCAGGGACATGTGCAAGTAAATTGTATGCATGCATTGTCCATGGTAGTGCATGCCTAGCAAAGTGTGTGAAAGACCATTTGATAATTGAGAAAATTGCACCGTTGCTCTTATTGCCTTCCATTGCTTGAAAATGAAATGGCATGCCCTTATCCATGGTTACTGCAAGGTCTCTTTTAGCAACTGTTTTATCTACCTCTGTGACCCATAGCCTGTAGATATACTACAGGTGTGAGTTGTTCCATGTGAACAAAATACACCAGTATTTTACAGCAATAAAACATACTTATGAGTATCATGTATGCATAGCATGTGGTTGAAAAATTTAGCAAATCCAGTCTCCAACATACATAAATAATTCAAAAGTATCAATCAGATGCTCTACCATAAAATATGCCAGTCACCAGAAAAGCCATTTGGCATTAAACACTGCAGAAATAAACTGAATAACTTACTCATGCCCTACCTAACATAACATTATCTAACCTAACCTACAGATATTTGATCATAGATGTTCATGTACAGATCATTCATGCACAGATGTTTGATCAGGTGTTATGTGATCCAAAACCTATGGATGTTGGATCACATAACACCTATGGATGCTGGATTGTATGAAATATATGATATTAAATGACAAAATATACATAAGTTGGATTGTGTCAATGTTCTTCAGGAGTTCATTCTCATAGATCATTCACATAGATCAGCTCTATAATCACAGAGCAATTTATTGTCAAACAGCACTATTCAAACTTCAAATGAGAAAAATGAGCATGCATTTTCGTTAATGGAAAAAATCCAGAAAGTCAAATTTCCCAACCCTGTTCTAAACCTAAAATTGATTATGGACTTTCCAAGTCTGAGGGGATATTTATATCCAAGAATACAACGAAGAAGCATAACAACACAAAATAAAACAGATGCCCGAAGACAAACACCAGCAATATTTACCACCTCAAAGTCCAATTCAAGGCAGGTCACAAAACACAAAAACGCATGAAAGTTTTTGAATTGTCACTCCATCGTCAAATGTGTAATCTTATTGTTTAGCTACCAAATTACGAATATTTTGGGATGAAAACTAATTACTACGCGCAAAATCCATGCCGCCATTTATAGTCATAGTAGTTTACAGATAGATACACTTCGCATGGAATTTTTTTGCCGCAGATTAGGTTGAAATATATCAATAATTATTAAAAGTGAAGCAATTTGATTTTAATATAATTTAAAAAAATATAAAGTTAATGAAATTCCTTAATATGGCAGTACTTTGTGCTACTACAATTGTCACGCCTTGTTTACGGTCAACGTTTGGCGATAAAAAACAAACATCAGCTTCCCAAGGAAAACAAACTGTTGCGACATATATTGCAAGTATTCCAGATAGGTGGGTAGGTACTTAGGTACCTACCTTCCTCATTTGTGTTGTAAGCAGTGCATTATTCATGATCTGACTACTGTTAAAATATGTCTGTTCTTCAGCTTCATTTCCACACAATTATCAATATCAATGTGTGATATCTAGGTGTGATATGTGGATGTGAAAAGATGTGAAAAATGATGAATGAGGAAAAACGAAAGTGATGTGTGAAAGACATGTAATTAGTGCAAGACGTCAATGTGATTTAAGAAGGTAGGTAGGTGCCTACCTGCCTACCTAGGTAGGTAGGTATCTACCTACCTAGGTAGGGGAAATGGGTTATCTGAGTGTGTTCAATTTCCTGAACAACTAAATTTGGGTGTCTCCCACATGAAATCCAGCACATGAATAACACAAAATGGTGGTTTTCATAAACAATGGACATTTCCCTAACAAAATATGAGGGTTCTCACCTGGTTCTCTCACCTGGTTGGCTTCCCAAATTCTTGAGCATCACTCAGCCAAAGATGAGTTCTGTTACTGATGAAATTGCATAGCTGTCTGATTGCTGATTCTGATTGCATAGTTCTGCTGATTTTTCATGTATGGGGCTAGTAATGTTTGCACATGCCATTTTAGGCTTCCCAGAACAGTTGGCTATGGAAACCATTAGAAAGTGGTCAATTGATATTGTTTGCACTACCATCAGTATTTTGTAGTGGCTACTAATAGCTTGTATTACAATGACTACAGTGATGTAGGTACTACTACACAATGCTTTCATACTCAGAATGTCACACCACTACAAAATGATTCTGTTTTAAAGTTGCTCTGCAAGTGGTGAGATGATTTTCATCAAAGGAAACTTAATATGGATAGCTTGTTCATTTTTGTGTTCAGTGGACATGAAGTATATTTACTGGTTTGGCCATGCAGAAATAGCAGCAAGGCTATTTTTGGCATGATGCCTGAAGTGTTCAGAATACCCCCTATTCCACTTCATACCTAGGTAGAGATGCATGACCAATGCAGTTGATGGATATAAATGTGGAAACCCTAAGGTGCTTATTAAGGATAACAGGATGTATTTCTCCTCATCATTGGTTTGCAGTGAGACAAATGCCTAGGTAGGTAGGAATGGAAGATTAAAACCTAGCCTAGGTACTGATGATTAATTGCCTAGAAGCTACTCATGTTGCATCATAAAACCTATGGATGTTGGATTGCCTAAGCCTAGTTATGTTAAATTGCCTAAAGCCTACTGATGTTGAATTGCCTAATAAAGCCCATTGATGTTGGGACATCTAAAGCCCATTGATGTTGGATTGCTCAGAACCAAACTGACATTGAATGATGCATTATCATTGCCACCAAAGTACCATCCACTGTGCCAATGCAAGGTAGTGTGAATTGAAATAGTGAACATTTAGCTTACATATGATTTCCCAAAGAAATTGTACAGGAAGAAGTTTTGATATTGCTCTTTAAGGTAACCACAAGACAAGTTGTATTCATATCTTATCTCCACAAAGCATACAAAGGGGTTAGGATTGGTTAAGCTAGGTTATGCTAGGCTTACATTGTACGTTTTTGGGGGAAGATGAAGTTTGAATTTTTGGCAAAAAAAATGCATCTAGGTTAGGTTATGTTGGGTTTTTAAGTTGACAATTTTTTAGAGAAAATAAATTTCCTGGAACTGATCCATCACAAATAATTTCCTTTTCTGCATGGAAGGTTAGGTTGGGTTATGTTACTTCTTTATTTTGTATGTTACCTCTTGTACTATGTTACTCAATTCCTAGCTCATTTTGGGTGTTATTTTGCCTTCCAACCAAAAAGTATGGATCTGCAATGGAAATGATTGGTTACATGTTAAGCACATTCATAAGCATTGCATTGGGAAAATAAGTTATAAAGTAAGAAATTGCCTGAAGCTGCAAACTTTGCAAGGTATTTAGATAAGTTTCAATCAGTACAGTCCATACATTTATCTCATTTTTTGGTATATCAATATAAATGCAGCTATAACCACTTATTCTGGTCATAAATGTGGCTGAACTTTTGAATTTTTTTCCATTTGAGTTTTTCTGCAAATGAACTTCCTGAACTTGTTCCACCAATTCTTGTATGCATAAACCTACCCTGACATTTCTCTTCTTCAGAACAAAGTTGTCAAAAAAAACATCAGAAGCTATCAGTATCAAAAGTATAAATGAACAAGCTACCCTGTCAGATTATGATTTAAATGAATGGTGTCACTCCCTAGGCCAGATTGCAAAGTAGAGCAAACAGTTCAGTTAGTGTTGGTTATTTTGGTTTTAGGATGCCTCAACTAGTGAGATCATTTTGTGACTCTAACTCTAGGTGTGGTTTGGAGTTGCATTAAGCTTTATATTGTGGGTAGCCGTCTACCTGGCCTTTTGTGCTACAGAGTTTACATGTGGTGCATATCAGGGATGGGCATATATTTCTGAGAATGACACTTCAGATAAGAAATCAATCAACCATCCTAATTGGACAATGTCCCAGTTGTTGGCTAGGACATCACTAAGGGAAGCCACCTGGTCAAACCCAGAATGACGTCCATGCTCGCCAGCACAAAATGGGCACGAGATAAGCAAGACAAGCTGTCAGTTGTGCCTGACATCCAGAGCACTGTGGTTTGTCACCACCAAAGTAACCACCTATGTGCAGCATACATGTGTCCTATGTGGAGGCAGCACAGTGTCACATTTTCTTGTCTACCTTTATGGTAAGACGAGCTTCACAGACACAGACATTGCTTGATGGCTCTCAGCTTGTTCATAGGCGTCGCATCCCACACTGTCTGCCACCTGTCTAGGATGAAAATAGACATCTCTTGATAATAGTCCATGGCACGAGGTGGTAATGCCCGAGTACATGGGACATGGGCTGCTCGCCTCGCCGCAGCACCTGCCAATTCGTTCCCATAAATTTCCACATGGCTAGGGAACCAACATGAAATCACCGGCGCCCTCTACAATGCATGTCAGTAAGATGGCTCAGAATACCCCACAGAATAAAGAATTTATAGATAAAATGTGTTCAGGGTCTTGAGACTACTTAACGAATCAGTGAATAGAACATGTTGATCGTCATCTGACACCTCAATATAATATAGAGCTTTCGTAATAACAAGTTCCAACGAATATGCCGATGCATTCGTCGGGAGAGGGAACGAGCAGGTGACAGGTCTACAAACAAAAGTGCTTCCCACACCGTCCTCTGTTCGAGAGCCAGCAGAATAAGTTGCTACCCATTCCTGGAATGTTTCAATAGGTTTGAGAACCGTGCGTGAAATTCTGCTTGAGGAAAATCCGAATTTCTGAATTTCGCAAGAGATACAACCACCTACTGTGTAATGAATTCCATGGAAGTGTCCCTATATCATGGCCTGTACAAATTCCTTGATGTGCACTTCTACCAATACAAAATGTGCACCATGGGGAAGAACTTATGGAAAGGAAATGTGCACTGTGTAGATAATTCGTCATAGCATGCACTCTACACACCAGCAAGAGCTATACAGATGACTTGAGCATTTTGATGCCATTCTTTGTTCACTATTTTGTGATTTGGAACGTTGCATTGTCAATTTTTGGTTAACTTTTACAGCATAGTGTTGTGGGCGAGACACATTCAGTATATTTGGTACACATGTGTGCACTTGTGTTTTTCATTTTGTGAACACTAATTCTGCTATCATTGCTGCATGCAATACTTTCATAGCTCATACATTTTGATTCATGTTGCATCCGCAAAGGTAAGCACAACACCCACCTGCGATGCATGGCCATCTGAAGCATCTCCATCATCTTCCTTCTCTGTCCACAGTGAGCCTGAGGTGGCGACATTGCTGGTTTTGGCATCTGATCTGAGGCGTCCCCCATAACCTTCCTGCTGTGTCTGCAGGCAGCCCAAGGTGGTTGCAGTGCTGGTGTTACCACCTGACAGGTGTCCCACATGACTTTCCTGCTGTGTCTGCAGGGAGCCTAAGGTGACTGCAGTGCTGGTGTTACCACCTAGTCTGAGGTGTCCCCATGACCTTCCTGCTGTGTCTGCAAGGAGCCTGAGGTGGTTGCAATGCTGGTGTTATTACCAGACCTGCGGTGTGACCCATGGCCATTTTATGTGTTGCCCATGATCTTCCTCCTCTGTCTGCAGGGAGCCTAAGGTGGTTGCAGTGCTGGTGTTACCACCTGACCTGAGGTGTGACCCGTGACCTTCCTCCCGTGTCCACAGACAGCCTGAGGCGGGCGCGATGTTGATGTTACCTTCTGATCTGAGGGGTAACCAATGACCTTCCTGCTATGCCCACAGGCAACCTGAGGCGGGCGCGATGCCGCACACGTCTGCGCCGCGGCCGCACTCGACCGGCTCGCCGGGCCACAGCCACTACCACCCGGGTCGACCACCGCTGGCCGACGCCCAGCTGCGCCACACACAGCCCGAATGGGAGGCCAAGGAGGTGCGACCGCCCGACACCCGCCGCACGCCGCGGGCCGGGACGGCGGCCTAGGTCCGATCCAGACCCGCATCCATCGCGGGCCGCGAGCTCGCCGTCTGTTGCTGCTCTCACGGACGTCTGTGGTCCGCACTGGCCGCCACCTACCATCACTGTAGCTCTGCTGAGGCCGACTCTACCGCGGCCCGACCCCAATCCCAGTTGTGCTTGAGCTTGGGCTGGGCCCCATCCTCGCGGATCGGATCTAGTCCGCGACTCCGAGCGTCAGCGACCGTGCATTGGCATAGCCCGCCAGCCCAGGCACAACGCGACCGGAATTTCGACGTGCCCGTAAACACCAACCCATCAGCATCATCACCAGCCAGCATGGAATTCCACGGATGCTATTGCTGACGAAGGCCTACACTGGTTTTGATCGCGGATTTTGTAACCGCCTGTCGCAACCCTGATGCTATTTGTACACCCCACCCCAATTCCAACCCTGACACCACTCTACTCCTGATTCCAATGGGGACGAGTAGTCTAGGGGTTTGTTTGTTTATTGGTTGGTTCACGACACACTTTATGCACATTCACGGCTAATGGCGCCGCCCACACTGTTTCGCCGGTGGGCCGCGGGATTGGGAAATGTCCTGAGTGGCGCTAGAGTCGAACCCGGGACCTTTGGTACCCATAGACCGACGCCTCAACCACTCGGCCATCCCCGCCCCAGTAGTCTGGGGGTAAGTCACCCATCTCACAATCTTATCTCACAATCGAAAGATTGTGGGTTCGAGTCTCACCTGTCGCTACTCTTTACCCGCGACCGATCGGCGTGAGAGATTGGCGTCGCTCAACGGTGGACGTGTCGTTAAACCAACAACCACCACCACCCCATGTCAGCCCAAAACCCTTATTCGTTGCCCATCGTTATACGAGTCCCCGCCCTATCCGGAATCTAGGGATCTACTTCACGGAAATGTTTTCACATAGCTCCAAGTCAATGTGTTAATATTTTTTGGCATAAAGACTTAGTTAATTTTGTTTTAGCATTCCAGTTTGTAGTGAAGAAAATATGATCGAAGGTTGTTTTGTCTCTCTTGGAACAGAGCTTTGACTTCCATGACATTCCACAGCATTTATGTACAGCAACAGCAATACATTTGACTGCACCTAATTTTTGAAATGTTTATTGTCAAAATATGTCAAACACTTGCCTTATTTTAGACGTCAACATCATTTGCCGGCTGTGATATCACAGGTTCTTTTCGGCGTAAATCCAGGTTGGCGTCTTTACACGCTACCCCGTGGTGAAAAAATGGGACGCTGGACATGATAGATAATGAGAAACTGTGCGGTCAATTCCGTCACCACGTCCCATCCAAGCCCTCAGCAATCACCAGCACAGACGCGTGTGTTATCGTCATGACGTCTGAGCTCGCCTTTTGACCAGTGACCAATGCTGTGACTTCTGGTGACTGGCCCTGTGGCCTGTGGGGACCCTGGCCTTGTGACCTGTGGCGACTCGAACCCGGCGGTCGGTAACTGAGGACCTGACGGCTGACCTGCCGCTGGCCCCAGGAGCTGCGGATGCAGGAGCTGGAAGAGGCCAGGGCGCGCGCCTCGCAGATGGAGAAGACGATGCGCTGGTGGTCTGACTGCACTGCCAACTGGCGCGAGAAGTGGAGCAAGGTGAGTGCGCCGGTGTAAGCGCGGTCTGAACAGAAATACACAAAAACACATTCATAACCTGGTTTTTGGTCATCCAGAACATTATCCTCCCTGGAATATTATCCGCCTATTCTCCTCAATCCAGGTTGAAAATGAAGTTTGGCAATGAGATCCTGCAAGCTTTAATTTCTCGTCAAAAACGTCCGACCTCTGGATTCCACAGCCCGGACTCATTCCAGTACCAGTACATGATTTAGACATGGAGAAAAATAACTAAGGCTCACCACCCATTCTGTTCAACTTATTCCAACCATATTCAGCATTCAACTTGTTCGATATTCCACCGTCAAACCTGTTATTTCAAATCCAATTATTAGCCATTTACAAAAATATACCCAAGTCCGGGAGTGCAAAAGGTTGGGTGTCAGAAAAGGAAAGAAAGTGATGCACTGAATTTGATGACCATAAATTATCCTCCAAGGCCAAAACTAAAACAAGTAAAGCGTCAACGCTCGCTATGATCCTCCGCTGCAGCCGGTCATGGTGTCATCGTGCAGGGGGATGTCCCTGACATGGTGTCACCTTTCTGTGATCTCAGATACACTCGATAGGATCATTATGAAATGGGTGTAATTGATCGTGTACTAAAATGCACTACTTGGGCACTTTTTGCTTGTTTGTTTCTGTACTCAAATTATACAAAGTAAAATATGCTCTAGAGCTGCAGTTTGGTAGCTTTGTGGAAATCATTTCCAGACGGCATAGGTAGGACTGCCTCTGTGCATCGCTTTGCTTCAAGTAGGTAAGTGCCTTCAAACTAGGCAAAATAGTCGAAAGTCGCGGATAGTACACACTTGTGTATCCATACCACACATCCAGTCAAAATAGTTAGAGAGACGCTATTCCCTGATTCTGACATGGTATGATTTATCAGCCAGTTGCGATGTTGATGTTGATATCTGGACGTAGCTGTGTTGTGACTTGATGTTCTCCGTTCGGTGCCACAAGTTCTGATGCACCACATGCGTATGCTCTTACCTCACTTGAAGTCGTTGACATCGACACCAACATCCTCTGTCCGAATTGTGCCGACGGGTCACGACGCGACTCGGCCGCGACCGCGCCGCGAACCGGCGTCCCGTCGGTGCGCACCCGATGATGACCCCGCCGGCGGCGGTCGCTGCAGGTTCGCGCTGAGCGCAACAAGGCGCGCGAGGAGCTGCGCACGGTGCGGCTGCGGCTGGAGACGGCGCTCAAGGAGACGGCCGCCGTGAAGCGCGACCGGCACGAGATCGAGGCGGAGAACGAGTCGCTGACGGCCGAGCTGCAGCACACCAAGCGGCTGCTGGTGCAGCGGTGCCAGTGCGGCGGGCCGACCGGCCCGCTGGCCGAGCTGCAGCAGGCGGCCGCGCGCGACCCGCTGGCGCCGCTGACGGCCGCCGCCTTCGGGCTGGGCGAGTTCCGCGTCACGCAGCAGGCGAGCGTCGTGACGGCGCCGCGCGGCGCCATCCCCAAGCAGCGCGCGGCCCGCCCGCCGCAGGCCGAGGTGGCGCCCAACCCCAAGGCGGCGCCGCCGCCGGCCGCCGAGGCGCGCGCCAGTCGGCCGAGGTCGCCCGAGCCGCCGGCGCCGGCCGCCGCCTCGCCGGCCGGCTCGCCTCGCGGCGGCGGCGAGTCGGAGGCGATGCGGCAGCGGCTCGACGTCAGCGACAAGGCTCTGCAGCTGGAGAGAGAGTGAGTCCGGGCTGAGGTTGCCTTGGTGTAGAGGGATAGAGATGGAGAGAGATGAAGAGAGAGTGAATAAGAGTGAGGGTAAGGGTAAGAGCAGAGGAGGAGTGGAGGTGAAGGTGAGAGAACGGTACAGAAATAGAGGTAAGACAGAAAGGGAAACAGTGAGTTCACTCGTCCGACTCACTGTGACAGCAGTGAGTGGGATGAATGAGCGAGTGAGTTGGACGCAAGGTGAGGTGTGAATGCTAGGTACCGTGGGACGTTTCAGGACGTCGTACGACCCTTCTGACAGAGTCACTATGACCAGTTCCAGCAGAGGTGCCATGAGCCCATGTCACAGAGATACGATAGCATCTGATCGAGGTCCTATAATGGGGTGCGTTGCCCAAAGGGACAGGAGTTTATTTCCTCTCCCAGCCGAGACGTTGTAGGTTCAAGTCCCGTCTGTCGCTACTCGTCGCCCGCGACCAATCGGCGTGAGAGGCTGGCTACGCTCTGCGGTCCAACGCAGTCGTCTCGTCAGGCCAATTAACTGGGGTCGTATGATCCTATGCTATGTTATGATGCTTTACGACAGGGACAAGGCTGCCCTACACCGCACCGTGGAGTCGCTGCATCAGGATGTGTCCAATGCAGTCGTCTCGCCATAGGGCTGATTAACTGAGGTTCTATGATGCTTCGTGACAGGGACAAGGCTGCCCTACACCGCACCGTGGAGTCGCTGCGCCAGGACGTGTCCGACCTGCGCTCCCGGCTGGACGACGTGCGGCTGTCGCGCCAGGAGACGCTTAAGCAGCTGATGGAGCTGCGCGCGCAGCACGAGAACCAGCTGACCAGCATCCAGCTGGACCTGCGCGACGAGACGTCCAGCCGTGAGGTGGGCACGCGCGTCTCGTCATGGGGGGAGGGTTGTTGTCAGGTGGACGGGGGTTGTGGTCGTTTGTGGAAGAGACTTCTGGTTGCTATTATCACCACCACCTTTATTGGTTGCTCATGCGCTGTTCACACCGGCGATTTTGTACTGGTGCGAAAGTTTTTGCATAGATCGCGGCACAAGTATCGTCGCACGCAGAAATGCACACGTTCCAAACATGCGTGCAAATTTCATGTACTTTGGTTTCTTGCCAAGTATTATTATTGTTTTACTTTGTTCGACCGTCTCGTCGAGAAGCCGGTGTCGTCAACACCTCCGCCCATGTGCACGTCTAATGTAGGTGCCCCCGTCCTGCCGCCCTCCCGGCTCACACATGTCGCTGAAGTATTGCCAGTCTGGCCCGTTGCGCGCTGCGCGCCCCATACAGTGTGCGGTCGGAAGGCAGACCGCAACGTTCAGACTGGAGAGCCCTGGGTCGGGGGCGCTGTGTCGACGTCTTGATGTGTGCCCATCGGTGTTGAGAGCATATCGACCTGGCCACGAGTCATGGTGACATCGTTGTCGGCTGAGACGCGTGCTGGCATAAACTGGCTAGTGCCAGGGGTCTGGAAGGCATGTGTGCTGTCAAGACACATCGAGCCTGTGCAGGAGACAATGGCAGGTTTGTGGTTCTGGATTCTGGGTTCTCCGGAGCACAGAGCTATGAGGTCCTCGTGGTCTATTGCGGGGATAACAAATTGCCAGTGAGTGGTTTTTTATCGATTCATATAATTGTGCCAAACTAGTTTTGCCAGCATTTTTCCGACCATGACACGTCATCGCAGGACCCGGCCTACTCTACACAAGTTCCTGCAGCCGGCACCCACCAGGTGCCGTGACCAGCTGTTGCCACATCAGCTGACTGTGACTGACGCCGTGTCACGTGACAGGTGCGAGACCAGCAGCTGGCGGAGTTGCGGAGTGAACTGGAGCGACTGCAGGCCGAAAACGCCGCCGAGTGGGAGCGTCGGGAGCGCATCGAGACCGACAAGGTGAGGTCGGGGTGAGCACAGGTGAGTACAGGGTGAGCTGTCAGACCAGCGAGCCGGGCGGTCGCGGTAGCGCAGTCGGTCGTCCGTTGAACTCGTGATCGTGAGATTGTGGGTTCAAGTCCCACAACCGGCGGGATTGCCGAGTCCACCCGCGATGAATCGAGGTGTGCGGTGCCACCTCACTCCTCCAGTGAGGTGGCAGCAGGACAGTTATTGTCTTTTGATAGAGCTCGACATTCCCGGGTAAAGATGAATGCTCTCATTATTGGATAGGGATCAGTCACCGGGATGGATGCTGAGAGAGAGAGAGAGAGGTGATCATGGGGTACAGAATATCCGGGTCTTTCACATGCACGTTAGCATCCCTGTATACAACCAACATACAGCTCCATCAGCATAGTTCATATATTTGAATGATGCACATCGTAGTTAGCATATTCCATCGATTTACCAGTCTTTTATCCAGCCACGTTTCATCTACCCATGATTTGCTTCTGTGTGCACAAACGTGTTAAACTTATAGTGCACCACTTTGATATGAAACGTAGACTAGTTGTGAGTCTCAGTGTGAATTAAGTTGAAAATAACCTGAGCATCATGTTGTTCAAGCATGCCGTTTATCCAAAATATTGCAAGCTAGCTATGTTTTTTTTCAGTTGGGTATATTCAGTTGTTATCACGACAGAAAATTAGTACACTATGTGACTTGGTTACTAGTGTTTTGGTCGATGCACCTTCTCCATGTGTGCCCGAACTGACCTGATAACCGGCTCCGTCTCTGGGTGTACCGGAACTGACCTGATAACCGGCTCCACCTCCGTGTGTACGGGAGCTGACCTGACCACTTGCTACAGGTGTCTATGGAACGCGAAAACAAGAAGCTGAGAGCTCACATCAGTGACCTGGAGGAGCGCCTGGAGAAGCGAAGTCGACAGCTGTGTCAGGCGGCCGAGACCGAGAACAAACAACTGCAATCAGAGGTGAGGGGAGCCGACAGCTATGTCTGCGGGCCGGGACCAATAACAAACAGTCTCGGGTGAGGGGAGCTGACGGCTCTGCCAGCCGGCCGGGACCAATAACAAACAGTCTCAGATGAGGGGAGCCGACGGCTATGCCAACCGGCCGGGACCAATAACAAACAGTCTCAGGTGAGGGGAACCGACGGCTATGCCAACCGGCCGGGACCAATAACAAACAGTCTCAGGTGAGGGGAGCTGACGGCTATGTCAGCCGGCCGGGACCAATAACAAACAGTCTCAGGTGAGGGGAGCCGACGGCTATGTCTGCCGGCCGGGACCAATAACAAACAGTCTCAGGTGAGGGGAGCTGACGGCTATGTCTGCCGGCCGGGACCAATAACAAACAGTCTCAGGTGAGGGGAGCTGACGGCTGTCAGCCGGCCGGGACCAATAACAAACAGTCTCAGGTGAGGGGAGCTGACGGCTTTGCCAGCCGGCCGAAAGTTAGAGCAGACAGCAACAGTCTGAGGTTCGGGAAGCGATGGACAGCGAACTACGTGGTCATTTGCCCACCCGGTGGCCGCTTGAGGTCATTCCTTCCAGGTGACAACGTGACATCTCGTCCCAACTGGTGTGGGCCTAATTCGCGTCGTGTGTTTCTGGTGCCCCCATCCCCGCCTGTCAAGTGTGTTGGATCTAACCTGGATGAAGGCGGTTGAGATAGCCCGTCGTCTCAACCATCTCATGCAGCACCCGCCTGTTGCAGGTGTTTGAGAAGAGCCGCGAGTTATCCGAGCTGAAGCATTCGCACAGCAAGCTGAAGAAGGTGCTGCAGGAGAAGACCACCGAGCTATCGCACGCCATGCGCCGCGCAGAGCAATTCGAGGGCGAGGTAGGCCTGGCAATGATGACACCCAGGAGCCAGAATTGACAGTAGACAGACCTAGGCCTGAAACTAGACAGACCTAGGCCTGACAATATATAAATATAGGGCTGACAGTGGCCAGACCTAAGGCTGACAATGGACAGACCCAGGGTTGACAGTAGACAGAGGGCTGGCAATGGACATGCCGAGGGCTGACAGTAGACAGATAGAGGGGCTGGCAATGAACATGCTTAGGGCTGACAGTAGAAAGACCTGAAGCTGAGAGTGGACAGATCCAGGGCTGGCAGTGTACAGACCCAGAACAGACAGTGGATAGACCAAGGGCTGAGAGTGGACAGACCTAGAGCTGACAGTAGACATACTTAGAGCTAACGATGGACAGACCAAGGGCTGACAATGGACATAACAAGGGCTAACAGTGTACAGACCCATGACTGACAGTGGACAGACCTAGGGCTGGCAGTGGACAAGCATAGAGCTGACAGTAGACATACTTGGGTTGGATTGCTGAGAGTGGGCAAGCCTAGGGTTGATAGTGAACAGGCTGTGGGCTGACAATGTGGGCAGACCTAGGGCTGCTATTGGACATATCGGCACAGGGCTAACACTGGGGACAGATACTGGCTTGACGATACTGGCCTCTAACTTGGCACGCATTTTCTCCGCCCGCCGACTGCCCCGTTTCAGGTATACGACGCTCCTCTCTGTTGCGTGTTAGTTCACTCGCGTGCTGCCAGGATTGCGACTGTCCCGCACAGATAGTACCGTCGTCTGCCTTCAGGTTCGCCGTTTGTTTATTGGGTGGTTTGCCACACACTACGCACATTTACGGCTAGTGGCGCCGCCTACATTATTTCGCCGGTGGGCTTCCGGATTGGAAAATGTCCCGAGCGGTGCGGGTGTCGAACCGAGGACCTTTGGCACCAGGTTCGCCGTCTGCGCGGTCGCGTGGACGAGCTGAAGCGTGAGCTGGGCAGTGTGGAGGACGAGGTGGACAGTAGCACCACCAACCAGCGCCGCCTGGTGCGCACCAACGAGGAGCTGCAGGAGCAGGTGGACAGCCTCAGCGTCCAGCTGCAGCACATGCAGGCCAGGTGGGTGGACAGTCTCTAAATGACCCGGCGCTGCAGACAGAACATCCCGACTCCATGTGGACGGTCAATTAGCAGTCAGTTAAACCCCATGTGAGTAGTTCATAACAGTTGAAAATGTGCACTTCAGGGTACAGGTTTAACGTCATGTGGCTGTACATTCATACCAAGTGCGTGGACAATAAACAGCATGAGCCAATGGCTAATAGCTAACAATTACTGACTAATCATTGGTCACAACGATGTCGCACCTTGGTTAGCATGAGTGGCGTTGTTGGTTGCGCATTGTCTTGCGTCGTTTTCCGAGGTGATTGATATGCTATACAATCGTTCTCACCATGACCGCACGTGCCACGAGTGTGCAGTTTTGTACCTGTGACGTCATCGCAGTAATATTAATGGGCGCCGCCTCTGTGAGTGGCTGTCGTCACTGGCTCGCCTGTGACGTCATCCCCGCATTTTCAGGGCACGCGCGAGCACCTCGATACCGTCCATCAAGGATAAGATTCTGGTGGATGGAGAGACGGACGACGAGGAGTTGGGTGAGCTGTAATGCCGGCCTGGTTTGGCAGTACCTGGCACGCCGTTGGCCCGTTGGCCCTGTGACGGTCTGACGTGCAGCCCTGCGCCGGCAAGATGTTGGTATGATGTCGGCCAGATGTCGGTGCGATATCGGCCAGATATCATCACGATATCGGCTAGATGTCACGATATCAGCCAGATGTCGGCTCGATATCGGCCAGATGTCAACATGACATCGGCCAGTTGTCGGCCAGTAGAGCTGTATCGGCTGCCGGCGGAGTGGGAAACCCGGCAGCTGGTTACCTGGCGGCTTAGTTACCCCTTCCCCTCCCCACTGCGTAGTTCCGGAGCTCAGTGCCGACGATTTGCGGCCGGTCCGCACGTGCGTGGACCTGTGAAGGTGCTATATTCGGCAATCTGTGACCTGAAGCGAGACCGGCCGCGCTGTGCGGCGGCCGGCCGGTCCGCACCTCGGTAGCGGTGTGCTGTTTGTCTTCCACTAGCGTAGATCGACTAGGGTGTCGCTGTTTCTGCGGGCTGCGTAGCTGTAGTGGAAAGGTCACTAATCGCGCTTATACTGACATGGGAAAGAGTAATGTTGTAGTAAAGAGCGATGGACAAGTTTGTCGCCGGGGCCGTGTGCGATACCGACTTGCTGTATTTTTGCTTTGATGACTGGTACGAGCGGGTCAGTCGCTTTGCTGGCGACCGACGCGGATGCGCCTTCGGACTGTTGCTCTCTGTGTCAGTACCTCCGTGTCGTCGTTGTTCTGCACTGCTCCCACCGACGCCTCTCTCGATCGGTCCACTGCCATTCCGCCCGCGCTCGTTTCCGTTTCGGCCGTGGGCGCGCGCCCCATCCTCGCCCGCCCCGGCCCGGCTGACGGGCCGTCCACCAGGTGGCGCCCGTCGGCCCCGCAATACTCCCGACGTCCAGCCGTGTGTCGGTTTGTTGAGTGGCGCCGCCTGGCGGCTGCCTTTTGTACCTGTTGCGGCAGCGCCGGCGCCCCGTGATACGACGCTGTGCGCCGGTCACCGGCCGGCTGGTTGGCGATCGGCACGACGCTTTGCGCGACCTGCCGGGTGGTCGGTTTCCTGCCCGGAGCGGCGAGTCGCCCGCCCGCCACGGGCGGGCTGGTGCGACTGGCGCCTGCGTCGTGGTTTGTTTTTGACCGCTTGGCGGCCAAGGAAGACGGTGATAATATATCGAGCTGGACCCTTATGTGGCTGTTCGTGGAGCCTTGCGGCTTTGTAGTGCACGACTTGGAGACTGTGGTAGTGCCGGCAACACATCCATTCACCGATAGAACATTGGAGTCGCCAACATGGGAGCACAATCACACCAGTGGAACTTTCGTATCTGCTTCCCGTAATTCTGACGGTTGAAACCTTTGCAACTGCGGCACTTCCCAGACGGCGCGTTTTCTGGCAAGATAGTGGCGCAGCCGAGATTTGACCCAGGAAGCGAACATCTGTAGACGCCCCCCCCCCCCGAATATCTGCCGAGCCCTACGTCATCTTCAGAAAAACCTGTGATTTCGGTCACTGTATTAACGGAATATATATATATATATATATATATATATATATATATATATTTATATATATATTTATATATATATTTATATATATATTTATATATATATATATGCATATATATATATAAATATATATAAAGAAAGATGGCTTAATACTTGGGAAAATAAGGCTCTCCGTGCAGACACACGGAGTATTCGACGGACTTCAGCGTAGAGAAGATCTGGCTCATCAGGATGCAAATGACCGAATATCAGCTGTTCTGCAGCGAAGTCTGGCAGGATCGATCAGGGAATTTCAGCTGGGAGACCAGGTGATTCTGAAAGAGAACGCTGTGCGACCTGGCATAACGCAGAATCTTGCCGATCGATTTTGCGATTCGTACGCCATTGCTATAGTGTCCAGACCGGGCTAAATAACTCGAAAGGGTACAGGTAAATGCGTGCGAGTTCATAAACTGAAACGTTTTGTGCAAGAGCAATCCGAGATATAGTGATCGAGGCTCCTAGCAGTAAGCAGTGCAGGGTGTCCATTGGCGTGTCGTGTGGTGTCGACTGTCAATCTGGACTTCGGTGGTCGCGTAGCACAAGGAATTCAGCAATGAGGAACGAACAGAATCCGGTTAGCGACAGTGACACCTTAGATGATGATGTCGAATCGGGTGATGCACCTGGAGCCGTTGTTGAGATTGTCGAGCCGCATTGTGCAAGGAGTGGACGGAAGGTGTGCCCTCATATGCGTTTAAACTGGTAGTATTTTTTTTTGTGAGTTTCACTTGATGCAACTTTTATGGGAGGGGCTGAGTGTTGTGGCAGCGTTGGAAGCTGGCCAGCGATCAGCTGACCGATCGGCCCGAGCAGCCAGGGTGGCCTTAGGAACAAGGGACTCGGTCGCGAGAGGCGTTGTGTGTGTGTGTTTGTGTGGCTGTGCAACCGGGTGGTTATTTCGTTCTTGTGTTTTCTGACAACACTATCGTGCCCGACAAGTGGCGTGTTGAAGTGAAAACAGCTAGTGGGCCTGGTAAGCCGGAACTAGAGCGAGAAGCGTAATAGTATGGAGAGGGCTCTCTTCAGATGACCGCCAACGAAGGGGCCAAATCCTGAAAACTTCATTGGTTGGTCGGATATTTGGGCTTGCGGGCGCATCGACTGCGTTGGTCATATAGCGCCCATGATAACTTCATTTGCCTGAGTGCCCAGGTATGTCCAGATTTTATTTTCCTGTGGTGGAAGCCCCGATGTGTTCATGATTAAACGCCGGTACTCTGAACGATTCAACAACGGGTTTTCCCAGCAAGATATGTGGATGGAAGAAAGCGCGTGCTTTCTATAAGCAATAACTTACCCACTTAAAATGAAGCGAATACAATCTGCGGTTGAATTGCGTACATAATTAAAGGTAGTACAGATGCCACAACTTAAATATCCACATTCACTGTGACATGTTATTTGACAACATATCTATTCCAGCGTTCCTCTGGGAACTATGCTACATTGAACAATCTGACGGCAAGAAATTAAAGTTCGTTAAGTATGTCCAAGCTCCTTATCAATTTCTGCGTGCTGTGTCTGTACTTCACTTCGGTTTTAGCACAGCTTCGCCAGCGTTTCAGCAATAATTCCAACAAGCATGCAAGTATCATATGCAGTAATAGCAACATGGGCCATAAGATTGTTGACAAAAGCTACCAAGTGAGCATTTTGCCTGGGTATCAAGATATTGCAAAATGCAATAACGCATTGGATCTGGAAACCAAGCGAAAGGATATTTTTCCTCACCCATGCGCCCTTCGTGTGCATGTGTCTTTGGATTTAGTAGATTTGCAAACCCTCAATGTGAAAGACAATCTAATCCATATGAAGGTCACGTATGAAGAGCGATGGAAAGACGCAAGACTCCGTTTACCTCCCTTGTTGAATCGAATGTGCAAACAAAATGGTACACGTATGTCCAGCGTCCATTTGAAACCTGTATCATTCTATCGCAGCCTCATCTGGACCCCAGATTTCTATATTAAAGGTGTGCTTAAGACCAGCTTGCTGCGATTGGGTGACACAAATGAAGCTCTCATATTGTACGACGACAATACCGTTCATGATGCGACTACAATGAATGTCGTCATGTTGTGTCCAATGCAGTTCGAAAATTATCCCTTCGATACGCAAACTTGCCACTTTACAATGGAAAGCTACGGAACATTTGTTCAGTATCTGGGTATTGTTTGGCTAGATTCTGGACTTAACGTTCGTCCAGCGTTTAGTTTACAAGGATATTATGTCACAGTGAAACCCCAACAGCCGAGTGCCACTATATATGCCTCTTACAGATTTCCGCAACTGCAACTCACTCTAACCTTCCGTCGTGCTCGCATGAAATATGTTCTGCTTATTTACCTTCCCAGCCTCCTTCATTTTCTCATTGCTTGGCTGGCGATATTTCTGCCGAAAGAGGTGTCTCAAGGTCGATGCATCATAAACTGCGCTTGTACGTTGTCATTAGTCAGCATGCTGTCGGTGTACTCACGCAACAGTCCTCACGGTGGCTACGTGAAGTCGCTGGACGTCTGGTCCTACTTCTCCCTCGTCTTCCAGTTTTTGTGCCTGCTGGACGCCATGATAGACACACGCCTGCTGTACACCGCGACGAACATCAAGTGCCATCCGGTGGAGGCCGGCACCCTCCTCGTGTGGAGCCTGATGAGTGACAGGACCAACTGGCTGGGCAGGGAGGTGCAGCTGGTGCAAACCCAAGACGAGGGCAAGCACTTCGACGAGACCGTGCGCGACCTGCGCCGTCTCGCCAACGTGGCTCTTCAGAGGCGGGACACGGAAGCAGCCGGGGCGGCCGGAATGCCAACGGAGACTCAAGCCCAACGCGACCTCACGAATCGGTACTACCGCTTCCTCAGGCTGATTGTGACGTACCAGGAGTGGTCGCAGTACATCATACTGCTTTGGTATGTGGTTTTTCTCGTCGGGTACTGGGTCGTCTATGTTCCGTGACAATTCGTCGGGGGGGGGGACGGCGCGTGAGTGTGGCTGATGTGATGCTTCATGCTGCGTGGTAGGACGTGAATATATTTCAATAGTCAGCACAAATAGATTCATTTGTGAAGTTGAATTGGAAAAGCTGAATGCTTAAATTAACGCAGAAGTGCGAGTGGGCTTTTCGATGTTCTGGGCAAGCTTATGTCACAATGATCTCACAATGATGAGAATGATCACAAGGCCAACATGGTTAAATAGGTCAGAGGAACTATGGCACTCCGCGCTGGCCAGGCTAGTGCGATACCTGCAATCAAGGTCCAACAGTCAGGTAAAAGCAGACCAGAAAGAACAGACGAGACCAGAACGGACCAGAGAGAAAAACAAACAGTTTAGTTGCCGACAACAACCAAAAAAAGCCCATTACGGAAAATAAAGGGACGTCAGCACAGTTTGTAATGAACTCCCCAAAAATATTTGTTCGCTTGAATCAAAATGCCAGTGCTCGTCAGGACGGCTGTGGCCGCCTGGGGTGGCCGTGGTCACAGGAGGCCGCCGCCGCTGGGGTGACGGTGGTGACCTTCCCAGCCCGTGGCAGCATTTATGGCTATCAGTGATACCTTACCTCTGATGCTGGTCCTCAGTGTTCCCCGCACCCACCGCCAGATCTCAAAGACTCAAGGAAAATCAGGTGGCTCCCCTCCCTTCAGTGCCAATCCCAAAGCTCAGGAGCATCCTAGTCCAATCCTCTCTAGCTCTCAGGAGACCTGAGAGCTAGAGATTTTGCAAGTTGAAGACATTCCTATCGGATGAATATCCGTTAGGAATCCTCTTCAGCTTGCATGAACAATTTCCAGTTCTCGACAAACTTGTCTAGCTTTCAGGGTAATTATGTAGGACCGAGATGGCCTCACGATTTCTAGCAAACATCGCTAGCTCTCGGAATTTTCCTCAGCTCTTAGGTGGCTCTGTCCATCCCCCAGTGTTCCAGCCAAACCTCGGGAGCATCACAGTCCGGTCCGCTCTAGCTCTCACGGGACCTCCCCAGTCCTCGACAGTTTTTCGGCTTAGCAAGGAGATTCTAGTTCTAAAACTGTCAATATTCTTTACAGCCAACGCTACTACTTAGAAACTCCCTTCAGATCTCAGGGGACCTGTTTTTCTTCATAGTAACCCCTTCCAAACCTCTAGGGCATTCCAGTCCAGCCCTCTCTATCGCTCAGTAATCATTTTCAATCGTCATGGGTCTTTCCCAGCTGCTAGGGCAATTTGCAGTCATCGATAGTCTTTCTAAATTCAGGGGCTAGCTCCTCATCATGTATGCATAGTCTCAGTCATACAATCTGTGCGGTTTTGACCCCCATCGGCCCAGAGTCTCTTCATACTGGCTCTGGTCCTCTCCGACGGCCCGGAATCCTCCCGCAGTTAGGGGTCCCCTCGGTTGGTGAAGGAGCCCTTCTGAGCGATCCAGAGCCTCCTCTGTCAGGTCGGAGACCCTCTTTCAACCGCTTGTGCCCCAGCTATCAGGACACGGAGCCTTACGCGGAATGGGCACCATCCATCGGCCCAAGGGCCCTTTCCGACGTCCCGAGATCCTCTCCTACAACTAGCTCCCACCCCTGCAGTCGTGTCGGAGGTCCTCTTTGATGACCCAGTACTTTTTCCGGCAAGCCGGATGCCCACTTTCAAACACTTGAGCCATGATCACGAGGTCAGAGTCCCTTTATTCGGCTTGAACTCCACCGACAGCCCATGAGCCCTTCATATTGGCTCTGGGCCCTTCCCGTCTTCCCGGGGACCCTTTCAACTGTTCAGAGTCTCCTCCGTCGGTCTAGAAGCTCTTCACGTTAGCCCAGCCAAGGGCTCATCTTCCTGATTCACTCCTCGTTGACTTGGGGCCATTTTCATTCGCCCGGGATCATTTCCGTCAGCCCGAAGCCCCTTCCGTTGGTACAGGAGCACTTTACGTCGACCCAGGGACCCTACGGCCCCATGCACAGACGCCTTGAGGAACCTTTGCAAGCCAACTTCGATCCTACAGGAGGGGGTGGGCTGACCTTCTCTTCTTGGCTACGCCACTGGAATAGATACTCATGAAAAGGGACGAACATCGGCCTCTGGCGTGTTTTTAGTCAGCTGAATGTCGTACCACAGCTTCACCAGAAAACAGATGTTGCTCATCACATGCATGTATTGAAACAAGGCAGACAACTATTTGGATTCGTCCCGCATGCAAAGTCAAGCAATCATCGAAACAATATCCAGCTCTTCTGGTCAGGTGTGCATCCTGATTTAACAAGAAGTGCATCTGGTGCTATGAGCAATTGGGACTATGAACTGACTGTGACTGGATGGTAAAATGATGGAGACCTGATAGTTGGCATGGGAGACAGACAACGCGATTTGTGTCCAGAATATCCAGAGCACGTCAGGAGCCTAACAATACAGTTGTTACAAGCAGGTTGGCGGGGATCGAAAGCACTTGAAAATATCCCGAGTTCCCACCCTGGAAATGCACCGCATGTGTATAGCGAATTATGCGCCAATTACCATGAGCACGATGTACATATATTTGCTTACAATGTGAAGAAGATATGCAGTACCATCTATATTTGTTAGGCTAATGCTGCTAGGCTATACATCTATATTGGTTAATTTGCAATAGACCCAAGCTGAAAGTTCATATTCAACAAAATGTGAACCTTCAGTAAGCCTGCTACCACATTCATGCATCTGTTAATGACATTCACTTGGCACTGTGATTGTCGACCTTACCATCATCAGCTATCAATGGTGCCACCACCACCGGCTATTGTCCAAGAAGTACGGAGCAAGTCCGATGGCCATTCTTTTCCAATGCTACCCATTAACCGTGGTCTTCTCGAGCACACCGACTACTGGGCCGTGCCGCTCCCCATTCGTAGCCGCCCGCGCGGCCAGGTCCATGCCCCATTTCTCAGGCATCACTGGGGGAGCTGGAAAGGCTCACCCTGGCTCCGCATGTACTGACACTGGCACCGCAAGATAGTCATGCAAGAGCCAGTGGCACACGTTGTTTTGTTGTCAGCTAGCAGAAAGCTTATCATCCAGAGAACACCGGTAGCGTGGTTGTCGTCAAGATGCCACCAGAGGCAGGAGCTTGCTGAGTTCAAGTTTGATGGCAAGGAAAATGGCTGCAGTGTCAGCTTCAAATTCGTCTTCACACCAAGATAAGAACCTAATAAGAAAAAGAACCTGCTTCATTGTCCAAGGCTTATCAAGTCGTCTATTCCATTGGATCTACTTTGTGTAGCTACTTAATTCAGCAGACACCTTAGTTAAAACAAGGTCATCTTTGTGGAATGATATTATAAAAAAAATTTCCCGACTTCCGGGAGTAATTGGAAGCACTAGGCAGCCGAATTGATGATGCCACCTATTTGCAAACCACGTCACCACCGATTCGGGACCCCTATGTTGGTGGGTTTATCCGTCTGCCTTAGGAGAGGCAAAGTCGGAACCATCTTCAGAAGTATAGTCATATTGCGAGCTCCGGCGGCGAAATCTACAGAGCTCATGGGCTCCAGGCCCCCTCGTGCGAGCAGGGTAGGGCCCAGTCACTTGGCGGGAGCCAAGGCAATCGCAACGATTTTAAAATGTTAATACTAGGAGAGTGTTGTTTTGTTCTTGCTTACTGAACTATTATTAGACTCGTGCTTCATGCTTCTACTTTACAGTTAGTGTAACATTGGTGTGAATACCTGTAGCCCCAAAGGTACTAAGATTACCAATGTTTCTGGGCGCATCTTGAATGACAAGTGAAAGCAAAGTTTTAAAGGTCTCAAAATGCGGAAAATAGAGTACAAACTATTCCACAGCTGACACTCTACTTAACATTTCGACTGGAGCAGGCAATGACGCATCGAAGGCGGAGACAGGATACAATCGGGGCTGTGAAAAATTTGCGTCGGGCCTCAATCAATTGCACCGCCGCCTGTGATTGCGATGCTTGGTAAAAGAAAACATGTGCCTGTGACTGTGAAATCATCTTTCGTTTCTGAGCAAATTGCATCTCCCTTCCCTACACACATACAGAAGAGTGACGTCACACTTTGTCGGCATTAAGTGTGATGTCATCACAAATCGGATGTATGCATGGCGTTGCCATCAGACAGCGCGGCTGGATGTGTGGCCGGACATTTGTGGGCTTCAGGGTGACGTCACCATCAAACGGCCGGGTGTGTGACGTCACCGTCAGATGGCCGGTAGTGTGACGTCATCAGACGACGCAGCCGGACGTGTGTGCCGACAGCTGGACGTTCCTGCCGTACACCATGCGCACGTGCTCGGCGCCGAACTGGCCGTACACGAAAATGTCCCGCGCCGGGTGGCGCAGCTGGCGCAGTGACGTCAGCACGGAGATGATCATGGTCGGCCCGCCGCACAGCACGATCTGGTGACGTCAGACGCACGCGTCAGCGGCTTGCGGCGTCGGTAGTGCACGTCGACGTCACGTGAAATTGTCCATAATCACGGTCAATCAGTAATCAATCAGTCTGCGATGACTGGATGGGTCATGATCTGGTGACACCAGAAGTGAAGGGCAAAGTCCTGCCAGGTTAAAGTAATTTTCGTCATGTTCCGTACAGGAACGTTGCGGTACACATTGATAGAAGAACACTTCTACAGTTCAAACGCAGTGAAATAGTGCGATTATTGCCAAGAGCACAACTTGATGAGGTTTTTCACATTATCTTTTACTAATAATGATACCATTTATCACCACGTCACGTCATCATTCCTCTTCCTCCTCGATGACCTATATCACCTTTCATCGGAGTCAGATTAGTTCCTCTCTTTCCTACCGTAATCTCCCCGGTGACAACACTTTTCTCCTTAAGGAATGACTATTCCCCTCTCCAGACCACTGCAGCTGCGTTCTTGTTCACAGTTCCTAATCCCACGTTGCAGCAGCATCACGTGAGACCCATCTGACCTTGCTTCGGTGATCCATCTCACCCTTCGGTGATCTATCTCACACTTCGGTGTTCCATCTCACCTTGCAGCGGAGTCCGTTGGGTTTTGGCACGTGGCATTGAATCATCTCGCTGTCGATGAAGCCCTCCTCTCCGTCCCAGTCCTCCGGAGCCTCTCCGAGACTGTACAGCACGTGGAAGCGCCGATCTGTGGCTGGAGGCAGCAAGGGCTCATGGTCACAGTTCCGCCGTTGGCTGTGTGAGGCACAGACCACGTCCACGGTGCCGTGGCTGAAGGGTGGGGTAAAGGTGACGGTCAACTGGGATGATGAGGCCAATGTGGCTGATGGACAAGATCAATGTCAGAATGCTCCGGCTAATAGGATTAGATCAGACAATTTGAAAGTTTTTCTCTCAAGTTTTCGAAGGGAACAGGTCGGTCATCATCACCGTGGAGATCGCCAGCAGTTCGCCACTGGGGCCACGACCGGCGACATAGTTCCCGCTCCCACCGAGCTTCAGGAGCGCACGAGCGCGCGGCTCACCCTGGTAGCGGTCGAGCTCGTCCTTGACCAGCACGTCGTCGGCGGTCTGGCTGAAGTAGAGCAGGTGCACCTGGGTGCGGTCGGCAGGGTCGGCCATGACGGCCCTGATCAGCTGCAGGCAGGGCGTGACGCCGGCGCCCGAGGCGATCAGGGTCAGGTGGTCCACCGTGTTGGCGAGGTACTCGAAGCCGCCGCACGGGCCCATCACCCGGATCGTGTCGCCTGGCGGAACCCACCCGCTCGGTCAACCGGAGGCCAGTGCATTTGTCACTCATGGAAAATCAGCTGGCGGATTTTATCGAATAAACTAATGTGGTCAGGAGCTGAAATCTGGTCCACTTCAAAGCCGGAAGTCTTCGGGTTTCCGAAATTCCGTAATACCAATATGGCATTGCAAGCGATAAATCGACCTAAAGCCCCTTCACGTCGCGATCCAAAATCGGTCGCGTCACTTTTCCACCGGGCGTCACAATTGCCAGATAGCTATTCCTCCATAAAGATGAATTAATCCCCTTAGTGATAGCAAATTCTTTCCTACGCCAGAAGTTACTGCGCTGCTGAAGAAAAAAATGTGATGTCTGCCCACCAACGGGTATCTTTTCTCGCAACTATGCCGCAGTGTTGTTACGACGAGTGCTAGCCTCGTCGACTGGCTGCGGGTGGTACAGCTGTCTCAGATTCACCAAAACCTCCAACGTGTGACCTTTCTGTTCATGGGCTAATTGCTAGCACTGAGCCAGCACCGCCACCTTCCGCGAGGCAGCGAATGTTTGATGATGATGTGTGTGAGCTTATGGTAGGCGGGGAACAGAGCTGATTTATCCTGCGGCACGTCGCCGTAGCCCCCGCGTGAGTCCAGCTCCGGGTTCCCAACGGCGCTACGGCGCCTTCATGCACCGTTCGCGGCAACTTCAGCGAGCCCAAAACAGAGCCGTGGTCCATGCTGTTTGGGACTTCAAGTGGGCTAAGCATCCGGAAGCATCGACCCTCTTCCTTCTCTCCCCGAGGATCATGCCGCATTGTGCATCGGCATGATTACTTTGCAGTGATGAAGGAGAAAGTCCCTCAGCACAGCCAAGTTGTTGAAGCTCGTAGTCGTAAGGAGTGTTGCCGCAGCGTCACACTTTCACCACGATTCCCGTGGCCCCTGGGTCCCTTGGTCTTCCCGTTCCCAGCCTCCACTCCTTCCCGGGTTGACGCCGTCGACTCCCCGGCCCAGCGCGCACCTGGCTGAAGAGCCTGGAAGTGCTTCGACAGGATGCCTGTGGTCTCGAACTTGAGGATCAGCTGCAGCAGGTCGGGCTCGTCGGGCCGCGACACCGGGGAGAAGTAGCGCTCCTGGGCAGGGTGCTCCTTCGGGTTGATTTGCACCTGAGGTTGCACGACGAGGTCAGAGGACCTGTACCAGATAGTGAGAGGATATCAGGGACAAGGTCAGGTCACAAAGCGTTGTCGGGGGAGGATCACTACCGCAGGATCGGAAGGAGATTCTGCATAATGGTACACGTTCACGGTCAGAGAAGATCACCGGTCCATCCGACCACAAAGCGGAATCAGAGGGCAACGTCCACATCCCAGGTCACGGGATGGCGCCTGGGAGAACGACCTGTGCATACAGTCAACGAGCCAGGTGAGGTCAGCGGCAGTCAGTCAGCACACTGGACGTCAGAAGTCATGCGCTCAGAAGTCGGGCATCCAGGATGACGACGTGCCGCCAGAAAGCTGAGCACATCTCGCAGTCGAGGTCAGATCCGGGACGGAGCCGCTCCGCAGAGAACTTGAGCAGTCGGCGAGGCGGAGGTTCCGGACGTACCTTGACGTACTGGCCCGGCAAGCATCCCAGGTGTTTGTCCTTCTCGGGGAAGGTGAAGTCGAACTGCTCCATGCTCTCGCCGATCGAGGTTCGGCAGGTCAGCGCAAGCTCGGTGAACGAGTCGGGCTTGAGGCCGGGCGTGCAGTCGCGGCCGGCCAGGGTCAGCGTCTGGGGATCCGGTCACTTGGCCAGTGGAACACCTGGTGTCACGTGTCATGTTGGAACTGGGTCACGTGCACATACCGTTTTTTTGCGGGGAAATCTCACGCATGCACACGCTGAGTTGCCCGATAGCCGAGACGAAAGCTGAGTGACCCACACTGAGGAAGGTGAACACGCCCGAGTCACGCGGTCAGGAATAAGTCGCGTGATCGCATCGAGTAACATGACAAAAGATGAGGTAGATGGCGAGACAACTAAACCGAGGCATGTGAAAACATAAAGTTGCATCAACACAACAACTGTGTCACGTGATCTGAACTGAGCCACGTGACCGCATCAAGCCAAGTCAACACCCCGAGTCAGAAATGGAGTCACGTGACGACTCCCAATCACCTGACACAGGGTAGTATGGCCAAAGCTGAAGCGCCTGCACAGTGTGAGCCACGTGACAAAAACACGAGTCGCATGACCACAACTTAATGGAACGATCGCACGACGACATTGCCACTTTGCTCTTTTTGCTCCTCTCCGTGTTTTTGCCTGTCACATACCTAGCCAGCATGACCTAATCGGACGTTCACGAGCCACGCACCTTGTCCACGTACTGCGGCGGGCCGGTGCTGAACGGGTTCTCAAAGTCCTCGTCCAGGAAGCTCTGTGCCTTTTCGGCGCTGACGCGACCATTTTCGACGTCCTCCAACAGCTCACGCGCAATGGCCTCCTTCTCTTCCGGCGTCATCTTCTGCAGCTCGTGATGGATGGAACGATGATTGACATGTTTGTCCCTGTGATGTCCATAGGTTGATCATGGCTGATCACTGCAGTAATTGTGCACCACCGTAATTCGAATCATGGTGATGATTATGATAGATTAGATAGATAATGGTGAAGACCAGGCGTGAGTGAGAAAGTCAAGGGAATCGACATTCAGTCCATGAATCCATTTCATGTAAGATTCATTCCGTTCGCATGCGAGAATGTACTTAAAAAACATGACACTATAATGTCATGATGGCAACATCTCAGGTGATGGGATATTTTGGAGTGTTTTTTCTTCACCAAACAATAAACTCCGCACGTCAAAACGATACCAATGAAAATGTGACATTCCGAATGTCTCCGCAATACGCAACGTCTCGGCAATAATGTCTACGCAAGTTTCCCTCCCACCCCAGAGCCGGCGGGCTAGATGCGCCGCGGAGCGTTTACCAGTAGTCGATAGCCTGCATGCCCAGCAGGGCGGAGTTGCCGACAAACTGCCGGAGCACCTCGTTGCTGGGTCCCATCACCCAGCCGGCCTTGCCGTCGCGCACCAGTCTCTCCAGCCCTGACAGCAGGCCCACTCCGCATCAGCACGCAGCCCGTCCGGGAACAGCAGCGCATTGACGCAAAAGTGATACTATTTGTGGTAATGGTAGAAGTAAATTAAAGGTAAAAGTAAAAGGAAGAGTATAGGCAAAGGTAAAAGCAAAGGTAAATGCAAAGGTGAAAGTAAAGGTAAAAGTAAAGATAAAAGTAAAGATTAAAGTACAGGTAAAAGTAAAGATAAAAGTAAAAGTAAAAGTAAAGGTAAAGGTAAAAATGACCGTAAAGTTGCAGTAAAGGTACAAGTAAAGTAAAGGTAAAAGTAAGGCAGTGTCACCGGGAGTGTGCTAAGCACCGCGTGACCGTATTCGGTCAGCCAGGTCTCAGTCCGCGACCATCGTGAGCAGTGCATCACCGCCACAGCACGCTCACGCATTGTCTCCAAAGCACGGCAACAAACGCATTGTGTACGGCAGTATTCCATGGAGGCCAGTGTGTGTCGGGACTACATCAGGCCACGAACGACGTGGCGATTTTCCATCGTGAAGTTACGCAGCAATGCCTCCAGCTTGCTATACAGAATCCTGACTGGTTACGCTAGTTAGTGACACCTACACTCCACATTTATTGAATGCCTAATGTAGACAACTTCCTCTCAATTTCTTCCAAATCTGGGCTCATTGATGCCTGATTCCGATGACTTTCTGACTCATGCTTAATTGATGATCCGCAGATAATTCGCTTCTGCATTCACTGATGACCCACAGATGATGCATTGATGATTCACCGATTATTCACTGATGACTCGCTGGTAACTCACGGATGCCTCACTGATGATTCCCCGATGAACTACTGGTGACCCACTAATGCTGCACCGGGGCGGGGATGACCGAGTGGTTAAGGCGCCGGGCTATTGGTACCAAAGGTCCCGGGTTCGACTCTAGCGCCACTCAGGACATTTCCCAATCCCGCAGCCCACCGGCGAAACAGTGTGGGCGGCGCCATTAGCCGTGAATGTGCATAGAGTGTGTCGTGAACCAACCAATAAATAAACAACTAATGCTGCACCAGCGACTGACCCACTGCCGACATGGCCGGCGGTCTTACCCAGCTCTACTTTGTAGCCGGACCCGCCCGAGGCGTGCAGCATCTTGTCGGTCACGTACGCTACGTTCTTGGCGGCGCAGAACTTCATCTGCCACAGCCAGTGCAGGAACGTCGCCCTGACGAAGTGGCACAGCTTGTTTATTAGGGTTTTTGGGTGCGTCAACCCCAATTGGGTTAGTTTGCGACGAAGTGGCACGGCGTGGGCTCTTACGGTGTGCTGCCCCGCCAAACAATTGCATCGAACGTCACTGGAGCAAGTGTCGGCACGGTGTGTGGTGAAGGGCATGGGTGATGGGTGGCAGGCCACGCAATATTTTGCCTTGGCATACAAATTTGCCCGATGGCACCTTAATGCAAATGTGCCACGAAATTTAACACTTACGAATGTTTCATGGGATCAGTTAAGGAACGTCGACATATATATATATATATATATATATATATATATATATATATATATATATATATATATATATGTTTTATCTACATAAATGTATTTGTATATGTGTGATGTGTGTATACATATATACGTATCGTTGCATGCTATTCATATTTCCAGTATAGAAAACAGGCACCGTGTAAGAGTAACAACGGCTGCTCATGAAAACGTAAGGAATGCCACAAATTCCCAACTGCTGAGCTGGGATTTGTTCCCGTCCACGTTGCATTCACGCTGGGCACCAGCGCCGCGACGGATTTCGGTGAGGAGAACGAAAAGGTTGTAACATCGACATTTTCCTAGCATCGCCATAGGCGCAGCGCCTAAACCTGACGATGTTTCGAGGGCGCGTCCACCTCGCCTGCGTCGGGTCGACACACAAGGGTCAGTGACCCGGTGTCCTGGACTATTGATTCTAGGGGGGTGGGTCTGGAGACACACCAGCCCCAGAGGCGTGTCCCGACCTGGGCATGTAGTCGAGGTCGGCGTGCTTCTCCCAGCTGTTGTTGTTGGTGGCCTTGTCCATGCCCATGGCGATGGACGCGTTCATGAGGCGAGTCGCATTCGTATCCGACAGACACTCGCCGAAGTAGTCCTGCGGCACAGTATCGGATCACTTGTCAGCGCAGCGCCGACGTCGTGACGTCACATCGTTGTCAAATCAGCACCCCCATCACCACTCCAATCACCACTCCAATCACCACCCCAATCACCACTCAAATCGCCATCGCCATTACAATCACCACTCCCGTCACTACTTCAATCACTACCTTCATCACCACTTCCATCATCACTTCCATCACCACTCCAATCACAACTCCAATCACCACTCCAATCACCACTCAAATCACCACTCCAATCACCACTCCAATCACCACGCCAATCACCACTCCAATCACCACTCCAATCACCACTCCAATCACCACTCCAATCACCACTCCAATCACCACTCCAATCACCACTCCAATCACCACTCCAATCACCACTCCAATCACCACTAAAATTACCACTCCAGTCACCACTCGCATCAGCACTCCCATCGCCCCGGGAGGTGAACATTGTCAAACGACTGCCCCAAGAGGTGAACGACCCGAGGTGAGTGGCATTTCTATTTATACCTAGGTTCGTCGCCCGATAGATGCACGTCTCGGTCAGCCCAGGTGCGACTCAGATCAATGCTGAGCACAGGTTCGTCGTGACGCCGGACTGGCGGGAAGGCGTCCAGGTTTGGGAGAGAGCATACATGAATAAGCTGATCCCGCTGTAGTGCAGGCACCCGGCCCGGCGCGCGACGAGACGACCTACCTGAATGGTGGGGTAGTCACAGACGCGCATGCCGACGTCGCCGTGGGCCTTCCTGGTCACGTGCTTCTTCACCAGGTCGATGCAGGCCAGGGATATGCCGTTCCAGCAGGCTGAGGTCAGCAACAGGAAGTAGGGGTCGACGCACTCGTCGTTGGAGCGGGCGCCGTCGCCTGAGGAGGGAGAATGCTGCTGACTCGGGTGTGTCGGAAAACAGGCACTAGAGTGGGATTGGTGATAATGTAATGGAGAAGTGAATGCTCCTTTGAGAGGCATTCACTGCTCAGCAGTCTTCCGCGAGACCAACGTTTCCACTAAGAGCAGTGGCATGAAGCAGATATCTCGCGAATAAGTGTAGACTGTGACAGGAATTCAAGCCTCAACAGACAAGCATCATCACCAAACATTAGCTGTACTAGGGTCCTTTTTGTGTTGGGTACCTTTGTCTCCCCTTTCTTGATGGAGTAGTGTTGTTTCACAGGGACTCTATGATTACTGCTTGTTGATGAAATGCCAGCAGCTCATTAGAAAGAACGAAAAGGAAGCTGTCACATACACGGACGATAAGAATTATGCTCGCGGAGTCGGATAGCGCCACATTTTCCTCTCTGGATGCCGAATCCAACAACATAGATCCAGCCCTGCCCGGAGAGGCATGCGGCCGTCGCTGGGACCGTGCGGACGCGTCTCACCGATCGGGCCGATCCTCCTGTCGTTGCTGAGCACGCCCTCGCAGATGAGCGGGCCGGACTGGTTGCCGTGCATGCCCAGCGACAGCCAGTCGTTGGCGTTGGCGCGAACCTCCGCCTGCGGTCGGCGTGGCGGTCGTCACGTGACACAGGCTCACGGCCACGTGCCGGACACGTGACCAGTGCGGGTCGACGCGACACGCCAGCGAGTGAACCGTCATAGAGCACTAGACATAGGCTAGACCAGCGGAGGGAATCGGAAACATCTTTGTTGCGGTGTGTGGTGCGAGTATGTAGCGCACACCAGCTGTGCCTGGTGGCAGCTACACTGGCGCAGCAGTGTGTGTGCTTGGGGATCTGCATAGCCAGACAACATTATGCGATAGCAGCCGCTTCAAGTCACTCCAAGCACACACTTCACGGACCAACGGTTGTGCCAATAGTATAATCCATAGTCATCTCCAGTATTGGACAATGGGAAAGGTAATTTAGGACAACTGCTTAAAACACAGCTTACAGCGCATTCCGGAAATTATTGGTTTCAGTGTCGCATTGTGATTTATGTGCTGAAAACATAGTAGGATTAGGAATATGATATTTAGTAGGACTGAGGATTACAGGGAAGGATTACAGATATTTAGTAGGACTGACATCACAGCCGAATTTGCTTGGCTTCGTGCAAATCCACCAATCTCCCGTTATCGGCTTATCTATGCATACCCGACGGCACACATCATCATCCTGAATGTGTTAAAAATTCCACAAACAGGCGAGCATATTTCCGATAGTTGGTGCATTAGCTCACATGAGCTGATGCCCCTGCACCACTTGCCGGTTTGAACCTCAGAATTGGCCGCCAACGCTGGGCTGTGGTCGCTGAAGTCAGCGGACAGACGGTGACGACGCCGCGGCCAACGTCGCACCAACACACGCATGTGTATGTTCATAAACGCATGGACTGAACCTCAGCGTGCAAGTGACACCGAATTGTTGACGCTCCAAATGACCGGAGAGCGTCGTTTTCATTATAATTTCATTGCTATGTCACGTGCAAGATTGATCGTCTGTATATCATTGCCGCACTATCGTTAGGAAATTCACGTCATGATCGCCTCATCAATTTGCGAACCTGCATCTGCTGTCCTTGGATATTAGCGAACAGGTCGTCTTCATAAATATGTTTGCTTGGACCATGGCCAGGTACGGCAAGTTCCGTCCAGCAGGTCCCATTTGCCGGTTGACCAATGGTCCAGACAGGCTGGACAAAGCTAGCTTTGTCTACCTTTGTCGCGGAAGTGGCCAGAAGACAGAAGTTCAGCTGGTAGGCAATGATTGTGAGGCGAAGAGGAAGGCGATGTATAAATCCACGCCATGGCCGCATTTGTATTATGTTTTGCTCTGCTTTGTTTCTCTTCCATATCTATATCTCTGTTCTGTTCAACCTGTAGGGCAAAGTGAGTTTAGTCGAACCTCCATATACGTTGGACCCCCCCCATTATTTCATCTAAGGTGTCACAGCAACTCATAAGCCACCTGCGACACATCGAAGAAAGTTTCAATTTTGGTTGGATAGGATTCGAGAGCGGTAAATATCTGAGGAGCCCTTAAGAAACAAGCGTGCTTTAACGTCCAAAGCGGGGGCGTCTTTAGCTCAGTGGTTAAGCTGAGCGTCTGGCAAGCCAGAGGTACGGGGTTCGATTCCCCGCGGTGCCCGTCCTTCCCCCAGGGTGAGAGGCAGGCGGCGCCATATGGCATTGCTGGGTGCGTCGAGAAGCCACAATCCAGTCCAACGCCTGAAGTGGTTTTTCTAATGTTTCTATTTCGTGTTCCTTAATTCGTAACAGATAGACTTCCAAAAATGTCATCCTATTTAAGCTGCAGTTGAACTGTGGTTTATTTATGTGTTCCATGCTGCTGACGATTTTCTTACGAAGCATGCGAATACATTGGCGTACAATTGTTGTTCAGCCTATTGGCGATGAAGAGATTGTTTTGTTATAGGCTATGGTGTTACAATGCTAGACAACAGGCGGTGAAAATCTAGGTCGAAGCATACTACGTGGCATTTTCTGATTGCTTTATGTTTTTCTACCAGATCACCTGAGGTGACAAAAAGTGATCATAAAAACCTGCAAAATAAAAGGTAACACTCGCCAGTATTCGTCACGGCATTTGCTTACCTGAATGAGGCTTGTGATTAACTTACCCACTACTGGTATCAACTTACCTCACGCCTGGGGTAAGTTTAGAGATGAGCGATACGCGAGAACAACTCAAAATATTATTGACATGTAATTTTGTATAATTTGTATATTGTATACGACTCATATGTGCTTTTTCAGAATACGTGCACAAATTAATAAATATGTATCACCACATGTGCTCCAGGCCTTCTTAAGTAGCATTGGCTCAACTTACCTCGACGCTATACCTTCGTCGCAAATTCTGCCGTTTGGCTGGAATTCACGAATTGGGTGGTGGGGACAAGGTATGCGCAAGAAGCTCTGCTTAGCAATTGAACCCTGACTGATAAGCCACCCCAGCAAGAATTCGGACAAAATATTTTGTAAAAAGCAATTGATGTTTACTTGGTTATCTGATTTCGATTGACATGTAAATTGCTTGTATTGTATTGGCTATATGCAAGCACTTAAATGACTAAGATTACCATAATCCGAGCTTTTTTTCCAGTTCTTTGCCGTTCTGTCCTGTTTAAAACCAGCTAAAACCGGCTTTGAAACTATAAAACTGGTTAGCTGTTGAAAGCCGGCCGTGGCCAGGCCACTGACCTCAATAACACTAGCATTGACCGACGCCTTGCCGGCCCCGGCCACGGGTTATCGCCTCGTCTGACTTATGGAGCACCTATCGTCCGATCACAGGCGGCGTTGCGGCGCACCAAAGCCACCGGCAAGTCTACGGCTGCAGCGGTCTGCTCGAAGCAAAACTCAGG
This sequence comes from Imbricaverruca yamaguchii, assembly GCA_034440575.1. Taxonomy (NCBI): domain Eukaryota; kingdom Metazoa; phylum Arthropoda; class Thecostraca; family Neoverrucidae; genus Imbricaverruca; species Imbricaverruca yamaguchii. The sequence continues at coordinate 391,737 of JAOTOL010001593.1, forward strand.
GCAGCAACTACTGTCTCTCGCATAAGGAACGAGCAGTAAAATCGGGGCCCCTCGTCTGCACGAGAAGACGACTTGACAGCGCGGCGGATTTGGGAGGGCTGAAGACGCACGTGCCGAACTGCAGGCACGTCTGATGCTGGAGCAAAACTACGATTTTCTCACATTGCAGCTACCTCAGGACGGTTGCATGCTTGGCGCTTGCCATGCCGAAGGTCGGGTGAGGATGATATGGTCATCTTGAACTTGAGCGACCCGTGCTAGCCCAGCCACAATTCACGCAACTACGACCTCATAACTCGTGACTCGTTGCCTAAGAGATCTGTGCTAGCCCAGCCAGCCACAATTCTGGCAACTACGACCTCAAAACTCGTAACCTGAGCGACCTGTGCTAGCCCAGCCAGCCACAACTCTCACAACTACGACCTCATAACTAATAACTCGTAGCCTAAGCGACCTATCCTTGCTCACTCGCAACACTCACAACTGGCTAATCCGGCTCATGCATTCCTCCAGGGGGCCTACAGCACCCGTTATCATCATTTGAACCTGGTGACAACTCTTACCTTCATTACCAGGACTGGATGGCCGTTCTCACCTTCATAACCAGGACTGGATGACCGTTCTCACCTTCCAGACCAGGACTGGGTGACCGCTCTCACCTTCATAACCAGGACTGGGTGACAGCGCTCACCTTCATGACCAGGACTGGGTGACCGTTCTCACCTCCATGACCAGGACCGGATGACCGTTCTCACCTCCATGACCAGGACGGGATGACCGCGCTCACCTTCATGACCAGGAAGCAGGAGAGGTCGGCGAAGTTGCCCGGCTTGGCGCCGGGGCTGACCGTCTGGATAGCGTACCAGTCGGCGAAGCCGGCCGAGGTGGCCCACGAGCCGTACTTGAGCATCTTCACGTGGTCGGGGCCCAGCGGCCGGCACTTGGACGACAGCGGGAACCAGAAGTGGCCGCCTGAGGCACGGGCCAGGTCACGCCAGGTCAGGTCACACCAGGTCAGGTCCGGTCAGGGGAGATGAACAGCGAGGCTGAGTCGGCTCGGTGGGGCGTGGCCTGGCTAAAGCTATGCTGATCACGTGAGATGGGGTTTGGTCAAGCCCGGGTCGGGCAGAGACAAGGCAGATCAGGTTTTGCTGGGGAGCCAAGTGAGCTGAATATTGGGTTTGTCTTTTTAGATAGGACCACGTCAGGTCAGTCCAGGTCAGGTCAGGGAAAGCCAGGTCATGAGCTACCAAGAATGGTCTGGCTTGGAGAGTTGGCAGTTGATCCCGGATTAGGTCAGGTCGGATTAGATCTTAACTAAGCCCGGATCAGGTCAGTTCAGATCGGATAAATCACGAGGACGGTCAGAGTCATGCTTCGCGCTACCGTACGACGCGGGTCACTTCAGTTCTATGATAATCGCAACTAAACAAGACAAGTTTTCGCCTACACCGACCTTGTAACCCAATTGGTTCAAATTGCATGCATTGCAATTAGTTCAAACTGCATGCATAAAATGTTGCATTGCAACATTTCATGCGATTTCGTTCGGGAGAAGCAACGCTTGTAGCTAACACGTTGCTACAGTGCGATGCAGGAGTACGTTGCGTGTTCCACACTGTAGTGAAACACGGTGTGGAACACGCAACGGGGAGTAGGCGACGTGCTACTCCCCGTTGATCCAGTTGTGAATGCCACATGCATGGTCGGCTCCGTCGCCACAGTCAGACTGTGGAGCGGAGTAGCACGTCGCCTCTGGTAATAGCTGACATTGGACAGGCTGCAGATCGCCTTACAAGCATCACCAGACAAGGCAGTCGGACTATGACATCATTTGTCCATGCGCGCTCGATCCTCGTCCGCCGCGGAGTTGTGTACCCGCCGCCGGTCTGTGTCGGTCCTCAGCGCTAGTTTGCGCCTACCGAGGAGACGCGTCCGCCGCGTGTGTGTGGCGGTTCACGGCGTGGCTCGGCACATTGCGGCGCGAGGCGTGGAGTGGGCTCCGCTGCCCGTCGGTTCAGGTTCGCCGCGGACCGGGCGGGTCGCCACACGTCCGCGGCGTCTCACGGCACCCCGGGCGCCGACACTCCGAGCACTCACGCGACACTCACGGCACCCCGGGCGCCGACACTCCGAGCACTCACGCGACACTCACGGCACCCCGGGCGCCGACACTCACGGCACCCCGGGCGCCGACACTCCGAGCACTCACGGACACTCACGGCACCCCGGGCGCCGACACTCCGAGCACTCACGCGACACTCACGGCACCCCGGGGCCGACGAGCACTCACGCGACACTCACGGCACCCCGGCCCCCCCAACCCGCGACACTCACGGCACCCCGGGCGCCGACACTCCGAGCACTCACGCGACACTCACGGCACCCCGGGCGCCGACACTCCGAGCACTCACGCGACACTCACGGCACCCCGGGCGCCGACACTCCGAGCACTCACGCGACACTCACGGCACCCCGGGCGCCGACACTCCGAGCACTCACGCGACACTCACGGCACGGGACACTCGGACTCGTGACATGGACGGGTGATGTGGAGTGGGGCACGCTGATGGCACGGGGGAGTGGCGAGGGGCGATGGGCGGTGTCCGGTGGGGCGTGCCACGTGTGAAGAGGTTTCAAAGCATCAAGTTGCGTTGTTTTTCCCGTTCGTATGACCATTTTAAGTAATCTTATCAAATTATAGAATGTTCTGACCATGGTTATGGTTCTTGCGGGTCCTAAGATTTGGATGCAACGTGGTGTTCGACTGTACTGCAGGGTTGCAAGCGCCGGCGTGCAAGTTGGGAATAAGCGAAGAATTAAGATAAATATCGACATGCGACTGATGTTATTTGCTCGATAAGGATGCAGATCACACATTTACATCGAGGATTACATCTTATGTACATTTTATCCATCTATTTTTCCTAAAGTACACATGGGATCGCATGCTTTGCAAATGTCAGCAAATTTCCTGACGGTGCAACACATTCGTTGGCATCGATTGCGCACTGGTCGGGATTTGTTGAAAATCCTCTAATCAAATCTCACGGGCATCGCGTGGCGTCGTTGTCGACGGACGTCGACCTTTGGCTCGCTTGGGTCCCCCGCTGGACTCCGAGTCCGCGTGGATCGCTCTGATCCTGGTACGATCGTCGGACTCCAGAATACCCGGGATCGGCTCATCTGCTGCCCACTCCATTGGTAAATTTGCCGCCTGTTTCTGGTCACCATAGGCCTACAAAGAAGCCGACGGCCACCGCCAGCAATTACCAATTACGGCCGCTACAAGCCAACGCTGGGGAGCAGAAGGGAGATTATGGACTAAGGACGAGGGAGATTAGGACCTAACGGCACATGTCGGATGGCGCGAGAAGCAGATGAGAGGAGGAAAACCATACGGGAGGAGGAGAAACAGACGAGAGGAGAATCAGACGAGAGGAGAAGAAGCAGATGGGACGATGAGTAGCAGACGGGAGCCAGCTATTCTATGTGTAATAATTTATATTGTATTCTTCTGTAAAGAATCAGTTTCAAAGTAAATATGACCTAGAGCAGCCGGTCTGGAAAACTTATCGATTTATCCAGATCTATTTGATGCGTCGCTCAAAATTATATGTATGTATCATTTCAACCCTGCCTGGATCGGGGAGGGTTGAGCGGAGGGTCGGAGAGGCTTAGTATGCGGCCCACCGCCAGCAAAATCATCTGCTAGTGCTCTGGTGCGTCGCTACGTCCAGTTGCGTCATTATCAGCCCTTGCGAAACGTCCTCGAGTCAAAAGATGAAATACTGCGCTCTGCTAATGGATAAATACTCTGCAAGACTAGTCGGAACGGTTTGCAGATGGACTGTGACGTACACGTGGTATCGCCAAACTGTTTACGGAATACGGAAGTTGGAATACGTAATCAAAGAGGCGAGCGCGTGTTTCTTAATGGCCTGCCGGAGTATTGCGCAAGACTGCCGCCGGACGGCGAAGGCACTTGGCGGTGCGAGTGTGCGCGTGCTGCAAGATCGGAGCCACCAGCCACCAAGTGCCCGGCCTTAGTCTGCGCGTCCGGGTAGAATCTGCTGCGTGTCCGACAGGTTAATGTCCACCCGGGCAGTCCCGAACGGCAACCGGATTGAGCCTTGCGGACGGCTCGCAGACCCGCATCCTCTATTTCTGTCCTCGACGTCAAGAATAGCATACGTGGAAATACCGCATACAATACGTGGGCATACTGCACCGCAGCACAGATGTGCCTGCATGCCAGATTATCCACCGAGCACGCGAGGCTTCGGCTGGTTGGCTGTGGAGCAGGGAACTTCGCGTCATGCTGTTGGCGGTCAACTGCATTGCGGAATGTTGCGATTTAGCGAGTCGTGCTTCCTGCATCCTCAGCCTCAGGCTGTGGAGCAGGGAACTTCGCGTCATGCTGCGGCGGTCAACTGCATTGCGGAATGTTGCGATTTAGCGAGTCGTGCTTCCTGTATCCCCAGCCTCAGGCCGTGCATGTTGCGCCGACCGAGGGCAGAGTAGCTGGACCGGAGTTGAGGTCGGACGAGAAGGCCCGGGTAGGCATGACATCTGTGGCAGGGGCGCGTTCAGGGGTTCTCGAGGTGGCATTTTTGAATGTACATTTTCGAGCCGTTCGAGCGGCACTGCACATTTCATGAAGAGGACGTGCACGATGACAAACTGAACGTCGATGCAAAAGCTGAAGGCCAGACACTCGTTATGAGCTTGACGCATAGCGGTGGAGTTGGAATAAGTTGGCAATAAGTTGCGGCAGCACTTCAAGCCTGACAAAAAGCCAGCCATTTTGGCACGGTCCATGGCGTAGTTTATAAAGTACATGGTATTCGGTATCGGCTTGTCAAATTAAGCGGCTTTGTTCACAAGAACGAACACTACCGACGTCGATTCGCCCAGACGTCAAATCGACCCGACGTCAACTCGACCTGACGTCAAATCGACCCGACGTCAACTCGACCTGACGGCAACTCGACCTGGCGACAACTCGACCTGGCGACAACTCGACCTGACGTCAAATCGACCCGACGTCAAATCGACCTGACGTCAACTCGACCTGCCGTGAACTCGATCAAATTAAGGCATCTTCCTGAAGTTTCATAGTTTCCACACCAGATGGCATCTTGATCGGGTTGACGGACTGGCCCGATGGTGCTGCCGCGGGTCTTCCGGGCGAGTCTGGGTCGTGGTCAGTGGCACCATGTACCACGGCGGGTTCGCCGAGTGGGCTCGCCTGCCTGCCTGACCTCTCCTTAATAACCTGCCACCTTTGAAAGGCCTGTGCAGCCTTTGTACAGAAGTGCGTTTTCAACATAGCAAGATTTTTCCTCTTCTCTATGTTAGTGCTGGAACTCAGCTTCGTTGCGCCTTTGATTGGGAGCTGTTGAATAAAATGTTTTCTTTATAGCAATAGCCAGCAATACCAAAAGCCGTTGGTACGAGAGAAATGCCAGCTCGTAAAGGTCTAAAGCAGTTGCCCCGTGTACATGAGCAGGTCAGCAGTAAACGGAAATTTCCGTTCCGGTCGATTCACAATAGTTCTGATCGCGCGGCTCGTTTTCAAGAGCAAAGCAGCCACCTCATCGGATTTTTGCGATTTGAAGGCTTGCACAATGTGGTGAGAAGTGCCGAATATTTGGCATATATTTGCGCTTCTGGTGCACCTGCTTCGAACAACGGCGTACACAGGCACAATGTACCATCAATGATCGTAGTTAGGGGTTGTTGGGCAGAAATATAGGGAATCTTTGAATTCGAAGGATTCACTTAGCCGATGACACGTTGTTGATGACAACATAGCCCATTCTTCTTCGTGCGTCCAATGGTGCATTGTTTCCAGATTATGTTCTATAGTGCCTTTAGGTTCCAGACTATATAATGGTTCATTGTTCCAGACTGTACGATATTCAAACAAACAAAGTAAATCAAGTTGATTTCGCGATCCAAGAGATAAATGAGCAAAACCCAAACGCTTGCACAGTTAAAACACTCCGCTACACCGCAAAGCTCACAGCTGGGGCACACACTGACAACGTGACGCCTCAGCGCCGCTTTCAGCTGTTACGTGTCTGATTTTTTGTTCCACAACTAGGTTTGCAATTACAATAAAAAACAAGACGTTATTTCTCATAATTACCCTAAATTTACTTACATGTTAGCAGCTAATAGCTTCAAGACATGCCATAAGCCTTGCAGCCGTATTGTTAATTGCTCGTTTGTTTGTTTGTTTGTTTATTGGTTGGTTCACGACACACTCTATGCACATTCACGGCTAATGGCGCCGCCCACACTGTTTCGCTGGTGGGCCGCGAGATTGGGAAATGTCCTGAGTGGCGCTAGAGTCGAACCCGGGACTTTTGGTATCCATAGCCCGACACCTTAACCACTCGGCCATCCCCGCCCCGTTAATTGTTCGTGATTGGCGCTAATCACAAAATACCGATCACCGAAGCGTGTATTTGCGTTAAGTTTGTCGCATGTTTTGCTACGCCGAAACCCGTTTCCAAGAGCATTATTTTCGCAAGTTTTCATAATTTCATCACATTCGGAAGTTTTGCTTCTCATGGAAACAGAGTAATTGAATACCAAAGGTCTAAAAGATCGCGTGATAATTGTAACTTTGTGACCGCCAAAAAGCGTTGTTTTGTCTCTACGATAAGGAGCTGATGAGGTCGGCTGTTGGTGTCTGAGTTAGACAGAACATGGGAAACAGAGCAGCATAAGAACATGGGAAGAGCAGAGGCGGAACATTTGAGCAGTTGAACTGAAAACTTCGAGCGTAAATATAGCAACTAAAGGAATGTTGGGCTGCAGAAAAAGAGTTCCCGAAATCACAATTTTTAAGGCACAGCGGGTGTGAGGGTGGGGTGGACAGGGACGGGGGCAGAAGACAGTCACTGTCTTACCTGTCTGCTAGACAATCGCTCCTGCGCCCCTGGGATCGGTCCCTACAAGGAAACTGGAGATGGCGATGCCTTTCTTGTCAATTGATGTGTTAAGGATATGAAAATGCAAACCCATCTTATCACACCGTATTATTTGCACTGTATATATAAAAACAACTAGGTTATTGCCGTGCTGATATTTTCCTTTGGCCACCGAAGAACCGTCTGAAGAAGACCTAATAAAGTCCTTCCAATAGGGTTAGCCCTTGCTCGTGCCGGGAACTTTGCTTCCTTTGCCAGTGCAGAGTGGAGGGTGCTACTATCCCCTAGTATTTCCAAACAGAAATAGCGATATCCAACAGCGATAAGCGATATCCAACAAAACCAGTATTGAACACACGAGGTCTCGCTATTGATACTCGATTTGCATCTGTTCCAGCACAATCTTTCTAGCAGATGCGGTGTTTATCTGTTCATATAATCTGTATCTGTTAATATTCTATCTGCACTTGGTTTGTTATTGGTTTTACGACACTTCGACCGTTGAGTCATGCAGCGTCGCCAATCTCTCATGCCGATTGGTCGCGGGCGAAGAGTAGCGACAGGTGAGACTCGAACCCTGAACCTCTCGATTGTGAGACGAGCAACTTACCTCTAGCCTACTCGTCCCCCGGTCTATCCGCACTTTTTCACATCATAGTGCTCAATTGCTTCGACGTCATCGGGGATTTTCACATTTTCACCTGCAACCCTCCACTCTGCGGAAGCTGAATTCCCAGACGTAGTGCTTGAGTGACTTTAGATAACTTTATCACCTAAAATACGTTCATCATCAACGTATGTTTTGGGTTTTAAGTGATGCGCAATGGATGAGCGCAATGATCCGCCCAAAATTACCCATCACGACACCATTGTTCGCAGTGTTGTCCAACGTAATCTCAGGTATTGTATTGCGTCAGATAATGGAGGCCTTGATGTTCCGGCTCCCACCGAACTTCGAATAACACCGCGACGAACCCGACGGAAACAACAGATTACCATGCAGGATAAGCCAATCTCCAATCTCGCCACCGCTCCACGACAATAAATTCCACGCCGTCACGCGACTCTGTCATTAGTTGCGGCCGCGCGGCGCCGATATCTGACATCTGCGCGATTGTCAAGCCACGGCCGCCTAACGACTCCCCGGACTGAAAGCGCCCGGCCCGATCGGAATTTTGTTTCCACGTTCACCCCGATAAAGCCACCGGTTCTGAGCACAGACACTCCTCTCAAAATAACTTTACGGCCGATAGCTCATAAGGAATGTGCGCCGTACGGTAGCACGGAAACGCGCCCGAAGCTAAGTGACGTCACAATTTTGGTCAAGCAAGTATGTAAGGGTCAGTTCGTGCTCCCTCGAGCTGTGGAACGATCGATGGTCGTGATGGTGATCATTTCTTTTTTTTTGTTCCTAGGGGTTCTGGGCTCCTTAACCCTCCTCGTCTTTCCTGTTATATCCTTACACCCCGTCTCGGGGGGGGGGTTGATAGGGACCCCCTCAAATCTCCAAGCTAAACGTCCCACGAAAACAAAAGAGATGTCATCGGAAAGCGTTCGGCGGAAAGGGACGGACCCCCGCCCCGTCCCCAAAAAATCCACAAAGTGACGTCACTAGGGCGCTTAGGTTTTCACGTCTTACATCATGCTTTTGGCTCTGGAGAGTTAATTTTGGGGGATATTTGAAGAAAAAAATTATTGGGAATCATAAAAGGAACGCGAAATCGACTAGGGTAATATAATACTTAGCCATCCGAAACCTTTTTTTCTCGTGAAATTAAAAAAAAGTTTTCAAGTTTTTTACTTTTCTTTTCTAATTGGTAGAGCGGACCGAAAAACGTTGTTCGAAGTCAATTTGCTCCAATAAAAATGCTTACTTTAGCCAGAATCCTTGATTTTAACTCTAATGAGCAAGTATGCAAAATTTCATCAGCAATCAAAAACTGGAAATGAGAAAACTCATCTGGTGCGTTTTGTTCCGTCCCTAAAGATGAGCAAACACTGAAAGTTTCCTTAAAATGTCATTATTCACTAAAGCGTAACGACTGGTTGAACATTTTTGGCCGCGACCTCATTTGACCTTGACTAGCTCTTTGACCCTAGAAGGCCTTACTTCAAGATTTTGACACAACATGTCAAATTGATGTGGGAAAAGGCATGCCAAATTTATGTACGCTGACGTGCGCCGTTCTTTCATTATCCACGGAGTACCTTAGGGGAAGGGTCGATAACGGCCCTCCACCAGAGACGGTGGGGGTCGTTATCGACCCCCTCGTCGACCCCGAGACGGCGCGTGTTATGATCCCCTGGCTGCGCCACTGGCTTTACTTCGCCTCCCAGCCTTCAGTGATGTATCTGTACAAGACGCAGGTCCAGTAGTGATTTGTGCCCTTTCCGGATCGCTCAGGGACGATGATTTTATTGACTAATTTGCGACTTCTTCGAAGCCACTTCCATCTTTTGATATCGCTTACGCTTTTACTCTGCATTGTACAGCTCTGTACGTACACCCTGCTTTATTGTTGGCGAATCGAGGGGATCCTTCTTACCACATCTTCCCCGAAACTAAGAAATGGTGGAAAAGCATCTACTGATTGATATGAACCGAACATAGTTTTGCACATTGGATTCTAGATCAGAATGAACCTCGCAGGAGGTTCATGACCGCAGCAAACCGGCGGCCGTTCGAAGTCAGTTCTTCTTGTTGCTCGACACTACACCTTTCGTTTTTCCACCTCCTTTGGAAGGAGCAAAAAGGTCATGTCTGATTTGGATGTCAACGAAGCGGCATGTACAGGGACGAAACGGCATTTATTTGTGCTCATTATCCTGCAGCGAGTGGCGTAACACGAATGTCAACGTCGTGCCGACCACAAAACCGCGCGAGCGCTGCGAGCCGTAACGTACGGCGCTGCACGGCCGGGGCTGGCCGGTGGCGGCGGCCAACTGTGACCTCGAGCCAGCCGCAGGTCCCTTCAGCCGGGCGGCACTCTTCACGGGCCAGTCTGAGCGACTTCCACCGCGAATGTTTGTATTCTGAAAACGGACTCGGACGAGCGGAAATAACAGGTCATTTTTTTAAATAGAAAAGCACATCCGGAGGTCAGTACTCCTTGCGTATAGGTGTCATCAATAGTTGAACGTTTCGAGTGCGGAATGGCGCGGAGAGCGGGTGCAGGTTGTTCGGTGATGCCGTGCCGAGTCCCCCTGCGGGTTGGACGGCCGGCGGCGTGGCAATGCAATACCGGGTCTTCGACAGAGGCGGACTAATGAGGCGGCGCGGGGTCACATCTCAAACAATATCGAGGGAACCCGACGGCCTCCACCCCAGTGATGTCAGAAATCATGGCGGGCACGTCGCCCGTCGTTTCATGCGTGCAAATCTGCGTGTAATCCTGTGTTTGGGCCCGATAACGTCCAGAGATTGATTCCACACCCAGCCATATCAGCGGCGGCCGGTCGGCGGCGAGCCGCGAACTGACGCCTCCGGCGACCCCCGCCTACGGTGGATGAATATCAGAATATAATTCCAGAAGGCAATACGCAAGGTAACAATTTGTACAATATATAGGTGTAGGTAGTAATGAAATTAAAATCTGAAGGAAGGCTAGAATTAATGGCACTTCTCGTCATACTTTATGGAGACAGTCTCATAAATAGTAACTCACATAAACATAAATGGACCGCCCGCCATACCATCAATGGCGGGCGGTCAGTGGCGGGGGTCTCGAGCCGCGAGCCACGGCCGACGCCGCCAGCAGTTCGCCGACTATGGTGTATGAAGATCAAGACACTGGTTCCAGAAGATAATGCCCAAAGTAACAATATGCGCAATATGCGCATGCGCTATAAGTGGCAATGAAATTGACGTCTGAAGGCAAGCTAACTTGAATGAATGCACTTCGCATCGTATTTTTGTGGAGACGGAGTTTCATAAACATCAACTATATTCTTCGCGCACACACCAGTGAGCATCCGGGTGCGCTTGTCGTGGACGCCCATTTCAAAGTTCTTGAATTGCATCAGGAACTTGCCTGCTTTCTTTCTTTGCTGAAGATTCCCCGATATCCGCATCACTATTGCGTCTGCCGCCTACCCGGGAAGCGATTGTTTCCGGCAGCTCTACCGATCCGGCCGGCTCCGCCCGTCCAGCCCAGATCATCAGACCACGAGTGTGGTCGGGTGGTGCTGTGAGCCAACCTCCGCCTCACCGGTAGCTGGGTCACTGTAGGACTGAGTGCCGATCATCTTGTCCGAGTCCAGCCTCCGCAGCAGACTCTTGATGGTCTCGTTGTCATGGTGACGCCAGAGGACCGTCGACACCGCGCCCAGGTGCATGGCTACCGACCGACGTCAGCACTGTCACTGCATACGTCATCACTACATAGTCATCACCGCACACACGTCACTGATGCACACCTCATGACTAAACACGTCATTACTTACTATCACCACACACGCCATTACTACCACTGCTCACGACATTACTGCACACGTCATCACTGCACACGTCATCATTGCACACGTCATTACTATCACTGTTCACGTCATCACTGCACACGTGGTCACTGTGCAAGTCATCACTGCACATATCAATACTGTCGCTACACACTTTATCATTATCACTGCACACATCATCATCGCTGCATGTGACCTACCAATTTACCTGGGAGCGCGTTGAGCGTTTTCACTAAGCATCTTCAACTTTGTATCAATCATGGATAAACGTAAGGCACGGCTATATGTTGAGCTTATGACGATGATCCGGTCAATGATAGCAGCTGGCTTTGTGGGTATGTCAAGGTAACCAACGCAATATTAAAAAGATTTAGCTGAAAGGCTAACTGACAAACGTATCATCGTGCAACTACTGATCACGTTAGATTAAAAAGCTCGCGACAGATCTGCTATCGAACAAGTAACCTGAATTTCTTTGTGAAGTAAATGTATGTGAGCGGATATCAAATGAAAATTTGACATCTATTCTTCAACTGCAATCGGAAGGCAATCTTTGTAGCTGACGACTTTGGGCCAAATGGGGGCATATTCCTTAATGACGATATAAGTTGAACCATGAAAGGTGGCGTGATGAACATCAATCAACATGCCATTCCATGTACACACACTTTTGGGACCAAAACGTCGCAACGGCACATCTTTGACGATTTTTCTCCGTCGTACATGCATGCGTGTATGGATGTATCCATGCGTGTATCCATACATGTGTGAATGTATGGATATATAAATGTATGTATGTATGTATGTATGTATGTGTGTATGTATATGTATGTATGTATGTATGTGTGTGTGTATGTATGTATGTATGTGTGCATGCATGTATGTATGTATGTATGTATGTATGCATGTGTGTATGTATGTATGTATGTATGTACATATGCATGTATACATGCATGTATGCATGCATGCATGTATGTATGCATGTATGCGTGTATGTATGTACGTATGTATGTATGTATGCATGTATGTATGTATATGTGTATGTATGCATGTATGTATGTATGTGTGTATATATATATGTATATATGTCTGCGTGCTTCGTGTGCACATGTGCGCCACTCACTGTAGACCATGGCGGTGCTGGGACAGCCGTATCTGGCGAGCGTCTCCACCACCATGGCGGCGCACAGGTGACTCTCGCCAAGGCCGCCCAGCTCGCGCGGCACGATCAGCCCCAGCAGGCCCAGCTCGGCCATGGCATCCAGCGACTCGCGCGGGTACGTGTACGTCTTGTCACAGTGGACCTGGGGGTGGGATAACAAGTACGTCTTGTCACAGTGGACCTGGGGGTGGGATAACGAGTACGTCTTGTCACAGTGGACCTGGGGGTGGGATAACGAGTACGTCTTGTCACAGTGGACCTGGGGGTGGGATAACAAGTACGTCTTGTCACAGTGGACCTGGGGGTGGGATAACGAGTACGTCTTGTCACAGTGGACCTGGGGATGGGATAACGAGTACGTCTTGTCACAGTGGACCTGGGGATGGGATGACGAGTACGTCTTGTCGCAGTGGACTGTGGATGGGATAACGAGTACGTCTTGTCACAGTGGACCTGGGATTGAGATAGCAAGCACGTCTTGTCGCAGTGGACCTGGGGGTGGGATAGCAAGTACGTCTTGTCGCAGTGGACCTGGGGATGGGATAACGAGTACGTCTTGTCACGGTGGACCTGGGGTGGGATAGGGAGTACGTCTTGTCACAGTGGACCTGGGGATGGTATCATACGTACGTCTTGTCACAGTGGACCTGGGGATGGGATAACAAGCACGTCTTGTCACAGTGGACCTGTGGATGGGATGTCGAGTGCGTCTTGTCGCAGTGGACCTGGGGATGGAATAGCGAGTACGTCTTGTCACAGTGGATCTGGAGATGGCAGCACGTGTATATCTTGTAACCACTATTAAAGTAACATGGCACTATTCAAGGATCATCAAGGTAAACAATGTTTTCCGATGCGCAGAAGCAACCTGTTTTTAACAGATATTTTTCCAATTATATTTTAAATATGTAAATACCCCTAACAAATCTTCTCCTTTAACCTGACCCATTATTTTCCCATCAAAATGAATACAAACAGAAGAAAAACCTCGTTGCAGATTGCTTACCTCACTGACTAGAAAAACGCCCAGACCGCCAGTTTCATCCCGGATTTAATGCATGGAAACAACGGAGGCCTCGTGTTTGGAGCGCAGCTTATTGTATGCTAAAATATCTGGCCGGTATTATTGCTGGGAGGAAAAATTGGCGGCACCACTATGTCGTTGCAACAAGGACAAATTTGTTGTACCATTTTCGGTAGCGCCGTTTTATCAAACTCTGGAATATTGATCCCAATCGAATCGCCTCCGCGGTGCGGATACAGCCAGGGCTGGGAGAGGGTGAAAATTTCCGCGCTTGCACGTCAGAGTGTGCCACGCGATGACATTTTCTCCAAAACCCCATTGACTCAGCGTGGCGTTTCACCATACCGAGTCATTTGGCCAACTCGGTTATTTGGCAGAGTCACACGTTGGCACCACGTGCTTTCATACACGATGCCACCCGCCTGTCAGAGGAACTGTCCAAAAGTTGGCACATTCATCCGTATAATGGGCCCCGTTTCGTTGCGATGCACCCCAAAGCCATGGCGTCCACGCGCGCGAGGGTGGCTGAAGAGCCGGTTGAGCGCCGACTCGACGCTCACTATTGGCTTTCAACCTAAATCCGCCCTTATTGACATCAAACTGTCCATTTTCAATGCGCCGGGCGGCCCGAAATAGCCCGCCACAGCTGCCCAACCTCTACGAGCACGATCCTATAGGCTCGATTCTGCATATCATATAGTCACGACATGAACATGAAACTGTGGCGACGACATTCCTCCAGCGGCGGAGCGCACGGTTCCATACAGATCGGCGCCCGGCGGCCGTGCACCCAGTGGCTGCCCAGAACCGGTGCGGGCAGGTGGCGTGCAGCATTTCTGCGATTGTCCCGCTCTCTGCACTGCGGACACGGTGCTGTGGTGCTGTGGTGCACTGCGGACACGGTGCTGTGGTGCGCACCGGTGCGGCGGCTTCTGGATTCGCGCTCGGCGGCTCCGACCAAGGACGAAGACGAGCGCCATGGGAAGTGCACATCGCGTGGCTTTCCTGCTGCTTGTGGCGTTCGGCGGCGGCGGCGGCGGCGGCGGCGGCGCGCGTGCGCAGCAGACGCAGCCGACACCGGCGGTGGATGACGGCGCGACCGGCGGCGCGACCGGCGGCGCGACCGGCGGCTCGCTGGCGCCGCCGACGGCCGCAGCCGGCGGCCGACAGTGCAGCAGCGCCTTCGTGCTGGAGCTGCGCGGCGCGGGCGGCGAGCCGCTGCGCGGCGTGCGCCCCACCGTCGGCACGGCCGAGGCGATCGGCGTGTTCACCGGAGTGGGCGCGTTCGCCGCGCTGATCGCCTACACGTTCCACGCGGTGCGCAAGCACGTCTACCGCGACGCCGACAGCCTGGACACGGCGTTCGACGCCGGCGGCAAGGTGTCAATCGGCCTGACGGCTGCCACAATCGTGTCGCAGTGGACGTGGTCGGCCACGCTGCTGCAGTCGACCACCGTCGCCAGCCAGTTCGGCATCAGCGGGCCGTACTGGTACGCCGGCGGCGCCACCATCCAGATCATCCTGTTCGCCGTGCTCTCCATCCAGCTGAAGACGCGCGCGCCCGGCGCCAAGACGTTCCTGCAGGTGATCTACGCGCGCTTCGGGCCGCGCACGCACCAGGTGTACTGCGTGTTCGCCTTCTTCACCAACCTGGTGGTGATGATGTCGCTGATCATCGCCGGCACGGCGGTGCTCAACAGTCTGGTGGCCGACTTCAGTCCGGAGATGGCCAGCATGCTGCTGGCCGTCATCATCGGCGGCTACACGCTGATCGGCGGCCTCGGCGCCACGTTCTACGTATCCTACTTCAACACGGCGCTCATCTTCATCATCATCTTGATGCTGGTCGTCGAGGTGTACTTCAACCCCAGCGACAACCCGAACAACCCGTTCGGCAGTTCGGACCGACTATTCGAGCTGGTGGACTGCTGGACGGCACCGGCCGGCAACCGCGACGGCAGCTACCTGACGTTCCTCTCGCAGGGCGGCTTCATCTTCGGCGTCATCAACATCGTGGGCAACTTCGGCACCGTGTTCTGCGACCAGGCCTACTGGCAAAGTTCGGTGGCCGCCAAGCCGCTGCAGGGCGTGTGGGGCTTCATACTCGGCGGGCTGACGTGGTTCGCCGTTCCGTTCTGCCTGGCGACCACGCTCGGCCTCTCGTACCTGGCGCTGAGTTCCGCGCAGGGCTCGCCGCTGCTCTCCGACAAGGACGTCGCCAAGGGCCTGGTGGCGCCGATGGTGGCGCAGACGCTGCTCGGCCGCACCGGCGAGTACGCCATCCTCTTCCTCATCCTGATGGCGGTGATGTCGACCGGCTCGGCGGAGGTGATCGCCGTCTCGTCCATCGTCATCTACGACGTGTACCAGATCTACTTGAAGCCTTTCCGCAGCGGCCTGGCGCCCGGAGAGTGCATCCTCTGCGGCCATAAGGTGCGGCACACGGCCTCGGAAGATCAGAAAAGGTGCGAATGTCCCTCCATGCAGCACTGTACAGTTTGCCACGCCGACAGCGTGGCCCGCAGCAGGGTGGACGGCCTGGTGAAGCCGCACTTCACCTGCGCCGTGCACGGTCAGTTCCGGGAGTACCAGCAACAGCTGCTCGCCTACAAGAACTGGAGCATCGTGTGGGCCACCTTCCTCTCCATACCGCTGTGCCTGTTCGGCTGGGCGGTCGACCTCGACCTGGCGTGGACCTACTACTTCACCGGCATCCTGATCTCGTCGGCCGTGGTGCCCATCACGCTCTCCATCCTGTGGGTGCGCGTGAGCGCGCGCGGCATGATCGGCGGCGCCGTGGTCGGCTGCGTCTGCGGCATCGCCAGCTGGTTGGCGTACGCCGCCACCCTGGAGGGCGGACTGGCCGACTTCGTGGTGAACACGGGCCGGCAGCGGCCGATGCTGGTCGGAAACGTGGTGTCCGTGTCGGTGGGCGGGCTGGTGTGCGTGGCGCTGTCGCTGGCGGACAACGCACACATGACGCGCGAGCAGCAGGCGCGCGAGTGGGAGAAGACGCGTGACATCGACAACCCGCTGACGCCCTGGGCGCACGTGTACCGGCACTGCCTGCAGCTGCCGGCCGACCAGCCGGCCGGCAGCTACCACCAGCGGCCCAGTCTCGACAGCATCGTGCGGCACTTCCGGCTGGCCAAGCGCACGGCGTTCATCGCCGGCGCGCTGTTCACGTTGCTGTTCGTGGTCGTGTGGCCGGCGAGCATGATCGCCGCCCACCCGCTGGACAGCGCCGGCTTCCTCGCCTGGACGACGCTCAGCCGCGGCTGGTGCTTCGTGGCGGCGGCGTTCATCGTGGTGGTGCCGCTGGCGCAGGAGCTGTTCGCCGTCGGCCGCCAGTGGCGCAGGCTGACCGGCGCCGTCTCCCCCGACTGCGTCTCGCCCGGCGGCCGCTTCGCCGCCTCCACCGACTGCGTCTCGCTCGGCGACCGAGCGGTCGCCGACAGCGAGACCCGCGCAGTGTGATGAAGGTCGCCCATCGAGGGGTCAAGATGCTAATGCGAAAAACACCCGCAGAATCTGTGATCGTCAGTGGAAATTCTACCCGTAGTGGAAGTTCAGCTACCTCCTCACCTCGAAACAGGCCCACATTTGTACTTAGTCTTTTCTGCATCTACACCTGTCTACTAAAGACATACCTTGTCTGTTTGTTTGTGGCGGCCCGAACCGCACCGAGAGCTTCCGCGGAAGAATGCAATGAGGAGTTGTTTTGTTTTGAGTGCTCATTAAAATGGTACAGATGCATTGTGGCAGTGACCGATCTCTCGACGGAGGCATGCGGCCACCGTCGGGATGAATGGCCCTCCGCAAACAAAATTATTCGTGGGTGCATTACCTTGCAATATTGCGTTCACGCGCATGTGTCTATGAATGAACGCCGCGTGTTGTGTAAGCAGGTCGCTTCAGCCAATAATATTATAGTTCATATCGTTTTCAGGAATTGTGCACGGAATGGAAGTTTGTTCCATGGAACGTAAATGGAAAGTTTGTCCCTAAACAGTTCCAGCAGCTCGGCAAATATCCATTATTTTGTACCCTTGACATAATAGCATGTTAAAGGGAATATATATATATATAGATTATGTCGTGATGGATCGGTCTGTACAAACCGTCCTGCATCTTTGACAGCTTCAAAGTTGTCACAATAGAATCTCATAATTGTATAGCCAAAAGAAAATGTTTGACGTGCTGTTGTTTTTTTAGCTTCTTGATACGAAACAAGCTAAGATTTCGATGTTCTTGTATGTTTCCACATCGGTAAGATAAGTTCACAATAACCTTAGAGTCTAGGTAATTCGCAAAAAAAAATATTGGTAGTATCAAAATACAAATAGAGGTGACAGCAATGTATACAATTAGCGAACGCTATCATTAAATCAAAAGTATTCAACCGAGATGAAATAATCACTTTCAAAGAAACACTTCGATGGATCAGCCAGCGCGTTTACCGCAGTAAAATTAAAAAAGCGTATTCATGCTGCATTACGCAATTAATAGCTTATTCATGTTGCATTACACAGGCCAACATACTTCCTTCCCCAGATGGCTGCGCTTTGTTCCACTTGGCCAAACCGTCGAGAGCACCAAACCTGAGAGTTGCCACGTGGTGTTTACTGAATGTTGGCTATGTGGTGAAAATCTGCTACCTGTCACCAATGTTTTGACACGCCACTGCGCCTGTCGGCAAACGTGGCTCAGACAATAACTATTTTTTATCTGTGAAGGTGGCAAGAGGGTCAACTGGCCTTATTATACTTCTCAGGAAAACACCCTCTTCGAAATCGCCTTCTCACGTTGAAACTCAGGCTTCCGAATGACACCTAGGGAAGTGAGTGACCTTGACTGTTGCGCTGGAGGACTTCAGATCATGCAGGTGTTTATGGTGTTGCGAGTTTAAAGCGAATACCATGATAGCAATGTTCAATAATATTCAAAGGCCCACACTAAATTCTCATCCTTGTGAGGCTTTGTAGCATCCACTAAAACATATGAATTGGTCTTACTTTACCATTTTTTTCCAACCATAATTTAGCTTAATATACACGCGTAATACTATCTAAAGCCCACTGAAACGCGCCGATTTCTGTGCCAAGCCAAAGGAAATATCTACGGATTTGCTGCAGAAAATGCACATTTCTTCAAGAAAAGAAAAACACGGCTGGTTGGACAGCGCGAGTGGGGATCTCTGCTTCACACGACATGCATGGTGCTTTTTTAATGATTGTCTTTTTGTGTGTGTAATTGGGGTCTGGTCGGAGGACCTCCAGTTCACCTGTACAAAATTGAGGCTATCAGATTACTGGGAGCTCTCACCGCTTCGACAATCCTACCGCCGTCTCGTACCATACTCAGGCATGAGCACTTACCACATCACAAATATCACACAATCGTAGGCGGACCACAGCCGGTAAAATCATTGCTAACCTCCACGCGCGTCGCCACATCCAGTTAGGTCATCGGCCTGTGCGACACCGCACCGAGTCTAATGACGCAACGGTGCAGGCTGCTGTTGTATATATACTCCCGCGGAGGACCCTCGTCCCCCCCCCCCCCACTATGGGGGTTTCGACCAGACGCCGAACTGTCCCGGTCGCTCCCACCGACCTCCGGCCGACTTCAATTCTCCACCGGATCTGACTCCGAAGAGGAACCAGAGAACCGGGCGCGACAGCAGTCTGTTCTTCCTGCGCGTGCATCTTCGCCTTATGAAATCGCAACGCGAAGTCTGACTATCACGCATTGTGTTCTGTTCTCGTCGAGGAGCTGGGAGTGAACGTGAGCCGAACCTGCTGCTCTTCTTCTTCTGCTCCTCCTCACGCAGGAATAGGGTGCGTGTCACAGCTCCAGGAAATATTCGTGCAGTGTGCGGGGAGCCCAGATGGATAGGATTAATATTTCCCCTGTCCGATGCCAGCAGTACAGCTAGCTGACTGCAACTTTCACCAGCCGTGTGCACCGGAGCAAAAGCTGGATGTGTTTTTTTCAATGACTACGCTAGGAATTTCCCGTTTGGGTGGGGATTGATGGAGATGCCAATCAAAGACCAAGTCTGAACAGTCCGATGGAGGCGCCGATTCAAGACCGTTTCCAAAATACTGTGTTTGCAAAGATGAGTTGCCGATTCATAGGCATCATGAGGAAACTTATGTGGGTAGGGAAAGCGCTGAGTCAGGGGTGTCAACCAGGAAATATGGAAAAACTGGTGGATCCAGGGATCCGGGGAACATCTCTCCAAGATCCAGGAACATTTTGAGGGTTTGTTTGACTGATAGGAGGGACAGACTTAGAGCGCAAGATCGTTTCCAAGATTATTTGGCACCCATGATGAGATGTCGGTTCACGGGCGTCACCAATAGTTCTCTGGAAGGGTAATGAAGGTCCTACCACAAACGACTTCATATTAATGCGAGGTGCCAACTTCGATATTCTACATATTCTTGTTTGCACCGAAATATGATATACCTTTTCCCCATCAATTTAGCATGTTGTGTCAAACATTTCAAGTCAGATCATCTAGGGTCAACGAGTTAACCAGGGTCAAGTGAGGTCACCTTCAAAAAAGGTCAACCAGTCGTCACGCTTCAACGAATTAAGATATTGTAATGAAACTTTCAGCGTTCACTTATCTTTAGGGATGCAACAAAACGCCCTGGATAAATTTTTCTTTTTTTCTTCTGTTTTTGATTACTTATTAGTATTGTGTATTAGCCCATATGGGTGAAAATAGAATGTGCTGGCTAAAATAAGCATTTTTAAGGGAGCAAGTCGACTTCGAACAACATTTGTCGGTCCGCTCTACCTATTAGAAAAGGACAATTAAAGTAGGCTTGAAAACTCAAAGTTGTAAAGTTTCAAAACAAAGAAATTTGATTTTTTTTCGTGGTCAATTTTTTTGTATGATCCTGGTCAATTTCACTTTCCTCTTTTGATTCTTTTTTTTCTCAAATTTCACTCAAAGTGAACTACCCAGAGCCAGAAACATGATTTAAGTCGTGAAAATCTAGGCCCCCTAGTGACGTCACTTTTTGAGAGTAAAATGTTTTTAGAGTGGTGTCAGACCCTACCCGTCAAGCGCTTTCCGATGGCACCCATTTCGTTTTCGTGCGACGCTTAGTTTGGAGTTTAGAGGGGGTCCCTAACGACCCCCCCGGATGGGGTGTGAGGATCCGACAGGATCCTCTGGGTTAAGGGTCATAGATTGAGGACAATTGACATCAATCTCTCGGTGTATTTGCATCAGAAAACACGGTGCCGATCTGAATAATAATAACGGGGACTGACGGCCCCAGGCCGTGCGACTCCGGGTCATACAGAGTGTTTTGTGCAGCTCCGGGTCGTACAAAACACTTGTGTTGTGCCAGGTGAAAAAGAAGGTTACAGGTCAAGGTGGAACATCCAAACTAGATCCATTTCTTGCCCACCATGCTAGTGACATGGGATGCAATAGCACAGAGTAGAAGGCTTCTCAAATTGAAATAAATGAATGGCATTTGCATCACGGATGCTGTTCATTTCATATAAGACCCTCAAGTTCCGCTGAGCCGTCACCCACCCGGCCACCTGCGCCATCTCGTGGCTCTTTTGAATCGATCATAACTCGGTCACCTTTTCGTATGTTAACTTCACATATGACACTATGTGCATCGTTTAAAGTTGAATCATATATATATATATATAAGATATATATACATGCTTAGAGGGTATTTTATAGGAATAAAAAATACTTTTTTTTAGTATTACGACAAAATGCTTCCTTGCTGTATTTCTATGATCATGTGACTGCGTGAATAAAACAAAATCGAAATTGAACCATCACAGAGCTGCTTTCGCACTACGGTATGACATAGAGAATTACATTTTCCTTCAAAATTGTAAGCTTGCAAATTTGTCTACGCTTTCCTTAATGAAAGCCAAAAGTGAGAGAAAGTGACGTCACTATGACATCAGTCACGGCTGCTATGTGTTGACCCAAATCCTGTGTTGGTTCATGCACAGTTCATGAAGGAAAGGGCACTGTAAATGTCAGCTCGATCCCTGTGCCCGTCTCGGAGATATCACGAAAATCATCCGGGTGGGGAGGAGGGAGGAGGGACGCTTCCCCACTGCGGTCGGTTCAGCGTATGACTAGCTCAGTCCGCATATTCGGCGCATTCTGCAGCACTGCCGCTGCCACCTTCCGACGCCCCTCCCGTCACCTGGCACCGTCGGTACCGGACACCAGCTGATCCCGGGTCAGCGCGTACCAGGGGTCAGCGCCCATTGGCACGCACTGGCACGCAGTGGTGCACGATGTTGCACAGTGGTGCACGATGTTACACATTGGTGTACAGTGGTACACATTTATACACACTGACACATATTGGTACCCAGTGGCACACATTTGTACACAGTGGCAGGCAGTGGCAGACAGTGACAGACAGTGGTATGCGCTGGCACCAAGTGGTACACATTGGTTCACAGTGGCACACATTGGTACGCACTGGTACACATTGGTACAGGCATGTACAGCAGCAGGCTGCGGGTACATACCGCATGTGGTCGGATCTTCTTGCGACAGAGTTCGATGATTTGTTCCTGCAGTTTCTTCTGGCTGTCGTTGAGCACCCAGGTCGGGTCGTACTCTGCCCCGATGCCCCAAAACGGCCGTGTGCCCCACATCTTTTGCGGTACGTCGGCCGTCATGATGATCTGCCCTGCCGGTTATTACACTGTCATGTCATGTCATGTCATGCATACGGCGTGGATAGTGCTCTCGGGATTTATTGGATCGAACAGAAACGTCCGGCTCACTTAGTGACAGCGACTTTGGCTACCAAACACATGAGTGCCATATTACTTCGGAAGACATGGAGAGTTCGTGGCTTGTGACGTCGATGTGCGCAACTATTGTTCGTCATCGTAAGCCATGAGGAAACAGGGACATCTTGTTGAATACGAACATTTGTTACTAGGTCGACAAATTATCTGCAACAAATCCTCCTGAATTTTGTTAGGTGCAATTTCGCTGCAGGTGCTGATTGTTTATCAATGCCGAACGTCTTCTTTGTGTCAAGTTTCACACCGAATTTCTTCAGTCAGCTTCATAGGAACCATTGAAAATGTTGCCACTAAAGGGGCTAGAAAGAAGCGGTGAGAGGGCATCCAGTGTTCACTACTTACACCGGCAATGGCACTGAATATTTCAAAATATTAAACTTAGCTTCGGACAGTCACCGCTGAGTGGATGACGCAGCTGAATAATGCGTCTGCTTAACTTCGGCCGTTTCCTAGCTTGAGTTCGAGTTCGAGCCCACCTTAGGTCGACAGACTTATTTACTGAGCATTGTTACCTAGAAGGCAGTAACTAAGGACCGCTCGTTGTGCGGTGAGCTGAACGCTGATGCCAGGGCTCGTAGGGACGCGACAACGCGCTAAAATGAGACGTGGAGGATACCCGGTGTCCAATTCAGAAGCTCGTCTTCCAACTGGCATGAGTGTATGTATCTTCTCGACTTTCCTCCAAGTCGAAAACAACCTCAGACTTTGATAGCCACAACTGTACCATTTATTATGAGAGAAAAAAATTCCTTGAAACCTATTTGGATTTGGGAAAATCGGCTGACTTTCGCTAACTCGTCCCACTTCAGCATGCTCCTGATGGGCACTCTGGTGCACCAGCCAGCATGCCTTGGAAAGCTCGGTCCGAGAACCTCCTTGCACTTCAAACTGAGTGGCTTTGGGCGATATGCACCGGGGCTCAGTGCCGAACTGATAAACATAATCCTAGAAACCACGATGCCGATCTGAATAAATCAAACGGCGACCGCTGGCCCTGTACCGTTCGACCCCTGCTCATGCATAGTCTTGTGTCAGGTGAAAAAGATGGCTACAGGCGGAGGTCAAGCACACAAACGAGATACACTTCATATTGACCTGCACAGGTCAATAACACGTCGTCCGGCCACAGTTCGGCGCCGCCGCGACGGCTCACCTTTCACGCACGTGGCACTGCCGTGACAGAGCCGAGCCTCACCGAGCGCGAGACACACCCGCCCTGCCGCAGAGTCCGGGGCAGACAGACGGCCACCGCGGCGGCACCGCCTACCACATGCTAGGCATCTGGCAACACGCCCCGGGCGGCCCGGCTGGAAATGTTTACCTTCAGCCCGACCAGAAATTGCCATTCAGTCTGACGCCGCCGCCTTGCGGTGCTACGTGTGGTCAGAAAGGATGGAAAGACCGTGGTGTCTTAAAGGGGCAGATTTGGCTTCGCCTCGCATTCAAGGGGAACTGTCGCCCCGCCCCATTCTTTGGATGGTCTTTAAAATACACCCTGTGAGCGCTTCATTGAGTAACAACTGCACGATTGCCTTTCTCCACACAGCTTTTATACGACTTGTGCGGTCTCAACAAACCTCATGATCTCGTCTAACAAGACTTGGCTGCAGGGTGGGGGCGCGCTGCACGACTCCACCGAGGCCAAATCCCAGCTTAGCCGAACTCACCGGCTCCTCCGACAAGAAACCTGAACAATGGGAAGTCCGACTTAACTGAGGGATGGCGTTCGTTAGTGATAGTTAGACTCAACTGAGGGGTGGGGGTCGATGGTGCGGCCGGGCGGCACGCCATACCCAGGTGGCACGTTCAAGGTCCTGACCTTAATCTGCGTCTGCAATCATCCACGTATGTGTGTCTATGTGTGTGGGTGAATTATTTATTCATTTATTTATTTATTTCGCAATACATGCCCTCCACGTGCAGTGGCTGTTACGGACAGGCTGGGCTTAACTCACAGATATTTACAAAGAAAAGATAGATTTGTGGTTAGTAGTGGGAGCAGATGGGCAACAAACATTCGTACGCCAACATGATACAATATCCATATCACTTTCCGCACTGCATACACCGTACTTGCAACACGAGCTATATACACGAGAGGCTTGTAGAAGTGATAGGAAAGCGATGGCCTAAAGGTGACTTCATAGTGCACATCCATGGTGTAGGGTTTTTGTGTGACTAGTGTTGTTCGTGGAGATACGCTAGTGCATGTTTCTTGAAGTTAGACAGCCTCGATGTTTTTGTTTCAGTAGGAAGTTTGTTGTAGTGGAAGACAGACGAGTAGAGAAATCTCCTGCGGCCAGCCTCTCTATCGGCCAGCCTCTCTAATGGATGGGTGAGGGTGGTGGGCATGTGGGCATGGTATGGTTCAGCGCTCCCCACTACACCACTGTGCACCGGCATTTGCTGAAGCAATTTGATTTTTACATTTCCCGTTTTGCATGGTTCTTGTTATAATTTTATTTTTAAGGCAAGATTCCGCCAAAAAACGAGCAAAGAATTGTCGGGACAGAAAGCCACAGTCACAGGGTTACAGCCAGCATAGTAAGCCACAGTTACAGAATTACAGCCAGCATAGAAAACCACGGTTACAGGACTGCAACCGGCACGAAAAAAAACCGTCACAGGGTTACAGCCAGCACAGAAAACCACGGTTACAGGACTGCAACCGGCACAAAAAAAAACAGTCACAGGGTTACAGCCAGCACATCAAACTACAGTTACGGGGTTGCAATCAGCACATAAAACCACGGTCACAGGGTTACAAGCAGCAGAGAAGACTCAAACAATGTATGTAATAATTATAATGAATTATTCCATGGCACTAACTAGGTCGGTGCATGTACGGAGAGAGAATGTTCCCGAGTACGGCTGGAGGCATAGACGCAATGTCTTAGATGCGTGTAGATTGCTCCAAGTGCCATCATAAACCAGTGCAACCTGACACCGTAACAAGGAGCGGTCAAGGTGAACAATGGGGCGGCTGAAGTCAACAGGCAAAATGTTGCTGATAACAGTCGGATCTGACGAGTATCAGCGCGGTCGATCGGCCACAACGGTCAGATAAATAGTACCTGGCGACCTTGGTAAAGTCGTTCAGTTTGCCTGCTACGAGGCCCGGTCAGCGCTCGGCATGGATGACCCTAGGCTAACCCGTCCCGTCTCGGGAGCTCTTCAACCGGCTCCCTCAGGTTATTCGCGGATAGCGGACGAACGGCGCTCGGCAGCGCGCCCAAATTTGGCATACCTTTTCCCATATCAATTTGGCATGCTGTTCCGAAATTTTTTGAAGTTAGGTCATTTAGGGTCAACGAGTTAGTTCAGGTCAAGTAAAGTCACCTTAAGAAAAGTTTAACCAGTCGTCACGCTTTAACGGATACAAATATTTTAATGAATCTTTCATCGTTTGCTTATCTCTAGGGATGCAACAAAACGTATTAGTGGATTTTTTTTCTCCGTTTTTGACTACATATAAATTTTGCATATTTGCAAATTGCAATTCAAATAGAAGATTCTGGCTCTAAGTAAGCATTTCTTATCAGGGCAAGTTGACTTCCAACAACGTTTCTCGGTCTGCTCTACCCATTGGAAAAGCAAAATTAAAGAAAACTTGAAAAGTCAATTTTGAAATAAAAAAAAATAAACTTTTATTTTTTGGTGGGCCCAAAATGTTATGGCCCTGGTCGATTTCGCTGTCCTTTTCTTATTCCACATAATTTGTTTTCATATATTCCACAAAATAGACTCCCCAGAGCCAAAAACATAATGTAAGTCGGGAAAAGTCGGGAAAATCTAGCCCCATGGGGACGTCACTTTTAGGGGAAAATTGTTTTGGGGGTGCATCCGGACCCTACTCGTCGAGCGCTTTCCGATGACACCTCTTTCGTTTTCGTTCGACGCTTAATTTGGATCTTAGAGTGGGTTACTACCCCCCCCCCCCGAGACGGGGTGTGAGGATCTGACCGGAGAGATGGCGCGGGTTAATGCCTTCAAGGTCAAATGGGATTGGCCGATCCGCCAGCTTCACGGTGTGCGAAATCTCCGTGAAGGCCCGTTGGGAGGTGGACTTTTCACCCAGCAGCTCCTGTGTTTATCAACCGGCGTCACACAGTCACTATGCATGCGATGCGTTCAGTGATCTGAAACGAGCCAGAATATTTCACCAGAACAGCCCTACCCGTCTATGAGACATCGTCCAGGAGCGGAAGAGGTGAGCGGATTTCCAATGCCCCATTTCCGGTGTGGTTGTTCGATCCGGTACAGCTGTCACACTCATCAATCCCGTTTCAGGGTCACTTTACGTGGTCACCCTGTCTAATCACACAACATATCACATATGTCCAACAACTTGGGATTGTCAATGAAAAAGATGTAATTTAATAATTTGTTCAATTGACTTGTCAATAAATCTGAATTAATCAAGCAAGTGCCGCCTCGGGACTTCCCCGACGCGATAGCTCAGTTGGGTCGAGCGCCGGCCTGCATTGGTCTCCCCTGTCCTGGCAATACAAGGTTCGAGTCGCTTCATGCGCCACCTTTTAGCTCCCGGCTGTGAGGGTTAGATGGCAATTGGATCAATATGGTTGAGAACGAGCGACCGGTGTGACCGTGTCGGTGGATTGACAGCACGGTGCGCGTAGCCAAATTTATACCACATGACTGAAATTCATGGATCGGGTAGTGTGGCCGGGTCTCACACATCAAGCTTTGCTTTGTAATTGGTTCATAAAGCCACCCCATACAAATTTAATCTGAACTTCCAAAAAGGTGCAAAAGGTTAGGAATCCTATCAGTATTTTAGGGCAAGGGAATGCCCCCTGTCTCAATGAATATCTTCATGTCTTCATTCAGCATCTTCATGCATAGATCTTCTTCATATAATATCTGCATGTCTTCATCACATCAATGGCCGTTAATCGCCGTTACGTCTTCACGGCTTCATGTCTTCATTAATATCATAAACGTCCCCTATCCTTTCGCTGCATCCTCTGCTACGAAGCTACCTCCAGTCTTTCCAGCTCATTCTGTTCTGCAGAAGTCTCAAATCCATAGCGATCAATTGTTGCTTGTCGACGAGTCTAGTGCCAGTGGATTCCTACTCATGGTCGTAATCAAACCGCAAGGAGTTGGAAGTCATTGTCGAACTTTTTATCTTTGAGCACAAATGTGGACATTTCCCGGAGACAATACTATTCTCGACGACTAATACCCAGGACAAGGTCATGTTGCCAGTACGTTGCAAGGTGAAAAATCACGTATGCGATGTTACACCACACGTTCGGTTTCATGACTTCGAAAACAAACAGCGTCGTAAAACGAGTGTTACGTCCGTTTCAGCACCGCCGATTGTGATGGTTCGTACGTGACAGGCTTGTCACGGCCATGTTAAAGCCTTTGGAATTACCGCGCGTCTCGGCGTCCACCACCACCACACCTGTCACCTTAATCACAGCTACCAAATTGCTTGGGTAAACTTCGCATTAATTTTTTAATATATATTTAGTCCGAGTTGTTGCTGGGGTGGCTTTAGGAACCAGGGTTCTACTGCTAAGCAGAGCCTGTTGCGTGAACCCGGGCCCCACCATCCGATCCATGAATTCCAGTTCAACGGCAGAATTTTGACCAAAAGGTTAACGTGCCGTCAATGCACCGACACGGCCGCCCGGTAGCTCGTCCCCGGCCTTATCGGGGCAGCTGCCATCTGACACTCCTGGCCGGGGGCTAAATGAGAGCGCGCGAAGCGACTCGAACCCTGTGTTGCCAGTACAGGGGAGACCAGTGCAGGCCAGCGCTCTAACCAACTGAGCTGCCGGGGCGACTCACTACAATATGGTGCATGCATGTTGTACTGAAATAAGATAAGGAGTACTTCAAGTATGTGAATGAGTGTATCGATGCGGTAATCGAACTGCTTGGTTATGTTCAGAAACCTGATGATAATTCATACTCAGTAAAGGCCGTACCATTAACGACCATTAACGGTCATTAACGTTCATACTCATTAACGACCTGATGGTAATTCATACTCAATAATATTGCAATTAGCAGTATGTGAGCGCGGGTGGTTGTGTGGTGTTGATGACAGTGTCTGTTGCGGTGTGTGAGTGTGGATGGTTGTGTGATATATATGGCAGTGTCTGTTGCGGTGTGTGAGTGTGGGTGGTTGTGTTGCGGGGATGGCAGGTCTGTTGCGGTGTGTGAGTGTGGGTGGTTGCGTTGCGGAGATGGCAGTGTGTTGGTTGTGAGTGTGGGTGGTTGCGTTGCGGAGATGGCAGTGTCTGTTGCGGTGTGTGAGTGTGTGGTTGTGTGGTAGATATGGCAGTGTCTGTTGCGGTGTATGAGTGTGGGTGGTTGTGTGATATATATGGTAGTGTCTGTTGCGGTGTGTGAGTGTGGGTGGTTGTGTGATATATATGGCAGTGTCTGTTGCGGTGTGTGAGTGTGGGTGGTTGCGTTGCGGGGATGGCAGGTCTGTTGCGGTGTGGGAGTGATGGCGGCGTGACGTGGGCGGTGGTTGCCGAGCTGTGCATTGCGGCAGTGGTAGAGATGCCTGTGTTGGGCATTTGGGCGACTGGGCCAGCACCACAACCATACAAACCTTAGGCGCTGATCATATCAGTCATCTTCCAACCTCAACGTTCGGCGGAAACCCGGCGGTGCTCCGAGTGTTCGGCAGGAGCGGCTGTTATCTACCTTGGTATGAGTAGCTGCATGATTAGATGCTATATTTGCACCAGCAGCGGACAGCAGGTGAGCTACAATGGCGAAGCACCGAGCTCCGTCCTTTTGCACGCGTCCCGTCCGTCTGCACGCGCCCCATCGATCCGCACGCGCCCTCATCCGTCTGCAGTTTAATGAACATTTGCGAGATGCAAGAAACATGACGTCGGACACACCTTTGAGATACCATTTCAGCGAAGCCCAAAGCATGGTTGAACATATTGCCACTACGCGCTGTGACCTTGAATTTGGCCGTCCGACCGCCGGCTGTTACACCGGCCGTACCTTTAACCCCACGGACTGGCGACCGCCACAGCTCATATCCGCTGCCCCTGCGGCTGCCGACACCGTTGGCGCCATCTATGAAGTGTGGCCGTAAATTGCTGTGATCCCACCTACCCCCCCCTCCCTATCATCCATGCGTGAAGCCTCTAAGTCTCTAACTTTCAGCTTTCGCAATAATGTACAGTTTGTCATCTTGCATGCATGAGCTCTTCGTGAAATATGCAGTTACGCTCAAACGGCTGTAAAATGTACATCAATGTGTCGCCTTGTAAACACCCTTGTGAAATCACCACTACTCAAGACCATAGGATGCAGCATACACCAGCTCGCCAGCAATCTACACATCACTCTCCGCACCCTAAAACCACTCCCACCAACCACTGCCTGGTGGAACCACCAAGCACCCACAACACACCTCATAGACAAATCAAAGCACACCTGCACACACGTATAAATGCAACAACTCTTTCGGCAATTCATTTCACAACACCCAAAGTATAACACAACCTACACTGACGACTCCAACTCACACACCACAGCGGACGAGCACATGCTGTACCCCGGTACAGCACCGCCTGGGGTGATCTTGCGTGCCAGTTTGCCCAGCATAGCAGCTACGTACACCGCATATTTATGCACAATCTTCGGCGTACGCTACTATCCACAACACAAAATGGACACGCCAGCGTAGTCACAGACGCAATATCAGCAATATAAAGCATAGCACTTTACACCACGTTCAAAAATCCTCTCAGCCAAATAAATGCTACGCATGTATAACAAATGAACCACACCTCAACAACCACTTCTTCTTTGGATCCCGAACCACATAGCAACGAATACGCAGGTACCGAAGCAAACCTAGCCACAACACTGCAACAGACCACACACTCCCCCTGCTCACAATCTGACCATTACCCTACGATTCACCAGGCAATCAACAAACACATTCAACAAATTTGGGACTTCGCAAAAGCACAACTCCACGAAGTACACCCCAAGAACGAACACGGGAACGCTAGCAATCAAACCACTGGACATCAGAAACGCGCAATGAGACGAATACGCATCGGACACACAGCACTCACTCACGCCTACCTCACACTAACACGCTCACGACCACAATGCACCACATGTCACCAACCATTCACAATCGAACAAGTACTCATAACTGCATCAAGTACACCAACGAATGGTAACATATTACAAACTGCTGCACCACAAACAACATCCCACGAAACATCGCCATTCTTCTCAGCAACGAACATCCAACAGTGAACGAACAAATATTCCTCCTTCGTTCAATTATGTGCATACTTCATGACCTGTGATACAGATAAGAAATGAAAGAGGAAACAAGCAGGACAAAAAGTGAATACAAACAAGACCACAAGTAAGCTGACACGATACAAATAAATAGAAATAATCATTTTGTTCATTGGGTGCTTCACGACACACTTTATGCACGATCATGGCTAATGGCGCCGCCCACACTGCTTCGCCGGTGGGACGCGGGAATGGGGTGTGTCTTGAGTGGTGTGAATATCGAACTCGGGACCTTTGGTACCCAGAGCTCAACATCTTAATCCGCGCCGTCTTTCCCGTCAAATCCCCGCACCCCGTCTCGGGGGTGGGGGGGGGGGGGTTAAAGGCCCCCTTAAAATCCAAACTAACCATGGCACGAAAACGAAAGAGGTGTCATCGGAAAGCGCTCGACGAGTAGGGTCCGGGTCCACCCTCCAAAACAATTTTCCCCCAAAAGTGACGTCACCAGGAGATATATTTTCACGACTTTTCACCACTTACATTATGTTTCTAACTCTGGAGAGTTCATTTTGGGGGATATATGAAGAAGAAAAAATTTGGAATGCAAAAAGGACAGCGAAATCGGCCAGGGCTATTATTCCCCCCCCCACACAATTTGTTTTTCTCGAAATTATAAAATTTTGAGTTTTCAGGTTTTCTTGAATTGTCATTTTCCGATGGATAGAGCAGACCGAGAAACGTTGTTGGAAGTCAACTTGCTGTAATACAAAATGCTTACTTTAGCCAGAATACTTTATTTGAACTGCAATTTGGCAAATACGCAAAATTTATATGTAGTCAAAAACTAAAAAAAAAGAAGAAATATTCCACTCGTACGTTTTGTTGCATCCGTAAAGATAAGCAAACGCTGAAAGTTTCATTAAAATATCTGTATCCGTTAAAGCGTGACGACTGGTTCAACTTTTTTCGAGGTGACCTCACTTGATCTTAACTAACTCGTGATCCTAGATGACCTGACTTCAAAATTTTGAAACAGCATCCAAAATTGATGTGGAAAAGGGTATGCCAAATTTGGGCGCGCTGCCACGCGCCGTTGGTTCACTATCCGCGAAGAACCTCAGGGGGGCGGTTGAAGACCCCCCGAGATGGGACGGGTTAACCACTCGGATATTAAACACAAAGTAACATATTGTGGATGGTATGTATTTGAAAATTGAGCCACAGGCTCTTTATTGGATGTCATCATAACAAATTCGCTCACTTCTGTCGACAGAACCAGAGTAAGCTTCTGCCACTACAGTCCCCACAAATTTGTAACCTGTTCAATTAAAGTAAACAGGCCTGCCTCAGTTGACACCGTGGTAAAGTCACGTTCTTTCGGACGAGTGGACACCTCGGAACTGACCCTTGACCTTGGTGAGATCGACTGGGTCCAGGTCACTGGTCGCATCTCAGTAACTGACAAATGGGACACCATGCTGAGATTGCTGACACCTATTCTCGACGAACACCTGCCACTCAGAATCATCAAAATTCTGAACCCAACAGCACCACATGTTAGCGAAGCTACCAAACAGCTCATGCATGGGCGAAATGTAACCTTGCGCTTGCACGATGGAAACACATACAAATTACTTAACCGACAAGTTCGATCAGCTATTAGAGCTGGCTGTAGGGAAGATATTAGCGCAAAGATAGCTCAGAAAGGCCCATCAGCTGCGTGTCGTGCTATCAAGCCTATTATAGGTACAAAAAAGGATCTCACAGAGTTCAACATCAGGTCCTACCCGAGCAGCACAATCAATATTTTGTTAGTATCGGACCAAAAATATCAGCAGAGGTCAAACGCCAGGCGAACATGCCTGAACACACATCTCCCAGTTGCCGGCTATCGCGCGTCTCGACCAGCTCCTATAAAGTATCACCCATATCTCTTGAACAGCTAGCCAAAATCGTCATAGACATGAGAAGCACAAGTGCGCGCGGACCAGACGGGATCTGTATTAAGGTTATGAAATTTCTGTTCTTTTATCGGTGAAGTGCTGGTCGACATTATAAACACATGCCTGACTACAGCTGATATCTCCTCCACTTGGAAACAGTCAATAGTAACTCCCATTCACAAATCAGGAGATCCTTCGGATCCCTCTAATTTTAGACCCATCTCATTGGTTCCGGCTATCGCCAAAATCACTGAGAGGGTAGTGCAGAAACAACTCTATCACAACCTAAACTGAAACGGCCTACGACCAGTTCCACCACTTCAGCTCTTCTGCAACTCCACTCAGCTCTGCCCAACTCTACTCATCTGCCTTCAAGACGGGCCACTACTATACCCTCCGTCATCTCTCCTACAAGTGAACTGTACTATTCCTCCCTCGTCCATTATCCTTAACTCAGCACCCCTTACCTACAGCACCCGTACATCCACGCACACGGCAGCAGCCGAGATTGCCAACACGGTGGCAGGCTGGCAAAACTCACCACACACTCACCACACGCGGCAGTCTGTAAGCGTACCTGCCACACACACATCATGTCTACTCAGGAGTTCTCGCCGTACCCGAACTCCGGCCCACTCAGCCGGACTCAGCCGGTACCTGAACTACCGGCTGAGTCCGGCTGTGCGGTGTGCATGACCTCGGGCTGGGTACGAAGGAAGCACGAGGGGCTGCATCGCAACAATCCGCGATGGAGCTGACCGCCGCGACACGGTCCATAGTTGCATTCTGCACAGCTGACCAGCCAAAGCCCCGCCCGCCCGGTAGGTAATCTGGCACGCGGGCACAGCTGCGTTGCGGTTCGGTCTGCCCATATATGGTATGGTGTCCCATCTGCCAAGCTATTTTTAGCGCCAAGGACGGCAAATGATAGATGAGAGTCTGTGATCCGTTCCAAGGGTCCGATCGCTTGTCTGAGACTGTCCAGGTGAGCAACATTCTGTCGGACAGACAGTAGATTCTATTCTGGTCGTGCAGATTTTGCCAGGGTACTTTCCTGGTGGTTCCGATCCTGCACCACGCGCCCACTCGCACCACCACGTGTGTTCGCTTTTTGGCGCCGGCCTGGCGCCATCTGGTGTCAGTCCGTCAAGTAACACGCGCTCGCCTTTTTGTTTGCATATTTCAACTGCGTATTCCGGCGACACCACGCGTACATCACACGCCATGTGCAAATAATTTTAGCTAGCCCTGCGTAGTATTTATACCGTAGGAGTATTTGTACTAACCAGCTTTACAGGGCTCACTATTTCATCTTGTGACCAGACGACGTTTCGTGAAGTATACTGTCTCAACCGGATGTGGTGACGCACTTAACCCGCGCCGTACCGGGGGGTGGGTCTTCAACCGCCCCCCCCCCCATCAGGTCTTACGCGGATAGTGAACGTATGGCGAGGGGCAGCGCACCGAAATTTGGCATATCTTTTCTCACATCAATTTGGTGTATTATGTCAAACTTTTGACGTCAGGTCGTTTAATCTTTAATCGAATCAACGAGTTAATCTAGGTCAAGTAAGGTCACCTCCAAAAAAGTTTAACCGGTCGTCACGCTTTAACGGATACAGATATATTAATGAAACTTTCAGCGTTTGCTTATCTTTAGGTATGCAACAAAACGTACGAGAGGAAGTTGTGATTTTCCGTTTTTGACTACTTATAAATTTACCTATTAGAGTTCAAATCGAAAATTCTGGCTAAAGTAAATATTTTTATGATAGTAAGTTGACTTCCAACGTTTCTCGGTCTGCTCCATCCATTAGAAAAGGAAAATTAAAGAAAACTTGAAAGCTGAAAATTTTACAATTTCAAAAAATGATATTATTTTTGGGGAGCAAAGACCTTTTTATGGCTCTGGTCGATTTCGCTGTCCTTTTCTCGTTCCATTTTTCAAATATCTCCCAAAATGAACTCCCCAGAGCCAAGAATATAATGTAAGTTGTGGAAGGTCGCGAAAATCTAGCCCGCCTAGTGACGTCACTTTTGTGGTGAAATTGTTTTGTGGGTGGACCCTAACCCTATTCGTCGAGCGCTTTCCGATGACACCTCTTTCGTTTTAGTGCGACACCAGGTTTGGATTTTAAAGGGGGTACTATTCTCCCCGAGACGAGGTGTGAGGAGCTGACCGGAGAGACAGGGTTAATTGTTAGCAGTGTTTTGCCAGCCCTGGGCCGCATACTAAGGCTTGTGTGATACACGTGATGTGGGCTATGCTCAGAGTGAATTCACCGGCCCTGGACATTCTGGGTGCCTGACCTTTGCATTCGTACTAGCCAAAACAGGAAAAATTAACGTCATCCAATTAATATGCAAGCCACCACTCTGCGCTCAGCTTCTCTTCAGGCTTGAGCATGTACCACATCACATATCACACAATCCTTAGTGGGCGGGCCATGGCCGGCAGTCAGTCTGCTAACACTCACGTGCGTTGTCACACCCGGCTGAGGCACCGGCCTTTGCGACACGTAGTCGGGTCAGGAGACAAAACATAGCCCTCTGCTATAGTACAAATATATATATAAAGACATAGACATAAGACATAAAAGATTAGTACAACTATGAGCCACAAGGGCCTTTCTTGGTTGCACTCTGTACACCGAACCAGTTGCCCACCAAATCTGTCAATCAGCCATCCCTGTAATACTGAAAAGCAAGCCCTCTATTCTTATAATGATTGTCTATGCTGTTTTTAAAGATGTTCAATGTGCTGCTACTGACAATTTTTTTTGGCAGCTGGTTCCAGTGTTCTACTACCCTGTTGGTGAAGAAAGTCTGCCTTAACCTTGTTCTGCTGTGGTTAACTTTAATTTTGAATTTATGACCTCTAATTGCATCATTTCTGTTCAATTCAAACATTTCCCCAAGATATCCCCTCTCCAGACCATGGACAAATTTAAAGACCTCGATGAGATCTCCTCTCACCCTTCTATATCTAAGTGAAAACATACTCAATTTCTTCAATCTTTCCTCATATGCCAGGTTGCTTATGCCATTAACCATTTTTGTAGCCCTCTTTTGTACTCTCTCTCTAAAAGCCAACAATCTTTTTCATAGCTAGGAGACCAAGCTTGGATGCAGTATTCCAAGATATCCCCTCTGGTATCAATATATGGATACTCTCGCGAAGGACGCTCGGGGGTGGGGGGGCATCAACCAGACGATGAAGACGATGAGCTGTCGCTCCGGATTACGATGATTTCTCCGCGGGGCCTGACTTGGCTGGAGACGAGCGCGGTGCCGATGAACCAGGGAACCGGCCGCGACAACCGTCTGTTTTTACTGTGCGTGCATATTTACCTTATATATATGAACATGCACACACACACACACAATATATATATATATATATATATATATATATATATATATATATATATATATATATAGGTATGAATCGGGATAATTGTACACAATCAAAATTAGGTGGAGGTTGTATTTCCAGATGTAAATGTTTAGGCGGCAGCCTTCTTCAGCATACCACATTGCCCTAATTCATAGTTGGCATTATGAAAAACTCCCACATACGTATATACATATGTCCTTGCCGTGAAAATAGCACGCCATTACGTGCACTGACTAAAGAGTAAAATATAACTTACGCTTCGAACGATGTACTTAGGAAATTACCGGATGCCCTTAGATTATATTTTCGCCATGGCGACCTGGAACGCACACTTGATGTCCGCTTGACCGCGGATGTCCCGCTGAAGACCCACGTGCCACCTGCAACGTGCCACGTGACACGGATAGTTTTAAATAGATTTCAACTCGACATTGTTTCACTAATGAAAATACGTTCGGCTGTATAGTTGGTGCCAACTGGTCGTAATTGTAAACCGGTTATCAGGGCATAACGTCCGCAAATATTAATTGTATTATCGTTACGGCCGTGCAGCAGTACCGACAACACTGACAGAGGAAGGCAGCTGAAGCCAACATAAAATGTACATTTGGCCAGTGCTTTGTATCTTGCAGGACGTGTGAGACTGACTGATGGAAGATTTGCACAACGGCATTGCTGATTTGGTGTCACGCTACTCACGCTGGACTGTGGTTGGTGTCACGCAACCCCAATGATCCTAGACAGTAGAGTAAGACCCCAGTGAACTCTACTGTTCAGCTGTGTTATATGCATGGCCTCAGGCTGGCGATGGAGGAAGCACAACGGACTGGATCGCAGTTCAGTTGGCCGCTGCGACATGGTCCAAAGTCGCCTGCTCCACAGCTGACCGGCCAAAGCCTTACCCGCCGGATATATTTTCTACATGCGTATGCACACACAGCTGTACTGGGGCGGGGATGGCCGAGTGGTTAAGGTGTCGGGCTATGGGTACCAAAGGTCCCGGGTTCGACTCTAGCGCTACTCAGGACATTTCCCAATCCCGCGGCCCACCGGCGAAACAGTGTGGGCGGCGCCATTAGCCGTGAATGTGCATAAAGTGTGTCGTGAACCAACAAATAAAACAAAAACAAACAAACACAGCTATACTGCGGTGCAGTATGCCCATGTGGGATATGGTGTAACTGTCTGGCAAGCCCTTTTTTGCGCCAAGGACAACAAATAATGGCTGAAGGTCTGCGATCCGTCCGAAAGGCTCGATCCGTTTGCCGTTCGAGGCTGTGCGGAGAACAATAATCTACGGACAACCGGTATATTGTATTCTGGACTCGCAGCGTATGGTCAGGGTACTTGTTTCGTGGTCGCAATTGTTGTTTTTACGAGGTGCATGCTTCATAAGAGCACGGCATTCAATCAACTTGGAGGTCATCGGGGTGTTACAATAGTTGGCCCATGAAGTGCATGCTTGGAGTGACTTAAAGTGGCTGCTATCGTCCAATGTTGTCCTCTTCTGCAGATCCCAGGCACATATGCTGCTGCACCAGTGTAGCTGCCACCAGCCACAGCGCTGTGTACTCGCACCACACACCGCTATTTCGTCACGTCTGATTCTCTCCGCCGGTCTAGCCTATGTCTAGTGTCCTACGACGGTTCACTCGCTGGTGTGTCTCGCCGACCCGCACTGGTCACGTGTCCGGCACGTGGTCGTGAGCCTGTGTCACGTGACGACCGCCACGCCGACCGCAGGCGGAGGTTCGCGCCAACGCCAACGACTGGCTGTCGTGGGCATGCACGGCAACCAGTCCGGCCCGCTCATCTGCGAGGGCGTGCTCAGCAACGACAGGAGGATCGGCCCGATCGGTGAGACGCGTCCGCACGGTCCAAGCGGCGGCCGCATGGGCACATGGGCACGGCGGCTGCGGGTAGGGTTGGATCTATGTTTTTTATTCTGGATGTGGAGAGCAACGGGTGGCGTTATCCAATTCTGAGTGGCTTATTTTCATTCAACTGGTCCGATGAAAACTCACTTTTTCTAATTCTACAGACAAATTTGACATTGGTGGCTGTTCTCTGGTTTTGTCTCTCCCATGCCAGACGGATAATCTTCCAACGCAAAGACCTCGAACCAGTGGGGGCGTGGTCTGTAAGTAGATGGCACCACTAGTTCGCTGGTGCTTTTAATCATGATTTAGAGTACCGAAAGCGCACTTCCGGAACAAGCAAAAGTCATCGAACATAATGTCACAAAGGCGAACTTGTTTTTCTGAAGCTAAGAAGATCGCTGTCTCAATGAAATAGCTACATCATGTAGATTGAATGAGAAAAGAATGTAGAAGAATGCTTTTACATAGTAAAAACATTGGCAACGTTGATGCAGGAACCATCTTGAACTTGCCACTGTTACCATTCTTCCCTTACGGTCAAGCTTAAACTTGATAATTGTCTGCCTTTGGTGGCATTTTTAGGAACAATGAAGCAATTTATATCACTGGCTCTGACATGATTAACCTGCAGTGTCATTGTCAGCAGGGGCGGCGCCAGGGGGAGGGTCGCTACCATTGTCACAAATTTGATAAAATCTTAACATTTGGCGCTTTACCTAGTAATGTCTAAGAAATTGGAAAGACAGCTTGGTTGTGGCCCTGGTTGATAGGTAGCATACGGGAGGAATGGATATACCAATTATTATTTACCCCAGGGCTCACAGCCGGTGGTTGTGGCACATTTGATAGCTGATGGTGGTAAGGTTCGTTATCACAGTGCCAGATGAAGATTCTTAGCAGCTACAGACATGTGGTAGGAGGCTGTTAACAGCTACAGACATGCAGTAGCAGGCTTTTAACAGCTACAAACACATGATGGCACGTACATAATAGCTAAAGACATGCGGTGGCAGGGTTAATGCTGGTTCATATTCCACAAAATATGAACCTTCAACTTGGCATCTGCGGTAGCTTAAGCATAACGCGGTAGCAACGATATCGATGGTACTGAATGCATCTCTTCTTGATATTGTTAGCAAATTTAGGAGCATTGTGTGCACATTAATCAGCCCATTATCTGTTGTAGTCATGACTTACCTTTCCGTCGCGGAAACTCCTGAGATCTGCAGATGCCTTTAACCCCCGCCAATCTGCTTCGAACAAATTTACTCTTAGGTAAATTACGCTGTGAATAAATAACACGAATTGCGCTGTATGCCTCTACTCCAAGTATGAGGTCTCCATTTCCACCAGTTTACCACACTGTCTTAGGGTGGGTTAATAGTCCAAATTTACTAATAGCAACCTTCTTGCTGAACCAGAAGGAATACCTGACCAGAAGAGGTAGAGATTGCTCCGAATTTCCCAACTACGCACTGAACGTCCCTAAGTATCAGGATAATGCCTCACATCAGTATTGGTATGTGATGAGTTAGTCCAGTTTTCTGATAAACGTGGTTATTTCGTATTGACTAAATCACACCAGAGATCCATGTTCACCACTTTTCATGAGTATGAATGTTCATTGAAGGTGAAGAACTTCACCAAAGTAATGAGCATCAAGTAGCAACCTATCTGTGCAGCTCGTGCTGCCCTCTATAATTCATGCAGTTGGCGGCATTGAGGAGATTCTCGAAGATGGCAGGCCAGTCAACTCTCATGGCATAGAAGATGACATGGCAGGCCAGCCAGTCTTTCCGGTCAAATCCTCCCACCCCGTCTCGGGGGAGGGGAGGGGGGGGCGGTTGAAGACCCCCATCTAAAATCCAAACTAAGCATCGCACGAAAACGAAAGAGGTGTCATCGGAAAGCGCTGGACGATTATGGTTTGGGTTCACCCTCCAAAACACTCCCCCCAAAAGTGACGTCACCAGGGGATAGATTTTCACGACTTTTCACGACTTGCATTATGTTTTTGACTCTGAGCGGTGCATTCTGGAGATATATGAAAAAACAAAATTTATTTGGAATGAGAAAAGGACAGCGAAATCGACCAGGGATATAATTTTTTTGGCCACCCCTAAAAACATTTTCTTCAAAATTTCAAAGTTTTGAATTCTTAAGTTTTCTTTAATTTTATTTTCCAATGGGTAGAGCAGACAGAGAAACGTTGTTGCAAGTAAACTTGCCCTAACAAAAAATGCTTACTTTAGCCAGAATCCTGTATTTGAATTGCAATTTGGCAAATACGCAAAATTTATAGTTAGTCAAAAACGGCAAAAATTATCCTCGTACGTTTTGTTGCATCCGTAAAAATAAGGAAACGCTGAAAGTTTAATTAAAGTATCTGTATCCATTAAAGCGTGACGACTGGTTTAACTTTTTTGGAGGTGACCTCACTTGACCTTGACTAACTCGTTGACCCTAGATGACCTGACCTAAACATTTTGGATCAGCACGTCAAATTGATGTTGGAAAAGGTATGCCAAATTTGGGCGCGCTGCCGCACGCCGTTCGTCCGCTATCCAGGAAAAGCCTGAGGGGGGCGGATGAAGACCCCCCCCGACACGGGACTGGTTAAAAAAGGGCGACGGGTGTTCGGAGTAGGTGGGGCCAAGTTACTTTCGATATGATGCATATTTCTGCATATTATGATGAATATTTCTGAAGTAATTATGTTCATGTTATAAAGAAGATGCTGCTGACATAAACTTGTGTTTTTGCGTTGATTGATGCATTTATTAAGTATATGTCCACATGACGAAAATTGATGCTTTTGTATAAGTAATATAATTGTCTTAGTTGCATTTATTTTGAACTATAGCACATCACACATTTTATTCCGAACTCGTCACCTCAGTTGGTTTTATGCGTGAAAAGTAGAGAAATTGGTTGTCTAGTTATGTATCTCGCGATCTGGTATGGGAGGTAAAAAAACTGCAAGGTTTTTCTTGCGCTCGCACTCTTTTTAGTTGGAACTAAAACACTGATTTTTAGTGATCAATTTTTAATTTAGACTAAAAATAGACTTAAGCTAGAAGGGACTCAAAATATTTATATATTTTGGGCATCTGTGAAGTCATTTCCACCGCAGAAATGTCTGCTAGGCATAACACTGTTTCCACACATGGGCAAACAATGTTCGCATTGTCCACCCCTGAAAACCGCCCCTGACTAGTATTCTTGATCGGCTCGCATCGAAGCACTGCAACACTCGCAAAAGGCGACCATGGGGCTCACCTAAGGTCAGCGCGTAATGCATCTCACTAGCGCCCCACCGTCCTCTCGTTCCCTCCCCTCCCACTGGAATCAGACTGCGTAGCAACGTGCCAAGAATATCCAGGCAATGCTTGTCTGCCAATTCAGTGAGCATGCTGCATATCATAAGCCTGGGTGTGCCCTTGATGGCGGGTCAATGTGTAGGCCCTTGCCCTGTCCCTCCATTTCTGAGATCCTGTGCGCGCTCCTGACGGCCGGATCACCTGACGGTCGGTCGGTCGGTCCTAGATTAAGTCTACCCTTCCGTGTCCGTAGTCATGGACGGCAGTCGGTAGACTCCACCTTGTCAACACTGACCAATCCTGCATTATTGGTGATGAGTGCGCCCCTGGCGGCCGAACAGCGCAGCGATTCGTCGGCTCCACCCATCCTCTCATATCCGTGGCCACGGGCGCGCACCTGGCGGCCCGGCCACGCTGCGGCTTGTCGACTCCACCTGCTCCCCGACCACCCACCTGCGCGACCCTGGTCGCGCCCCTGACGGCTGGACCACGCAGCTGCTCGTCGACTCCACCTGCTCCCCGACCGCCCACCTCCGCGACCCTGGGCGCGCCCCTGGCGGCCGGACCACGCGGCGGCCCGTCGGCTCCGTCGCGCGTGCATCGATCGCCGGCCCGAGCGCGGCGCTGCGGGGACACGTGACGTCACAGACGGGCTGGGAGCCGGCGCCGCCGGACGCTGCAGGTGGGTCCCGTGCCGGCACCTGTGTGTCGCACCCCGCGGCTCGGTCGTCGCCGTGTGCTCACGCCGGCAGCCGTCGGCAGCTGTGAGAGGTGCACGGTGTCGCGATGACCCGGCGAGCCGGCCGGCCGGCCGCCGCGTTCGTCTCCTGCCCTGCCCGCGCCGCCGGCAACCGGTTTTATCCGGATATCGGCACCGCCGGCGCCGCGTGGCGCACAGTGTGAACCGTTTGTGTCCGTGTGGGGGAGGGGGCGGGTGCAGAGCCGCTCAATGTCGTACTGTCACGTCGGTCAGGGATCGAGTGACCTGTCGTAGTTTCGTCCGGTCAGTGCAGGGACGTGGAAATCAGGGGGCAGAGATGGCGGTGGGCCAAAACAAATTCCCTCCAAGTCCGGGCGAATTCGGCATTGATCCTGCGGGGTTGCATGGAAGGAATCGAATGATAAATCGAATGTTTCTCTTCTTCCAATTTATCATTAATTCAGTAAGATTGAATGGCAATGTCTAATCTTATAGCGTGGATAACCAGTGCACTCCGGATGAAGTGAAAAAGTGTAGTACCTATATGGTCGACGAAAGTGACTAAATTTAACATATAAAAAATAAATATATATTAGGATCGGCTTTTAGTCCTGGTAGCAATAATATACTTGCTTTCACAATCAGTTTTGTTCACATTTACACACCATTTTTAGCCACAAACTAACCTCCGGAAGTGAAGAAACGCATTAAATGAATATTCGATCCCTATTCCGGTATTAGTAGAAATACCGTACTAACATGAACAATGAACGAGCATAGTATTGGAATATTGGCAATATCTGTATGCATGGTTTACTGGGCCTTCATGCAGCACTTCATCTATCGTCTTGTTTTCTGGCACACTTGGATACACCGGTGCATATTCATCACATCTGAAATCCACATAAAGGAGCAAGTGAAATTGAATTATGTGAGTGAATTGAGTGGCTTCTAGGGAAAAGCAAAACAATGCCCGTAGTAAGCCAGGACTACTAAATATAATCACTGGGGTGCATGCCTAATGGGCCATTACATTGCACGACGAAGAGCAACTCGATGGCACGGGTCAAGCGGGTGCGGAGCTTGACACTTGACAAAGAAAACGTTTGGCACGTATCGTGCGCCGAAAATTTTCGGCATTGCATGGTAAAAATATCAAAATTTATCATTTGTTTAGTGAATTT
The DNA here is from genome assembly GCA_034440575.1 of Imbricaverruca yamaguchii. Classification (NCBI taxonomy): domain Eukaryota; kingdom Metazoa; phylum Arthropoda; class Thecostraca; family Neoverrucidae; genus Imbricaverruca; species Imbricaverruca yamaguchii. Next base: position 434,846 of record JAOTOL010001593.1, read on the forward strand.
TTGGTTGTTAAGGGAGAGAGATAGGCCCCCCTTGGCTGCGCCTCTGGTCTGGGCATGGTTTGCCTGAACAGCCACCGCCACCATACACATACATGCATAAACACAATGAACAGTGAACGAACATTGAGCATTGAACATTGAACGAAATGTAAACTATGGCGCAACCAAAGGAAGAGCCGGTCACGGTCAATGAGGCCGCGCACTTTCAGTTCTCACCCAGCCATTTGGCAGCGGCAGCTCTAACCAGCTGCCGACGGTATCGTCAAGCAGCTGCCGACGGTAGCTCAAACAAGCTGCCGACGGTAGCTCAAACAAGCTGCCGACGGTAGCTCCAATCACCTGCCGATGGTAGCTCCAACCAGCTGCCGACGACATCCCCAACCAGCCGCCGACAGTAGCTCCAACCAGCTGCCGACGGTAGCGGTTGCCATGGCGACCACCACCCACACCAGCACCCGATACGGCGGTGCTCGGTGTCACCTCTTTGGAGGACGGAGCGGTCCGGGGCCGGCCGTGCGGTTCTGCAAAGGCAGGAGCTGAGTTCAAATTACAGGGGACGAGTGGTCTGGGGATAAGCTCCCGTCTCACAATCGAAAGTTTGTGGGTTCGAGTCGCAACTGTCGCTGCTCCGGCGCCCGCGTCCGAGCGGCGTTAGAGATTGCGACGCTACGTGACTGAATTGTCGAGGTGTTGTAAACCCAATAACCAAGTATAAATTAACCTAAATACACGGACACAATTTCAGGCCGGAGTGAGGCTGGACACGCCGGCCTTATGACAAAGACAACGATGCTAAATGGTTAGGCTAGAATATATTTTAAAACCTTGTAGCATAGTACGTTATTTAAGTTAGTTCAATAGAGCTGGGGAGGCGACGCAAATCCGATGAAAGCCGAGATACTGGCTGCCTGAACTTACACCGGACGGCAATCCATGCACATCTCTAATGAGTTTTGTGATGGGTGATAAAACAAGACCATTTTGGGGAGCTTGGCAAATTTGTGGGGAAGTGTTTTTGGACTTGCTAAATTGGTACTTACTTAATTGCTGATATATGAAATAATTGCCCATATTAAGCAGCGCCTAAGACATTTAATATGGAACACATGAAGACATCTCATACCACTGTCTTCACCCACTCAATTGGGGTGGGCTTTTAGCTCACCTGACTAAATGGTTTGTGTTTCCTCTATGCTTTGCAGACCGACCTCGCTTATGCTTTGATCCTCGCTGAACGCGGATATTGATGTTTCAGACATTTGTTGGCATAGTCCACATTGTTTCAGCGACCTCTCAGACATTAGGAAAACTGAACAGACCGGGAAGCGCGCTGCGCCACCAACACGAGAGCCTGGCCGGTGGCGTGTGTGTGTGGGGGGGGGGGGGGGCGGCAAAGCCGTGTATGGGTCTGTAATATTCCGTCGTAGGTTTCTGATAACTATGCTTCTGGACTAGTCGCCAGGCCGCGGGCTGGTCAGTCGCCACGCCGCGGGCTGGTAGCGAGCGGTCGACGGGCATGTCGGTGACGTCACGCTCCGTCCGGCGATTACCATCCGGAGGCGGGAGCCCCCTGAGCCCAGAGCTGGCACGGCAGGTGTGGCCGGAAGTGGAGCACGGCAACGACAAGCTGCCCCCGGGAAAATGTCTCCGGCTCCGATGCGGAAAGTACTCAGAAACCGAACTTTGAAAGCAAGCTTCCCACTTTCCACTCCGATTCACCGGGATGCCGAATGCTATGTCAATGCAGCCAAGATTGAAACCGGCGTTGCGTCAGAAGCTGGCAACAGAAGCTGGCACCAGAAGCTGCTGACGTCAGAAACTGGCATCAGAAGCTGGCGTCAGACGCTGGCGTCAGAAGCTGGCATCAGAAGCTGGCATCAGAAGCCGACGTCAGAAGCTGGCATGAGAAGCTGGCGTGAGAAGCTGGCATCATATGTCGGCAGCTCGATGGCTGATGCAATAGCCACTCGGCGTCGCGGCGAAGACGGCAAAAAACAAGCGCAGACCAGTGTTAAGCTACCTATTGTGGAGCTGACCTTCCATTTCCTCGTGTCGCAATCAGCAGTGGTGCTGGTGGCGGTTCCAGGAGTTCAACAGCGGTGACGAACGTGAAGGTTCCCGAGGGCCGAACTGGGAAGATGCATTTCCACACAGATTGCACGGAAAAACGACACAAATTGTCCACAAAAAATAACGGTGAGAAGCCAACAGCCACGAAAGTTGCCTGGCGAATGTCTCGTAAACAACTGCATTTGAAGGTGAGCGAGAAGCGTTGCTTTACATCTCTTCAAGGGTACAAGTTCACCCAGAACATCTGTACCAAGACTGCCCAGACTCAGACAACGGCCAGCTTGTATGCCAGGCACATTCGAAATCGTTGAAATTTTACTGCGTCATAGGCAACAACTCCATTTTCACTTATAGACCTCAATTACGTACAGTACATTGTTCAAAGCTTAAATGCCAAGCTAGAAAGAGGAATGAAATTAGTTACCAAGATATCTATATGCAGTGGTACCTTAACCCGTCCCGTCTCGGGGGTCTTCAACCGCCCCCTCCCCTCAGGTTTTTCGCGGATAGCGGACGAACGTCGCGCGGCAGCGCGCCCAAATTTGGCATACCTTTTCCCACATCAATTTGACATGCTGATTCAAA